>JAJPUD010003007.1:199108-235133 GCA_023553655.1 Myrmecobius fasciatus
ACTTATTCAGATTAAAATAATCAAATCAGCTCCCTTGAATAGAAAAACATGCTGAGTAATGATCATTGAGATGAGCTTGTCCTGATCAGATCATGAGATCATATATTCAGAGTTAAACAGCATCTTAGATGCCATTTGACCCAAGTCTCTTATTTTACGTGAGCTCCAAAGACACTGAGTGATTCTTCCAAGGTCATGTAGTTAACAAATGAGTTAAGATTCAAACCCAGATGTTCTGACTTCAAATTCAACTTTCTTTCCACATCTTTTACCCCCTCATTGTGAAGGACAGTTATTATTTCTTTAGAGAGTGTTCCCTTAGATCTAATTTCTTAAGTCTATACAGGGAAGAATCTGTTATGATTCACTTGAGCAAACCTCCTAAAGTTTGGATAAATTCTCTTCTTGACTAGGGTTCAAAGTCCCACAGAAGTTCACTTAATAATGCAACGTTTCTGAGACTCATCCTTACCTCCAAGATAGCAATGATTGTTATGTAGACTTGTGTGTTGATTTCAGGAAGTAGGGATAATAGTAAAACCAGAATATATCAAGAATGGGAAAATGATGGCAAAGAGGCCACAAAACTCTCTCCTGTGAGAATAAATTGAAGGAATTGTTTCTATTTAGCCTGAAGAAAAAATGACTTAGAGAAGTGCAGGGTGGTTGTCTTCCTATGGATAGTTGCAGGCCTGTCAAGAGAAGAGAGATTAGTTCTGTTTGACTTCTGGCAGCAGAATTAGGTAGCTGCAAAGAAGCATAATTAGTCTCACCAAATGGGGAAACTCAGAGTTGTTCAAAAGTTAAATGGATTGCCTCACATGGTAATGAATTCCTGGAAACATTCAACCAGAATCTGGGTAGCAATTTGTTGAGGAGGTTGTAGATGGAATTCCTATTCAGATATGGTTGATATTAAATGTTTTCTCAGATTCTAACTGAAATTCTGTGATACTATGAAGCTGATTTAGGTCAACCTAAGAATGACTTTTTTAACACTCAAAGCTGTCCAAAGGCATTATGGTTGCCTAATGAGTTAGGGAAATTCTTATTACTGTGTTAATTAAAGTAGGTCATAGAAAGCCATCAGTCAGCTATGTAGTATAAGGGACCTCTTGTGTGAGGTAGGGATTGGATTCAGTGATATTGACTTCTTAAACTTTTTCCACTAATGATTCCTTTTTGTGCAAGAGATTTTTACATGACCCCAGATATTAAGATGTATGAAATAGGTATATAAATCAAACATTTATTGATAATAAATAATGATTTCATGATCCCAATATTCAGTCACACAACCCCATTTGGGAGTACAACCCACTGTTTAAGAAGCTTTGCTCTACAGTACCATCTAACATAAAAATTCTTTGATTCTATAAACATTTCCTCCCATTTCCTCTACAAAGCTTAGCACAAGATTGGATGCATACATGTTCAATAAAGACTTGCTAGTTCTATTATTGTTACTTTGAAGCCTTGAATCAGATTATGATGCTGGCACAGAGCTCTAAATGGTGTGAGATATTATAGTTAGTAGTGAAGTATAAACAGAGCAGAGACAAATCCAATGGTAGAAAAGGGAGAATGGAGGATAGGCTTATGAAAAGAGAAAAAAGTAGTCAATGTGGAATCCTGCAATCAAATCTTGGTTCCTGAACTTCTTTCCTCATTTTTAAAATGAGGGAGTTTGACCAGATGTCCTTTGGGTTCCCTTTCAGTTCTATACAAATTATTGTTATCATTCTATACTCTTAGGAACAATTTATGAAGTTAATTTAATAAATACAATCATGTATTTTACATTCTACAATCATGTACCTAAGGATATCCCCAAACACTGCCTCTGATTCCAAATACCAATGTGGCCAAATCTTCACTCCCTTTTTAATCCTGGTCTCTCATAGGTTAAGTTTGGCAAATAATCCTCTCCCTTCCTCTCACATCCTCCAACTTCAACTTCTCTTTAATATTTTCAGATGATCTTCAAATTATCAAATAAACTCTCAGTGTATCGTCTTCATTGTAACTGGGATAATATTGTATATGCTACTTATCTCTCAGAAAAATTATGGGACTCAAATAATATAATGTATGCAAAATGCTATGTGAACCTCAAAATAGTCATTATTGGTGAGGAAATCACAGAGTCTTCATTATTACAAGGATCTATTTCTACCAAGGCCTAGAGGAAAGATGGGACTGTGATGGTCCTTCTTAATGGCATCCACAGAGAACAAAGAAGATACCTTTAGGCCAGGAGTTCCTTCAATCCTATTTCATTAATGACAATGATGATAGTAATTCACATTTCAGCCATATCTTAATATTTATAAAATGTTTTCCTCACAATCCTATAAACTTAGAAGGCTATAAGTAATATCATCATCATTTTAAAGATGAGAAAACTGAGTTTCAGAGTGTTTAAGTGATTTCACAACTATATGTAGATCATGTTACTAATATTAGCACATGCATACTTGGGGAAATGTGATCTCTACAAAGTCTCCTTGTTGAGGGAAACAGCTGGGCTTGGAAAACTGCCTCAAACCACTTCCTTCCAGTTGCCTACCAGTCCTGTCTTGAGTCTCCAGGCTTAAGAATTATGTATTGATTTGTATTCAGAGAGAGAACAATGGGGTCTGAATGTGGATCACAACATAATATTTTCACCCTTTTTGTTGTTGTTTGCTTGTTTTTTTCTCTCCTTTTTATCTTTTTGATCTGATTTTTCTTGTGCAGCATGATAACTGTGGAAATGTGTTTAAAAATTTACACATGTTCAGCCTCTATGCTGTCTAAGGGAGGAGGATGTGGGGAAGAAGGGAGAAAGATATGGAACACGGTTTTGCAAGATGATGAATACTATTTTTATATATATTTTGAAAAATAAAAGCTGTAATTTTAAAAGAAAGAACTATGTCTTTACACCTGCTTTATGCCTTTCAGAATTTAAAGACAAATTCTGTTACTCTCAATCTCTATTTCACCAGACTTGAGGTATCATTTTAAAAAAATCATCTTGTTTGCTCTCCACTACCCCATTTCATTCATTCTCACTCCACAATGCCCTGGTTAATTGTAGTGATTGTTACTTAGAAGGGGCAAATAGAACAAGGATTGTAGCTGAGGTTAAGAATGGGGCTCAAAATACAGAGCTGGAAAAGAAGTAGAGGCCAGACCTCTAATATCCAGTATCTAACTTCATTGAGTCTGACTCAGCAAACCTCTGAGCCAGGAAGCCAAGTGTACTCTTGTCTATCAGAGTCCCCAGTCAAGGCAGGGCAGGCTAGAACTATCAAGGTTCTACAGGTGGTAAGGGGAGGCCTCCCCAGATCCAGGCTATGAGATAAGAAGAGGAGTTGGGGAAGCAGGGTCAGGGCGGGGCCCTTGGCCTTCAGGGGAGATAGAGTACATGTATAGGCCATGGCTAAGGGTGTGGGGGGAAAAGGAGGGTGAAAGGCTGTGCAGACTCTGAGAAACAGCATCTATCATTCAAATGCCCAGTCATGGTAATCATCCCCAACATAACATGACACTCCTCTCCCTCTCAACTCCCCACCCCCACCCCAGCCCTTTGCTCCCAGGGGCAGACTAGGTCTAGGAGTTAAGGTAGCTGGCAACAATCTTTGTCTTGGTGATGGGTCACAGAATAGGGTTCAAAAACTTGACCTAAATGCTAATTTTTAGGAGAAAGATGATATCAGAACTCAAGGCTCTGGAATCACTGTATATTATTTCTTGAAAACATTAATCAGAAGTATATGTATAGCTGCTGATAATAAGTTGTGTGTTCATATAGCATAGATGACACATTATTGGACTGTATCAATAAAAAGTTTAGAGTTCATTTTACCTTCCTAATGCTAATTCCTCCTTCATCATATCTCTTGTAACTTTCTCTTTTCCACTTAGGTAGCTACTGCCTATTTCTGTGGCTCATGACTTCTCATCTAGACCATTATAATTATATCCAAACTCTTTTTCCTGTTTTCTTCCCTCCTCCCCATCCTTTACAAGGATGCCAAATATTCCTAATGAACATACTGGAGTATGTCATTTCTCTGTACAAAAACCTTGAGTGATCTCCTATTATCCATAGCATGAAATATAAACTTCCTCCTCAGAGTTTGAATATCCTCCATGATGTGTCTTTAACTCAATTTTCTAGCCTAATTTGAAATGCTACTTTTTTCTTATACTCTCTATTCTAGACAAGTAGAACTAATACTGATTTCTCATTTTGTTCTGTACATGTATTTTGTCTGCATAAATTCACACCAGGGACATTTATGTTTTAATTTATTTAATTATATTTACTGCACTGAATTAAATATTTTACTACATGATCTTTTAAGCTAAGATGCTATTAATATCTTCATAATTAAATGCTCCACAATGCTTTGAGAAGGACCATGGCATTTTAAAATGTTTGAGGTCATAGAAATTATAGAGAAGAGAAACAAAGAGAGGTATAAAAAGGAGAGGAAAGGAATGGAGGGGGTAGGTAAGAAAAGCAAATAGGAGAGAAAGGAGAAGAGGGAAGGAAAGAAAAAAGGGGACATAAAGCAGGAAAAAAGAAAGGGAAAAAAAGAAAGGAGGAAGAGAAGAAATAAAAGCAAGGAGCAAAGGAAAGATGGGAAGGAAAGAAAGCAGGTAGGAAAGAAGGAAAGAAAGAAGGAAGAAGGGAAGGAGGAAGGGAAGTGAAGGAGAGAGGCAAAAAGGAGGAAGGGAGGGAGAAAAAGGAGATAGAAAAGAAGCAAATGAGTCAGTAAGGAAGGGAAGAAGGAAGAAAGAAAGGGAAGGATGGAGGGAGGCAGGAAAAAAGAGGGAGCAAAAAATAGAGGAAAGAGGAAGGAAGAGAGGGAAGTAAGAAGGAATGAGGGGGAAAAGAAGTAGAAAAGAAAGGAGGAGAGAAAAGACAGGAGAGAAAAAGAAAGTAAAAGATATATAAGAAAGCACATTTGGTAGAGTAAGGAGGAAGATCTCCAGGTTGCATTTCAGACAACAATCTGTTTCTTTTGATCTGACTACCTTCTTCTAGCTATAGTTTATCCAATGTGATATAGTGAAAGACCTGAAGTATCATAGAGAGAAGTCTATCCCTTCTTTCCCTTTCCTCTCCTTTTATATACCTCTAGTCAGTCTATTAGTCTCTATCAATCAGTCAGTCAATAAGCAACTATTTAATAAGTCCCTGTTATGTGTCAACATAACAACTGCTGTGCTTAGGTATAGGGGATGCAGATACAGTGAACGAAACAATCTCTACTCTCAAGGAGGATTTATTCTAATTGTGATTACAAGGATATGTTTGTGGATATATATATGTATATATATATGTATTTACATACATACATATATGTATATTGTATACATATATATGTATATAGACACATAAAATTGATATAAAGAAAATGAGCACAACTAAATATAAAGTAGTTGAATACAAAGTAGTTTGAAAGGAGTTTACTAGCAATGGGGGAACAAGGAAGGCTTCATTTTAAAGGCAGAATTTGAGATGATTCTTAAAGAAAGAGAAAGATTTTATAAGTTGAAGGTGAGAAAAAAGTACTCTCCAGTTATGGGAGACAACCAGTGCAAGAACATAGAAAAGGATGACTGCTACTATCTGAGTATACATTCTCTTCACTTTGTGCATGAATTATTGCAATAGCCTGCTGGTGGATCTGTCCACTACAAGTCCCTTCCTATTTTAGTCTATCCTCCATTCAACCACCAAAGTGATTTTCCTAAAGTGAAGGGCTGACCATGTTACCCCTATATTCAAAAAACTCCAATGGTTCTCTATTATCTTTGTTTAGTATTCAAAGCCCCCATAACCAGACCTCCACTCTCATCCAAAGGACATTTTCTTTGTCTGTCCCCAATGTCTGGAATACTCTCCCTTATCAGCTCAGTCTTCTGGCTTCTCTCTCTTTCTTCAAGATCCAGCTAAAATCACATCTTATACAGGAAGTCTTTCCCAAATCCTCTTAATTCTAGTTGCTCTGTTTTGCTAATTATTTCCTATTTATCCTGTACTTAGCTTGTTTGTACATATTTGTTTGCTTTTTTAATCATCCCTAATTGCTTGTGAAGTCATTCTGGACAAGTATTCTTTTTTTCCTCTCTCTTGGAGTACACAGTGCTTAGCACAGTTCCTGGTACATAGTAGATACTTAACAAATGAATTTTGATTGACTGAAAAAAGGAAAGTGAAACAGAGAGAGGAATTGAGAGAAAGCTGGTTTGGGCCCTGGAATGAAAGAAGAGAAATAATATATAATAAGACTGGAAAGCTAGATTAGGCCCTGGCTTGAAGGGCTTAAAAAATTAAACATAGTCATTCATATTTGATCTAGGGGGAAAAGGAAACAGAATTCATTGTGTAAGAGAATGACATGTTTCAATCCATGTTTACAGAAAAACACTGGGGCAAATAGGGTGATATAAGACAGGGTGAAGAGAGACTTGAAGTTGAGAGGATAGTTAGGTCACTGCAATAAGCTAGGTGATGAATAATGAGGTCCTGATCTTCGCTATATGAATATAGAGAAGAGGGCAAATGAGAGAGATGCTGTGTTGGCAAAAATAGCAAGATTTGGCAATAGATTTGTGAGATGAACAAGAGTCAAGGATCAAGGACAATACCAAAGTTACATACCTGGGAAATAGAAGTTCAAAAAAGCAGAAAGATAATGAATTCTACTTTGGACATATTGGGTTTAGAGATGTCTCTGGAATATATAGTCTGAAACATCCAATAGGCAATCAGTGATGTAGGATTGATACTTTGGGTAGAAATTGGAGTTAGATATATGACTCTTAGAATTACTGGCATAGAGATCATTAAAGATGAATTACCAAAAAAACAAGCATTTATTAAGAACTTAAACAGTGCCAGGAACTTTAAGTGTTGAACATACAAACAAAAGAGAAGAAATAAATTAAAAGGCTAAGGGATAGAGTCTTTAGAAATATCAACAACCAAGAAGATGAACTAGAAAAATGATTGAGAAGCAATTAGAGAGGAGTATAAGGAGAACCAAGAGAGAAAACACTATCCCAAAAACATAGAGCTGAGAGAATATGTAGAAGAGGGTGTTCAAATATGTCAGATATAATTGGTAGGTCAAGAAGGATAAAGACTGAGAGGAAAAAAGATCATATATGACAATTTAGAGTTTACTGGTAAATGAAGAGAAAAATTTCAGTTTAGTGATGAGGGTATAAATCAGATTACAAAGAATTGAGCAGTTCAGGGAGAAGTGGAGCAGAAGTATAGAGAGTTTTTTCTACTATTATGGATGAGAAAAGGAGGAAAGATATAGAATGACAGCTTGAAAGAATTATAAGATCTAGTGAATCATTTAAGTGTGGGAGAGATGGGAAAATTAAAGAAAATTGCAAAGGAATTTTTAGATAGAGAAATTTTGAAAATTAGAGAGGAGAGGATGATTGGTATTACAATCTGTTAGAAAAGAAAATAGGGGATGGAATCAAGGATATTTCTGAATGTGCTAGACTTGGCAAGGAGATGAACTACCTCATGAGTAGAGACTAGAAGAAAGAGAGAAAAATGGGAGATAATGTTGAGTGATGTTACAATGATAAGAAGGGGAGAAGTCATTTTGAATAGTCCCAATTTTCTCAATAAAATAAGAGGCAAAGTCTTCTGCAAAGAGAAGAAACCTAGAAGGGAATGGAAGAGTTGAAAAGAGAAAGGTTGGGAAATGAGATGGAGAATTATGGAAGAATGGAAAGATTGCCTGGCAACAATAAGGACACATTTGAAATTGGATAACGTGAATTTATTATGTGCCTTCTGTTCATGGTGTGTGATTAGTACTGCAAATTTGTACTTTCTCTGGAACTTAAGGCATTAGAAAGTTTTCTACCAGCACTGAGAAGTTAAACGACATCCCTAGAGTTACAGAGCCAATATGTATAAGAGGTGGAATTGAACCCAAAACTTGCAGACTTTGAGACTTATCTCCTGAGATTTTTATTCTCAATCATTTCATTCGTGTTCAACCCTTTGTGATCTCAGTTGGAATTTTCTTGGCAAAAGTATTGGAGTATTGGAGTTTGCCATTTCTTTCTCCAGTTCATTTTACAACTGAGAAAACTGAGGTCACAGGGTTAGTTGACATGGCCAGGGTTACATAGATAATAATTGTTCAAGGCCAGATTTGAACTCAAGAAAATGAATATTCCTGAATTCAGGCCTGGAACTCTACCCATATTGAGGCACCTAACTATAATAATATATATAATATTATGTATATATTATATATAATAATAATAGCTTATATTGATATAGCACTATGTATTAGGCACTGTACTAAGTGCCTTGCAATTATTATTTCATCTGATTTTCACAACCAAGGAACTGAGGCAAACAGTAGTTAAATAATTTTTCCAGGGTCACATGGCCAGTAAGTGTCTGAGGCTAGATTTCAACTCGGGAATAGTCTTTCTGATTTCAGGGTCCTGACTCTATCCACTTTGCCACCAAGTAGCCTTGTTATTTAAGATACAAAAGCCTCTAATACATTTTTATATTGATATAGAAATCTGAGTTATTGTTATTGACTAATTACATTTTCTATTATAGATATAAGATGGTTAAAAATAGAGTTGTGCCTTAATAACCATTCATTTATTCAACATGTAAGTACCTACTATGTGTCAAGGATGCAAAGACAGCACAAATGCTTCCTCATTCTTTAGATCCTGGGGAAATAACATGTACACACCAAAGTAAATACAATATAATTTTCCAGGGATGATGGCATTAGAAAGGAGTCAGGAGCATAATGTAATACATCAAGATAAACTTTTCATATTGTCTTGAAAAAAGTTTGAGATGCTATGAAGGGGAAATGATGAGGGAGTGTATGCCAGATATGGGATCAGCTTGTGCTCAGGCAAGGAAGTCATACACAGATGTATGTAGCTCAATCTTATTTGCACCCAAATACTTTCTCCTCTTGAGCTTGTTATTTTTCCTAAATTCCAGTACTTTTTAAAGGTTTTTCTTCAATTCTCCCCTCTCCCATTCTTCTTGCACCAATTATTCCAGTGACATATTTGTGGAATGAGGGTAGAAGAAGACCTAGGCTCAGAGTCTTGGCCATGCACAGTTGGAAGCCCCTACTCTGAAGAGTTCAAAACATTCTACCTCAGTTCAATTATACTGAGTCTTGCTGGGAGCCAGAGTGTGGGGATGGGAGGTGCTGGGATATGAGGAATATGAAACCAGATGCTTCTCACCTGTCAGGGATGAATCCACTATCTAAGTCAACCAGCAAAGTCTTAGCAGAAGATGAGGACAGAAACTATTGACTTCTATACTGCATCTGGACCCAAGCCAGGGGCAATGAGATAGAATCGTTTAATCAACACACAATATGTGATCTTAAGCAATTCACTTTCACTGTGTGTCTTACTTTCCCCATGCTTATAAAATAAAAAGAGACTAGATAATTTCTCAGTATTTATCTTTGTTGTGATATTCTATTACTCTATATTTTGAGAATACCCAGCGTGCATTTTCTTTGGAAAAAACCATGAGGAGAAAATGAGAGAGAGAGAGAGAGAGAGAGAGAGAGAGAGAGAGAGAGAGAGAGAGACAGACAGAGAGAGACAGACAGAGAGAGACAGACAGACAGAGAGAGACACAGAGAGAGAGAAACAGAGAGAGAGAGACAGAAACAGAGAGAGACAAAGACAGAGACAGAGACACAGAGAAACAGAGAGAGTCAAAGACAGAGACAGAGAGATAGAAACAGAAAGACACAGAGAGAAGAATAGAGGCAGAGAAGGAGAAAGAGAGGGGGAGAGAGAGGACAGATATGGCAGAGAGACCCAGAGATAGAGAGACAGAGAGATGGACAGAGATACAGAATGAAACAGAGACAAACAGACACACATACACACAGACAGAGACAGATAGAAAGAGATATAGAGAGGAAGAGAGAGATACAGCAAAAGAGAGGGAGATAGAAAGAACTCAAGCCTGAGAGAGAGAAACAGAAAAAGACAGAGACAAAAAAATTAGAGACAGAGACAGAGAGATATGTCTTATAGGGTGGAGAGATTATTGCTGCTGCTATTGTTTTTATTGTTGTTAAGGATATTCAAGCAGGAATTAAATGAATACTTTTCTTGGATGTTATTCTTATTCTTATTCAGGTGCCAGTTGGACTTGATGACCTGCCTTTCTCCTGTGATTTGTCATTAATCCTCCAATATGATCCCCCAAATCCCATTTCTGTGCTTTTTCTTGGTCATCCCCTTGCCTGGAATGTACTCCATTTTCATCTTCTAGTGATAGAGAAGTAACTTGGCATAGAGGATGGAGAGCCAGATCTGAAGCCAGGAAGACCAAGGTCCAATTTAGCCACTGACACATATTACTATATATGGAACCCCAGACAGTCAGCTAACCTCTCAGTGTTCTAGGCACCTTCTAAATCCAGACCTTGCAATGAAATTGCTAACTTGCATTGGTAAAAGGACTTGTCTCACCTAGAAATTCTCTATACTATTGAATTTTCTAGCAGAGAGAGCAAGAGATATCTTGGATATCCTCATATCTAGAACCGTGCTTGATACATAATAAAAGCTTAACAAATGCATTTTAATTGCTTCATTGATATATACTCAAATAGCACACACACATGTTTTTATAAACAGCTACTCTATAGAAACATAAACATGGATCCCATGATACACAAATACACACACACACATACACACACACACCCCTTCCAAGTAAAGGTTTGGGATTGGCGCAAAGGATGATTTTTCAAAGTATCCCCTCTAAGTAATTGGTGGGGCCTCCCCAGGCTCTTTTTCGATCCTCAATTCTCTAATTTATCTGCATATTCCAGCTGCATGCTCATCCATCCCTTATCTCTGCCCCAGGTCTGTTCTTGGAGGAAAAAAAAAAACATTCAGTAGACTGATGATAGGAGATTACTGGGCCGGGATTATTGATACCAGGGAAGGGCAGAGAGAAGAATGGGGCCCAGAATGATACCTAGTGGGTTGAATGTAGAAAAGACTGACCCCTCACTGTCATTTTTTCCTCATGGTCTTGGTGAGAAAAGGGAGGATACGGGTAGGTATTTTAAGATAGAACTTTTCCTTTACCAAGAAATGCCGACTTGGTCAGATTCCCCCAGTGGAATAGCAACTCCATCCTCATTGCTTCCTTCAACCCTAGCTATAATTACGTAATTGAAGGGATTTCTTGGCAAAGGATATTAGCCACCACCTTAGAGCATGCCATGCTCACCTGTCTGCTGAAGTGGTCTCCTTCTTGCTCTCCCTGATTTATGTCTCTCTATCTTGTGACAAAAATGATTTTCCTCAAATACAGATCGTCTCCTCATCAATAAACTTCGATGATTTCCTACTTCTTATAGAATAAAATATTAATCCCTTTATTTAGCTCTCAAAACCCATTACAATCTGATTTCAATCTAGCTTTTTAACCTCATGGTTAAAATAATCACGTGCTCATTCATTTTTAAACTGTTTTTTGAAATGCTCAGATGAGCATTCATTGGTCCTTTCTCATTCCTGCCCTCTAAAATCCAACTTTACTTTTCTCTGTTATACACAGTAGTCAACACTTGCATTGCTCAGCTTTCATTTTTAAAATGCTATTGCTCCTCATCTTTTCCTAATGGAATCCCTTTCTTCCCTCAAAATGTAGTTCAAACTTAATTTTCTTTTACATAAAGCCTTTCCTGATTCCTCCATCTGCAAATTTCCACCCTCCCTACCAAAATATTTTCTATTTATTTTGTGTTAATTTGTATTTATTCTGTTTTGCTTGATGCATGCTTTTATTATTCCCACTCATAAGAAATTACCTTATATTTATCTGCTACATTTATTTTGCATGGGCTTGCATGCTTACAATGTAAATTCTCTGAGAATAGGAATTGTTTCTTTCTTTGTCTTTGTATCCAGTCCCTAGCACCCAACACAGTTCTGGCACATAATAGAACCCCAATTAAGTATGTTAATTGATTGATTGATTAGATGTCTGCTTAGCCTCAAAAAAAAAGCAACCAAGAGCAAAGAGTAGGGTATAGAGATCTAAATTTTGGCTCAAGATCAAGAATAACATCTTAGAATAGATTGCTTCAGAAAATATTAAACAAGATCCATTTGCTCTATACATGTAGAGGAAGGATTATCCCCTCTCAAAAGAGTCTGTAGAGATGATTCCTTAATGTGGAGGAAAGTTGAAACACAATGAACCTGTAAATTTTCTTCCAAATCTCTTGACTCTAAATGCCACTAGTTGTGAAGATTAAACAAGATTTAAACATAGAAAGTTATATGTACATGTGAGGCTTATCGCTACTTATGTAATTAGTTTTTATTAGTATGTAAATATAACTTCACTTGCTCTTCACTTAGAATCAAAGGCTCATACAGAGAGATGGGAGTTCAAGAGATCAGAAATTGCTTCCAAAATTAATATCCCTTTCAAAATGATCACCGAGTCGCTAATTTTAAGATCTCTAGTGTTGGAAACTCACTCGTCCCTAGACAAACTATTCCTCTTTTGAACAGATCAGAATGATAGGTCTAATTATTAGGAAATTTCCCCATGTATAAAACTGAAATCTGCCTCTTTGCAACTTTGATCCAATCCACTGCTTCTATTTTTGCCTATCTGGTCTAAATAGGAAAAAACTCAATCCTTTTTATATAGCACTTTGCTTCTATACTGCCTTTCCAAATATATGATTTCCACTTCTTGACTCACCCCAACTTTTCAAATATCCTATCCCTAAAGTCATTCTTAAAGCTGTGTTTTCACGTCTCTGATTATCCCCTAAATATATTATTTTCCGCAGTCCTGTAGGTATTTACATCCACAAAAGAGGCCGATTAGAGTTTTAAAGGTTGAGTCCCTATTGTCCTAAATCCTTTAATTCTGGACCATTAGAGGATTGCAAGCTCAGAACTCAACCAATGAATGCTCACCTGAGCAATTCAAAAAACTTGTTTGTCAAACAGTTAAAAATGAATGAGCACATGATTATTTTCTATTCCTTTAAGAAGGTTAAAACCAACCCAAAGTACCCCTTCTTTTACCAATGGATAGCCTTTACATAGATGTGAGGGAATGACTGAGCTCTTCAATTCTCTGAGAAGATTTGAGGTTTAGACTGTAGAACTGGGAGGGAAGCAAGAATTTCTAAATGATCCAGCTTGGGGGAAAAAATGGATTAAACCAGGGTCCTGAGGATACCAATTACACGAACCAAGGAAAACAAAGGGAGATTCAAGTATTCAAGAAAATAAATCAATTCAGCAAGCATTTATTCAATAACAAACTATTTTTTAAGCACTGGTTTAAGCATTGTAAGCAAGAGGAAGTAACATAGTATGGAGGAAAACACACTGGGTCTGGAGTTGAAGAACATGGGTTTACTTCCTAGCTCTACTATTTATTATTTAACTGACTCTGGGCCATAGTTTCCCCATTTTTAGAATGAAGGGATGGCATGTGTATGTGAACTCTAAGATTCCTTTTACCTCTGAATCCATCATCCCATGAAGCAGTTCCTGTCCACAAGGGGCTTACATTTCACTAGAGACAATAGCATTCATCTAATTAAATGAGGAAATTTGAGGAGGGAGAGGTCACACCTCCAGGAGGAATCAGGACAGGCTGATGACAGGCCACAGAAGGTGGCATTAGATCTGAGCCTTGAAAGATAAGGTTTATAAGAGACAGAAATAAAGAAGAAATTTTATCATTCTTACACTTAATTTGCCTAGAGGACCTCTACTCCACTAAAACCTGCAGACCTTTTTGGTGAAGGAGAAAAGCTAACTAACAAGAGGTAGGGAACATGAGGGATAGTATTTTTTTTTTTTTTGGTAAATAATATTTTATTTTTTCCAATTACATGTATATAGTTTTCATCATTTTTAATAAGATTTTGCTTCAATTTTTCCCATCTCTTCCTCCCATCCCTCTCCCCCATATCAAACAACTTGATATAGGTTATATACGTGCAATTATGTCAACATATTTCCACATTAGTCATGGAATGAAAGAAAAATCAGAACAAAAAGGAAAAGTCATAAAAAGGCATTTTTTAAAAAGTGAAAAATAGTGTGCTTTGATTTGCATTCAGATTCCATAGTTGTTTCTCTGAAAGTGAATAATAGTATTTTTCATCATGTGTCTTTTGAAACCTTCTTGGATCATAACTGAGAAAGCTAAGTCATTCATAATTGATTATTGCATAATGTTGCTGAGTATTTTTTCCATTTAGTATTTTATTTTCCCCCATTTACATATAAAACAATTTTTAATATTTGTTTTTAAATTTTTGAATTTTAGATTCTCTCCATTCCTTCCTCCCCATTGAGAATGCAAGCAATTCAAAATGTTATACATGTATAGTCATGCAGAACATTTCCATAATAGTCATGTTGTGAAAAAAAATAGACTAAAAAGAAAAAGAAAAACTCTCAAGAAATATAAATTTTTTTAAAGTATGTTTTACTCTGTATTCAGATATCATCAATTCTTTTTTGGTTTACATAGCATTTTTCATTGTAAGTCCTTCAGACTAGTCATGCGCTAATTTTTTTTTTTGCTGGGAACAGATAAGTTGTTCATAGCTGATCATCTTACAATATTACTGTTACTTTGTGCACAGTACATTTCACTTTTTTCTTTTTTTATTAAAGCTTTTTATTTACAGAACATATGAGTAATTTTCTACATTGACCTTTGCAATTTTTTTTGTTCAAATTTTCCCCCTCCTTACCCCACCCCCACCCCTAGATGACCAGTAGTCTAATACATGTTAAATATGTTAAAATATATGACAAATCCAATATATGTATACATATCTATACAATTATCTTGCTGCACAAGAAAAATCAAATATAGAAAGAGAAGGAAAAAAACAACCTAAAAAGGAAAACAAAATGCAAGCAAACATTCACAGAAAGCCTTGAAATGTTGTGGTCCACACAGTTCCCACAGGCCTCTCTCTGGATGTATATGACCATCTTCATCTCTGAACAATAGAAACTGGTTTGAATCACATCATTGTTGAAGAGAGCCATGTCCATCAGAATTGATAATCATATACTCTTGTTTCCATGTATAATGATCTCCTGGTTCTGCTCATTTCACTCAGCATCAGTTCATGCAAGTCTCTCCAGGCCTCTCTGAAATCATCTTGTTAGTCGTTTCTTACAGAGCAATAATATTCCATAACATTCATATACCATAATTTATTCAGCCATTCTCCAGCTGATGGGCATCCATTAAGTTTCCAGTACATTTCACTTTTCAACAGCTCACAGGAGTCTTTCCAGGTTTTTTCTGAGAGCATCCTGTTCATCATTTTTTAAAGCATAATAGTATTCCATAATAATCACATACCACAATTTATTCAGCTATTCTCCAATTGATGAGCATCCTTTTATATTCCATTTCTTTGCCCTCAGAAAATAATTGCTAGAAATATTTTTTGTACATGTAGGTCCTTTTCCATTTTTTTTAAACATCTCCTTTGGGATATAGACCTAGTAGTGGTATTGTTAGGTCAAATAGTACTCACAGTTTAATTGCCTTTTGGGCATAGTTCCAAATTGCTCTCTAGAATAGTTGGATGCATTCACAACTTCACCAGCGAAACACTAGTGTCACAATTTTCCTACATCTTTTCAAACATTTATCATTTCCCTTTTTCTTTTCATATTAACCAAACTAATAAACATGAGGTGATACCTCAGAGTTGTTTTAGTTTGCATTTCACTAAACAGTAAGTTAGAGCATTTTTTTCCCCATATAGCTATTGAGGGCTTTAATTTCTTCATCTGAACTTGCTGTTCATATCCTTTAACTGTTTATCAGTTGGAGAATGACTTGTATTCTTATAAATTTGAATCAATTCTCTATTTTATAAATGATGCCATTACCAGAAATATTGACTAAAACTTGTTGCCCAGATTTATGCTTTCCTTCCAATTATGGTTGTGTTATTTTGGTTTGTGCAAAAATATTTTAATTTAATATAATAAAATCATTATAACAAATTAATATAATCAAAATGTTGTATTTTATAATGTTTTCTATCTCTTTTTTGGTCATAAATTCTTCCCTTATCCATAGATCTGATAAGTAAACTATTCCTTGTTCTTCTAATTTGCTGTGGTATCACCCTTTGTGTCTAACTCATGAACTCATTTTTACTTTATTTTGATATATGGTGTGAAATGTCTATCTATACCTATTTTCTTCTATACTTTTTTCCAGTTTTTCCAAAAATTTTTCTCAAAGAGTGAGTTTTTATCCCAGAAGCTAGTCTGGGTTTATAAATAGCAGGTTATTATATTTATCACTCTGTTTTGAGTTCCTAATCTATTCCATTTATATAAGGGACACTATTATTTGGATTAGAGAATTAGCATGCAAGGAGAGGAGACCCCTACAGGTCTTCAAAGATATAGACACTGACCAATTGAGTGTCCAGTACTGATAATCACTACGCCTGCCCTTAGCACCACCTCCAAAAGACTCTGACCAATAGCTTTAGAGGTTCGGTGAGACAAAGGGGCCCAAGGGGTCAGCGGCTGGATATAAAAAGGCAGCCTAGGACTTGCTGCCACATCAACCTGCTTTTGACACACATCAGTGTTGACAAGCAAACTCACAAAGACCGACATCATGGTGCACTTCACAGCTGAGGAGAAGAACGCCATCACTACCACCTGGGGCAAGGTCAATGTGGAAGAGACTGGTGGGGAAGCTTTAGGCAGGTAAGTACTAGGGGCAGGGATTGAAGTCAAGCCACAGACTGGCCCTAAGGGTATCTGGTAGCTTCTGGATGGGTCTTCTACACATTTGGACTAATTTTTCTCTTCTGCTATAGACTGTTGGTTGTCTACCCCTGGACCCAGAGGTTCTTTGATTCCTTTGGCAACCTTTCTTCTGCCTCTGCTATCCTGGGAAACCCCAAGGTTAAGGCCCATGGCAAGAAGGTGCTGACCTCCTTTGGTGATGCTGTCAAGAACCTGGACAACCTGAAGGGTGCCTTCTCCAAGCTGAGTGAGCTGCACTGTGACAAACTGCATGTGGACCCTGAGAACTTCAGGGTAAGTCTTGGGCACAGGAACAGATGATATCATACCCTGTTATAGGTGACCTGGAAACAGTTCTGTACATGGGTAGGAGAACATGGGTTCTATAGTAGTAATACTATAGTAGGAGAACATGGGTAGACTTCTCAAGTGTTCTGACTAGAGTTTTCTTCTTATGAGATGCCTGAGTTTTTCTTTTTCTCTCTCTCCTACAGCTCCTTGGGAATGTTCTGATTATTGTTCTGGCTGGTCATTTCAACAAGGAATTCACTCCTGAAGTACAGGCTGCTTGGCAGAAGCTGGTGACTGGTGTGGCCAATGCTTTGGCTCACAAGTACCACTAAATGTAGACCTATCTGCGGTGGGGATCTATGGGCAAATGGAAGCCCAACTTTTGCATAGGAAAGGGATCAATGGTGTTCATACTGCCTTGTAGTCCTAGCCCTTGACTAATAAAGTACTTTTGGTCTTGCAATCTATTGTCATTGTGTTTTACTTTTAATCATCCTTACTGGGAGATGGTGACATCGGTGGGGATAGGAGAAGTCCTAATTTGAAAAGTTCCATTGTCCTTCCTTCATACCCATTCTAAGATGAGGAATAAAATGGGTGTATCTAAGGGATACAAGGGGCAAAGGTCTATTTGGAACAGAGGTGTAAGATAAAAGTGTTGGGAAATAAGGTTGAGCAAGTTGACTGTGTGCAAATTGTGTCAGATTTTAATGACAGAATGAGAAGTTCTGCAATTAATCAATCAGCAAACATTTGCTACATACCTACTACATGCTAGGCATTATGGAAGAGGCAAAAGACAGTCCTGTTCTTTCCGAGCTTAAAATCTAATTGTGTGTGTGTTGGCCAGGATGTGTTGGGGAAGAGGTAGGTTGGGAGAAACAACATGCAAAAAACATTATACAAGGAACTAGAATTTAGAAGGGGTAGAAAAAAGCTTCCTGTAAAAGATGAGCTTATAGTTGGGACTTAGAAGAAGCCAAGGAAGTCAGTAGGTAGAGTTGAGAAGGGAGAGCATTTGTGGGGGACAGCTAGAGTAAATGCCTAAAAGCAAGAAATGGGGCATCTTGTTTGTGCTTAATTGCTGATGAATGAATAACTATACAAGGCTGTTGAATAGGAGTTATGATCCAACTAGAATCTTGCTTTTGTAATATTAGAAGGGATTGGATGAGGAAAGCCTTAAGACCTAATGTAAATACTTTCTACCATAGAATTATAGGGTCTAAAACTGGAAAAGATCTTAGAAGTCTTTTAGTTCAACACTGAAACTTTATGTTAGGAAATAGGTTCAGAGAGGTTAAGAACATCCAAGGTCACAGAGATAGGAATTGAGTGGTAGAGCTATATTGTACATATATACACACACACATATGTACTGAGAGGCATACAAAAATAGTTATTCTCAGCTGACTTCTTCAAATAGCTCCTGAAAGTTCTGTTCTTTTTGTTTCCCTAAAGATCTCTCCTTCACCATCATGCTCCCATTATTTATGGTGCAAGAAATTGGAGTGTGAGAAAATCAGGAGAAAAACTGTCCAAGACAATATGACAACTCATTTGTTCATTCATCATCAGCATTTTAAGGTAATTCATAATACCTTACTTTAAGGCGTTTATAGTTTCCTTCTATCCATTTCTACTCCCTATTCCCCTAAGTTCACATATATATTGATATGTTCATATATGTGTTTACTCTCCCAATGTCTTTTTTGTAGAACCCTTTTCTTTTGATTTCTGGGAAAGAGTCCCCTTTTTCTCCACTCCCATATTCTAGTATCCACTTCCATTGCTTTTATTTTGTATGACCACAGCTTCCATTATTGATGGGAACAATACAAATTGCCATTTCTTCACTATTCACCTTTTACCTTTGTAGGGGATATTACCCATTCTCTTCCCTTTCTGAAATAGCAAATTCCCATTTTGTTATTATTTCCCACAACACAATACAAAACAAAACATTTGTTCATTATGGGGACTAGAGCATTTTGCCCACAGGGTTTTAAATCAACACTTCAACCATTCTTTTGCCCAATTCTTTAAATTTTCCTTAAATCTTTACTCCATTGGGTTCCAATTTCTCCTCTTTTTTTTTCTTTCTTTCACCTCTTATGTAAATTCTTTTAAAAATCAATAGTATATAAATATAAATATAGAAAACTAATTTCATTACTTAGCATGTTTTCTTCCTAATGAAATATAGTTAGTTTTCTTATGCTTTCTTGGTTGGAGGATTGAGGGTATTGTTTCAAATGATTTTCCTTTGTTAAGTTTTCAGAATGTGTTATTTTGGGTTATAGCTTGAACTCCTTTGGAGTATATCATATCTTTTATCTTCTCTGATATTTTTGTGACTTGAAAAATCCTGTGAAAAAACTATAAAATAGGTTTTCATTCATATCTAAACATCTTTTGATTAATTGTAGAACTTAATACATACCTTTGAATTTAGAATGTGCCCTTTTTAAATGATAATTTTGTATTTTATGCAAATAATCAATCAATAAACATTTTAAAAGTATCTACTTTGTGCCAGACACTGTGGTAACCTCCGGATCTTTTGATCAGATCTACATTGTTAGTATTCAGATATAAGGGGAACTTTTCTCATCTTAATTATTTCCTGTAATGTGCTATTAAAATTTTTTGATTCTTCATTTTCTTTTTGGAGACATCATTTTTATATTATTGTGCATGCTATCTTCAATATCAGTTCATTTGATTTATATAGAATTCTTTTTTTTTTGCCTTTTACTTTTCTTCTGCAAAAGTTTCTTTTATTCCTTTATTTTAAAATTTCAGATTTGGTAGTCTCTGTCTCTCTTTTTGTTTTTCTCTCTCATTGTTTCTGTCTCTCATTCCACTATTAACCAAAGATACTTTGGCCAGATTTTCTATTTTCCATTTTGTATTCAATTTTTTTCCTATCGTTGGTGGAATTTTTTTTTTTTTGAGTCTGTATTGAGAGTTCTGATTTTGGACTTACCTTCATTTCTAATTTCCTCTCTGAGAAGTTTTATTTCCTTTAGTAATCATAATGGATTTCTCAGCTGATGTTCCCAGATCTATGGGGAGCTTGCTGAATTGTCTTTTTCATCTGGGGATGTTTATACAACTTCTTTCACATGCTAATATTCTTTCACTATACTAGGACTTCTCTTTAAGGTTTAATTCATCTTTTTCTTTTGGCTTTTTCATAAACTCTGTTATTTTTTCTGATTGTGACCTAAGTTTTTATTTGGGTATTTTTTTTAATCTTAATTTTTCAATTCAGCAGGGTGAGGAGCATTCTTTTCCAAGGTTTTTTGATTTTTGAGAGCTGTTTACCTATCTTGTTGATGTGCTCTTTTTCCACAATCTTAAAATTATCAACTATCATATCTGTTCATTCTTTTCAGTAGCTGAAGTTATAGTTTATCTGATACTATGTGGAAAAGCTTCTGGTTCATCATATTTATTGAATAATCTTATATATTAATATTTAGACTGTGAGAATATGGATTTTGCTACTCCTTTTCTTTGCATTTTGTCTTCTGTTTATTTCTGAGTATTTCAACAATTCATACATTATAGAATTAAATTCTCCATAGATTTTTGTATATTCCTAAGTTGTATCCTTCTCTATTTTAAGTCTAAAATTATTTTGATTAAATTTATGACATCAGGAAAATACATTTTTACCAGCCCTCATACCAGACCTCTATCTTTAGCCAGGAATCTATTAATATTTTTTTTAAATAATTTAAAGTATGCCATGGTTTGCTTATTTTTTCTTTTTAATCTCCTGAAAGAGATAGGATGAAAGAGGAATTTATTAGGTTTAGCAAATGTCCATTATTTCTTTTCAAAGCTGATCCCTAAACTACAGAAGATTGTGGCCTATGAGAAGAGACACCCTGGTTAGAAGATTTAAACTGTGGTACAGAATTCAAATATCTTTCTTAGATACTACCTTTTTAAATAGAGATTCACTTCTTAAATCTACTTTTTTCTCCTGTATCCTAACAAAATAAAACTGATGAAAATGCACATTTTTTATCTTTCAGCTTCCTTTTTTTGTCCCCAAAACTCAAATTTCAGTGATATTTTCGAGGTTCATTCTAGAGTATCTTGTGCATCCATAAAACACTGATATGAATATTATTCCTCAATTTCCTATTATGTATTAGATTTTATTCTGAGAGGTAACAAGATCATTTTCATATGGAGTATTAGCATGTAGATATATAGCTGCCTTAGTACCTTTCAGTAGAAAACATGACTACTCTCTTCTGGCTTTTACTTGATGATCTTTAACTTTACAAAATATAAAAATCCATTTTATCATTCCTTCAAGAATAAACAATGACTTTTCCACAAAGGATACAACTACCTCTTCTTCAGGAAGAATGTCAAATGTCTTATTTTATTTTAAGCCCACTTTCTTTTTGTCCCTAGTGGTCTTTCTTTACTGCTTCCTTTGTGTAACTTTCTCCTTCACTCCAAACTGACACTGGTTGGGGAATCTTTTATTCCTTTCATATCTCTTTGCTTCTTTTATTTATTTTAATAATAGCTTTTTATTTTCAAACTACATGTAAAGATAATTTTCAACATTCACCCTTACAAAACCTTGTGCTCCAAATTTTTCTCCTTCCTTCCCCTTCCCCTCTTCTATAACAACAAGTAATGTAATATATAACATGTGTGATTCTTCTGTACATAATTCCATATTTATCATGCTGCACAAGAAAAATCAGATCAAAAAATAAAAAGAAAAAAAAAGTATTTGCTTTTTTCTTTTCACACGTAAGACACTATTTTTTAAAAAATTTAAACTGTTTTGTGAATGCCATTTACCATAGTTATAATTATTATTACCATTTTACAGAGATGTTTCCAGGGGAAGTCACTTTTTTCCACAAATCTAACCCTCTTCTAACTTTCCTTTTCTTTTTAGAACTCCTTCTCTCTTAACAGTTACCTAGGTTCACAAACTTGGAGTTAGCCTTAATTCTTCAATCACCCTCATGTTACATATTGAATCACTCACTTGGCAGTGCTGTCAGTTTTTTGCCTCTAGTCTCTTTTCTTATTTTCCAAAATTCCAAATTACCTATCATACCCAGATATTTGAGAGTCCCCCAGCCCAGAGCTTTACTCTCTAAATTACTTAGCTATAGATTTAGTCTGGAAGAAAACTAGAGAAGACAATGTATTTCCTGACACTGTCTTTATCAGATTCTGTCCATTTCTTGCTCTACCAGATAAAACTTTCCAGTAGGAAAGTATATATTCAGTATGTAAGAGTATAAAAGAAGTTCTTTAAAAGACAAGTTCCTACAGAAGGGTCTCAGGCTAAGAAAAAAGATTCCATCATCCTTCCAGGGGACTGACTTCAAGGCCATACTTAATAAAAATAGTGAGGGAATAAATAAGGAGAGGGAATTTTGTTTAGGTACTAATGATTTAAAAGAAAAATAAATCTCGAGAAGCAGTTACAGCCTACTTGATAAAGAGCTAATCAGCATCTAGAAGACCTGTGTTCAAGTGCTGACTGATACACAGTCCTCTAATCCATTTGACTTTTGGTAAGGTGGTCATACAAGACAGCCAGCTCTCACAATTATAGAACTCTCTAAGATTAGAAATCGCAGAGAAGATACAGATTCATATCAGTAGAAGGATTTTCCTCAATGGCAGTTTCTATCACCAAGGAAATCATAGGAGCTCTGTTTGTTATTATTATTGTTGCTTCGTTTTGTTTTTTAAAATTCTTATAAATCATGCTACAAAATTCTGAGTGTTGGCAGTAGTTGTCTGAGAAAACTCAAGCAATAATAATTTACGTGAAAGTACTTCCCCCCCAATTCCCCCTCTATTTTTCTTCTATGTTGCTAATCTTTATTTTATTATATTTTATATTTTGGTTTTTTTTGATCATTTTCTCCCTTGGGTTAGCTCCCATCTAAGATCTAGGGATCTCAAAAGAATATTGCTTGAAAGGTAGAGTTTGGTTTTTGTTTTTGTTCTTTTTGAAGTCTCATCACAGATTCAAGCCCATCTAATTTTAGGAATAACAAGTGAGATAAAATGACATAGGCCTATTCCTAGGACTTCTAGTGTGACAGAAACAAGGACCTTGCCTTGAGGGATCACAAGTTCTATATGCAGTTACAAACCCTGTCCTACTTAACATTCCATCCTCTGATTGTAAGACTTCCAGCCTGATAGACTTATTGATTCTGACCCCTCAGAGTCTCTAATCTGAACCTATTTTTTTGTCTCCTTATATAAAACTTTTAGAGACACTAATAGCTATTTTCAGGGACTCTCCTCTGACTGACACAGATTTTTACAGAGTTTTTCAAACCCTTCAGCATTACTCCTGTGTATAAGAATGTAGAAATATGAAATAGAGGTACTTAATCTTCTCTGAAAATTCCAAACCAACTATTTTGTTTTCTTTTTCTAGTTTAAGTCTCATTTGGTCTGGAAAATGTCACTTCCACAGAGACCCCTTCCTCTTCAGAATTTCCTAACCAGACTCCATCTTTGGTTTTTAATATATTACTTTGCCTAGATGCTACTTCATATCCCCGTAAGAATGTAGCCTGGACAAAAGCAAGAACTATGAATCACATTTCCCTTTGTCTACTCAAAGAACCCTGCATTATGTAAAGCACATAGTTGGTGATAGTTGGTGACCAATAATCACTTGATTGGTTAACTTTTGATTCATGTAACTTTCTAAATTAATTTAAGGGTCTTGTATCTGGGCCATAAAACAATCAAATGAAAAAGTTGAAGATGTGTATTTAAAAGAAAAAGTGAAAAGGGAGAAGGAAAGGCAATAAGTATTTATATGATAGATACTATGCTAAACATTTTACAAACCCTGTGAGAAAGGAACTGATATTATTATCCTCATTTTACAGTTGAAGAAACTGAATTAACAGAGATTATGTGACTTGCCCAGGATCACACAACTAAGTGGCTGAGGTCCAATTTGAACTTGTCTTTCTAAGAAAATTCAGCAAAAGGTGGGATGGGTAGGGAGGAAGTATAATTACCTTCTTTTATTAAAAAGGATATCATGTGGAAGAGGCACTAGTTTTGTTCTGTGTGACCCCAAGGGGAAGAATCAAAAAATGGATTATAAGTTTCAAATATGAAATTTCTGTCTGTTATGTGAAAACATTTTTTCCTAATGATAACGTCTGCCCATAAGTAGGATGAACTGCTTTTGGCAGTAAGGGAGTCCCCATTCATTAGATTTCTTGAAGAATAAGGTGGGTTTGTTAGGGCTACTGGAGGAAGGATTTTCTTTTATTTCAGTATGAATTGGATAAGATGGTTGTTGAAAATTCTGCAGTTCTGATTTTATTATTGCAGCTCTAAAGTTACAAATGTATAAAGTTGGAAGATTGTATTTAGGTAAGAGGGACTCATTTTAGGAAGAACATTGACATCGGAGTATCTGATTAGAACAATTTGAAATAATTGAAGAGAAGGCTGAAAGAGATGATAAGGGGATAGGAGATGTGCTTTTTGAAGATGAGTTGAAAGAAATAAGATTACTGTCTACAAATGTTTTGAAGGATCATCAAAAGAACAGGATAAGTTTTCTGCTTGGACTCAGAAAATACCAAGAGAAGCAATGGGTAGAAATTTCAGAGAAGATCTCTGGTTCATTTGAAGGCATGACAGTGAGATTTAAATAACAACTAATAATGAGAGCAGTCCAAAGTAGAATGGCTTGCCTTTGCAGATAGAGGATTCTCCTTTAAGGAACTCTGTAATTAAGGGGCAGCTAGATGGTGCAGTGGATAGAGCACCAGTCCTGAAGTCAGGAAGACCTGAGTTCAAAACTGCTCTTAGATACTTAACATTCCCTAGCTGTGTGACCATGAGCAAGACATTTAACCCCAATTTAACCCCAACCTCAGGGGGAAAAAAAAGGAACTCTGTAATTGAAGGCTTAAGGACCACTTGTTCTGGAAAGGATCAATGTTCAATTACAGGTTGGACTAAGTAATCTCTAAAACCCTTTCCATTTTGAGAGATTGCATAATTCTTTGATATTGTGGACAGATTTTTTTACACACACACACATGCACACACACACACACACACGCACACACACACACATGCACGCACACTTACTTTGGCTATCCCTGAAGACTATTTGCTATGGGATGGGAAGGCTTTAAAGTGTTTCAAAGATGGAAACATCTATCTCTTTTTTTTATAAAGCTTTTTATTTACAAAACATATGAGTGATTTTTCTCCATACCATTTTGCAAAAAAAATTTTTTCCCCAAGCTTTTCCCCTCCTTCCCCCCACACCCCCACCCCTAGATGACAGGTAATCTAATACATACTAAATAGGATAAATTATATGACAAATACATGTATACATATCTATACAATTATCTTACTGCACAAGAAACATCAGATCTAGAAAGAGAAGAAGAAAAACAACAACCTAAGAAGGAAAACAAAATGCATGGAAATATTCATAGAAAGCGTTAAAATGCTGTGTTGTGGTTCACACTCAGTTCCCACAGGCCTCTCTCTAGATGTATATGACTATCTTCATCGCTGAACAATAGGAACTGGTTTGAATCACATCATTGTTGAAGAGAGCCATGTCCATCAAAATTGATCATCGTATAGTCTTGTTGCTGTGTATAATGTTCTCCTGGTTCTGCTGATTTCACTCAGCATCATTCCATGCAGATTTCTCCAGGCCTCTCTGAAATCCTCCTGCTGGTCATTTCTTACAGAACAATAATATTCCATAACATTCATATTTTATAGTTTATTTATATATTTATTTATATAATTATATATATTTATATATCATCATATATTATTATATTATATATTATGTATATAGTTTATTTAATTATTTATTACCATAATTTATATATATATATGTATATATATATATAGTTTATTTAATTATTTATTACCATAATTTATTTAGCCATTCTCCAATTGATGGGCATCCTTTCAATTTCCAGTTTCTTGCCACTTCAAAAAGGGCTGCCACGAACATTTTTGCACATGTGGGTCCCTTTCCCTCCTTTAAAATCTCTTTGGGATATAGGCCCAGTAGAAACACTGCTGGGTCAAAGGGTATGCACTGTTTGATAACTTTTTGAGCATAGTTCCACATTGCTCTCCAGAATGGTTGGATCCGTTCACAGTTCCACCAACAATGTATCAGTGTCCCAGTTTTCCCACATCCCCTCCAACAGTTATCATTATTATTTCCTGTCATTTTAGCCAATCTGACAGGTGTGTAGTTGTCTTAATTTGCATTTCTCTGATCAATAGTGACTTGGAGCACCTTTTCATGTGACCAGAAATAGTTTCAATTTCTTCATCAGAAAATTGTCTGTTCATATCTTTTGACCATTTATCAATTGGAGAATGGCTTGAATTCTTATATATTTGAGTCAATTCTCTATATATTTTAGAAATGAGGCCTTTATCAGAACCTTTGGATGTGAAAATATTTTCCCAGTTTACTGCTACCCTTCTAATCTTGTCTGCATTCATTTTGTTTGTACAAAAATTTTTTAACTTGATATAGTCAAACTTATCTATTTTGTGATTAATGATGACCTCTAGTTCTTCTTTGGTCACAAATTCCTTCCCCCTCCATAGGTCTGAGAGGTAAACCATCCTACATTGTTCTAATTTGTTTATAATATCATTCTTTATGCCTAGATCATGAATCCATTTTGACCTTATCTTGGTATATGGTGTTAGGTGTGGGTCAATGCCTAATTTCTTCCATACTAGTTTCCAATTATCCCAGCAGTTTTTGTCAAATAGTGAGTTTTTATCCCCAAAACTGGGGTCTTTGGGTTTATCAAACACTAGATTACTATTGTCATTGAGTATTTTGTCCTGTGAACCTAACCTATTCCACTGCTCCACTACTCTATTTCTTATCCAGTACCAAATGGTTTTGGTGACCACTGCTTTATAATATAGTTTTAGATCAGGTGCAGCTAGGCCACCCTCATTTGCATTTTTTTCATTAATTCCCTTGAAATGGAAACATCTATCTCAAAGAAAGCACCACTAGCTCCAAGCTCAAAAGATTTACAACATTTAAAGTGTGACATGATTAAATCAAGCTATGACAAATTTGACAACAAAATCGAGGGAATGTTGAAAAAGATTAAGTATAATTGGAGTAAGGGGAAGTTCAAAGATTAAGAGAGGGAAGTGGGAAAATTTATTGACAGTCAGAATAATGTATCTTGGCACAAGAACAGGGTAGGTAACAGTCATTGGGAAAATTTATTCATATCAAGGGAGGAAACTGAGACTTGTCTCCAAAGATCATATACTTAGCCTACCTGTATAATGTCTATATCCATTACTTTTCTTATTGCCTTTAAAAGCCCACTGATCATCATATTAGTATATAACAAGAGTAAACCTCAATTAGAACTGTTTCCAAGATATTATCCAATCCAAACTTGTCATTCTGACTTCATCTCATATCTCCAAGTGTCAAATGAACTTTATGTCCATTTTACCTTTAAACTTAACATGTCCAACACTGAACTCATTATCTTTCATCATCCCTCCCCAAAAAACCTAAAACCCACATCACTTAACTTCTCTATTTCTGTTAAGCAAACCATCTTCCTCCCACTCACACAGTTTTCAAGCTAGGTCTCACCTTCAACTCCTCAATCTTTCAACACACTTCCTCCATTTCCCTTCATACAGTCTGTTGCTTTTTACCTATATAACATCTCTTGTATGAACCCTCTTCTCTCCTTTGACATTACCACCAAGCTGGTGCAGGATCTCACCACCTTACACCTAGATTATTGCAAGAGCCTTCTAGTTGATCTGCCTACCTTAAGTCCCTCCTTATGCTAGTACATTTTCATTTTTTGTCAAAATACCCTTCCTAAATCAGATCAAACAATGTCACCCCTTCCCATAATTCTCAATAATTCCCTATTACCTCCAGGAGAAATCTAATATTGTTTGACATTCAAAGATTTAACCTCCAATACCTACTTTTCCAGTTTTGTTATACCTTACTTGACCAATCACATACTCTTCAGTCTGGTGACATTGGCCTCATCACTGTTCTTCAAAAAAGATCCTTTATCTCCTAAATATTCACTGATTGCTGCAATGCTTGCAATATTTTCCCTTCTCCTCTGCCTACTGTTTCCCTTGTTTTCTTTTAAATCCCAATTGAAATCCCACTTTTACATGAAGCTTTTTTCAATTCCTCTTAACTTCAGTTAAGTCAGGCTTCCCTCTGTTAATTATCCCCAATTTATCTTATATATAGTTTTTGTGTATATTATTATTTTCATCCTGTATGTCCTATTAGATTGTTTTTTTAAGCTTTTTATTTTCAAAACACATGCATGGATAATTTCAACATTGACCTTAACATAGCCTTGTGTTTGAGATTTTCCTATTCATCCCCCCATCCCCTCCCCTAGATTACAAGCAGTATAATATATGTTATACATATTAAAATATATGTTAAATCCAATATGTGTAAACGAATTTATACAATTCTTTTGCTGCACAAGAAAAATCAGATCAAAAAGGAAAGAAATGAGTAAGAAAACAAAATGCAAGTGAACAACATCAAATAGAGTGAGAATGTTATGTTGTGATGCACATTCAGTTCCCACAGCCCTCTCTCTGGGTGTAGAAGGCTCTCTTCATCACAAGATCATTGGGGCTGGCATCAATCATCTCATTGTTGGAAGGAGTCACATTCTTTCCTATTAAACTGTGAGCCCTTCTAAAGCAAGGATTTTTGTTTGTTTGGTTTTTACCCTTCTTTTTATCCTCAGTGTTCAGTGCAATGCTTAGCACATAGTGGATATTTAATAAATGTTTATTGGCTTACATTGACACTCAGGAGTGTTGCTATAGCCCTCTGAGAAGAGGGATAAAAAATAACTTTGTCTATTCATCAAAAGAAGCTATTCCACAAACTTTCTCAGCACTATTGTCCTGATATACTAGAAACAGAAGGTAAAATAGAAATTGAAAGAATCTACTTGTCACCTCCTGAAAGAGATCCCAAAAGGAAAACTTCCAGGAATATTATAGCTAAATTCCAGAGTTCCCATGTCAAGGAGAAAATATTGCAAACATCCAGAAAGAAATAGTCATGTATCATGGAGCCACAATCAGGTTAGCACAAAATTTAGCAGCTTCTTCGTTAAAGGAGAGTATGGAATATGATATTCTGGAGGGCAAAAAACTGGAATTACAACCAAGAATCACTCATTCAGCAAAACTGAGTATAATCCTTCAAGGAGAAAATGGATATTCAACTATAAGATTTCAATTTTTTGTTTTGTTTTTAAAGCTTTTTATTTTCCAAATACATGCATAGTTTCCAAAATTCACACTTGTGAATTTTGTGTTTCATTTTTTTTTCTCCTTCCCCTCTCCCTAGTCCCTCCCCTAGACAGCAAGTTATCCAATATATTTTTTTTCAAAATTTTGACATACTGACTTTATTCTGTGATAAGAGAAAGTAAAAATGATCTACATTTTTTTAAAATTTAAAATTTAAACATATTCTCATTTGTCCTAGTCTCTTTTCTTTTTTTTAATTTTATTTTATTTGCAAAACATATGTATGGGTAATTTTTCAACATTAACCCTTACAAAGCTTTCTGTTACAGATTTTCCCCCCCAACTCCCCACCCCTCCCCTAGATGGCAGGATATCCAGTACGTGTTAATTATGTTAAAATATTTGGCAAATCGAATATATGTATACATATTTCCAAACTTATCATTGTTGTGCAAGAAAAATTGTATCTACACAGAAGACATATCAGATAAAGGAAACACAATGTAAGCAAACAGCAATCAAGGGTATGAGAATGTTATGTTGTGTCCACATTTCACACCCCTCTCTCTGGATGTATATGACTTTCTTCACTGAACAATTGGAAGTGGTTTGAAACATTTCATTGTTGAAGAGATCCATGTCCATCAGAATTGATCATCATATAGTCTTGTTGTTGCCATGTATAATAATCTCCTGGTTCTGCTCATTTCACTCAGCATCAGTTCATGTAAGTCTCTCCAGGCCTCTCTGAAATCGTCCTGCTGGTCATTTCTTACAGAACAATAATATTCCATAATATTCATATACCATAATGTATTCAGCCATTCTCCAACTGATGGGCATCCTTTCAATTTCCAGTTTCTTGCCACTACAAAAAGGGCTGCCACAAACATTCTTGCACATGTGGGGCCCTTTATGATTTCTTTGGGATATAAGCCCAATAGAAATGCTGCTGGGTCAAAGGGTATGCATAGTTTGATAACTTTTTGAGCATAGTTCCAAATTGCTCTCCAGAATGGCTGTATCCGTTCACAGCTCCACCAACAATCATGTACATTTCTTCCATACGTTATTTCACAAAAAATTATGCTGTATAAGAAAAATTAGATCAAAAAGGAAAAATATGAGAAAGAAAATACAAGCAAACAACAACAAAAAGGTGAAAATATTATGTTATGATCCACATTCAGTGCCCACAGTTCCCTCTCTGGGTGCAGATGGCTTTCTTTATCGCAAGACCATTGGAACTGGTCTGAATCATCTTGCCACTGAAAAAAGCCACATTCATCAGAATTGATTATCATATAACCTTGTTGCTGCTGTGCACAATGTTCTCTTGGTCCTGCTCATTTCACTCAGCTTCAGTTCATGTAAGTCTCTTCAGGCTTCTCTGAAATCATCCTACTGGTTGTTTCTTACAGAACAGTAATATTCCATATTCTACAACATTCATATATCATAACTTATTCAGCCATTCTCCAACTGATGGGCATCCACTCAGTTTCCAGTTCTGTTGCCACCAAAAAAGGACTGCTACAAACAGTGTTGAATATGTGGGTCTTTCTCCCTTTTAAATAATTTCTTTGGGATACAGGTCCAGTAGAGATACTGCTGGATCAAAAGATATGCACAGCTTAAAAGCGCTTTGGTCATACTTCCAAATTGCTTTCCAGAATGGTTGAATCAGTTCACAATTCCATCAACAATGTATTAGTATCCCAGTTTTCTCACACTCCCCCCAACATTTATCATTATCTTCCTGTCATCTTAGGCAACATAAGAGGTATGTGGTGATACCTCAGATTTATTTTAATTTGCATTTCTATGATCATTAGTGATTCAGAGCATTTTTTTCATATGACTAGAAATGATTTTAATTTCATCTGAAAATTGTTTGTTCATATCTTTTGACCTTATTAATTGGAGAATGACTTGTAGTCTTATAAATTTCAGTCATTTCTCTATATATTTTAGAAATGAAGCCTTTATCAGAAATGCTGGCTACAATTTTTTTTCAGCTTTCTGCTTTCCTTCTAATCTTGTCTGCATTGGTTTTGTTTGTACAAAAACTTTTTAACTTAATATAATCAAAACCATATATTTTGCATTTCATAATGTACTCTAGTTCTTCTTTTGCCACAAATTCCTTCCTTCTCCATAGTTCTGAGAGTAGACTATCCTTTGTTCTCCTAAATTGCATATTCACTATATCTAAATTATGAACCCATTTTGATCTTATCTTGGTATAGGGTGTTAAGTGTGGGTCAATGTCTAGTTAATGCCATGCTAATTTTCAATTTTCCCAGAAATATTTGTTATGTAGTGAATTCTTATCCCAGAAGTTGTTTATCAAACACTGGATTACTATATTCATTGACTATTGTGTCTTCTAAATATAATCTATTCCACTGATCAACTACTCTATTTCTTAGCCAGTAACAAATGCTTTTGATGATCACTGTTTTGTATTTAGGTGTAGTACATCTAGACCATCTTAATTTTCATTTTTCATTAATTCCTTTGCTTTCAAACATTCTTGATAAAAGATCTGAGCTGAATAGATAACTGAACTTTCAAGTATAAGACTCAAAAGAATAAAAAGATAAACAGGAAAGAGAAATCATAAGAGGCCTGGTAAGGTTAAATTGTTTACATTCCTATATGAGAAGATAATACTTATAACTTATAAGAACGTTCTCATTATTAGTGCATTTAGAATAAGTATATGTAGACAGATGGCACTGGTATAAATTGAATACAAAGAAATATCTAAAATAGAATTAAGTGGTGAGAGAAATATAGTGGGATAAAGAGAAAGGGATAGAGATAGGTAGGATGGGGCAAATTATCTTACATACAAGAAAAAAGAAAAAGCTTTCACAGCAGAAAGGAAGAGAGGGAAATAAGGGGGAATGAAAACTACTATCATCAGAATAGTATGTATCACATGTACACTCAATGGGGTATAGTAATCTATCTTACCCTATATGAAAGTAGGAGGGGAAGGGGATAAGAGAAGGTGAGGAGGGTTGTAGAATGGAGAGCAGATTGGGGGAAGGGATGATAAAAAGCAAAACACTTTTGAGGAGGGACAGGATGAAAGGAGAGAAAATAGAATAAATGGAGGAGGACAGGATGGAGGGAAATAGTTAGCTAAAGTAACTATGAAAGAAATTGAAGCAAGTTTTTCTGATAAAAACCTCACTTATCAAACATATAGAGAACTGAGTCAGATTTATTTAAAAAATAAATAAAAAATAAGGACCATTCCCCTAATGATAAATAATCAAAAAATATGGACAGTTTTCAGATGAAGTAAGGAAAGCTATTTATAGCCATATGAAAAAAAACATAATTCCCTCTTCTTACCTTCCTTTTTTCTTTCCTTCTTTCATTTCTTCCTTCCTTTTTTTTCTTTTATTCAATTGTCTTTTTTTTTCTTCCACCAACCAGTTATAATACATATCCATCTGCTAGTTTCTGCAGGACTTTTTGTATGAATGTGATAATCTCTAGTGGGGTTTCATGAATAAAGGGTTCTCTGTAGAGAGCTCCTCATCACAGGAAATGTTCCTTTAGAAATTAAAAGATACAAAAGGGGTTCTTATGTTGATTAAGGGTGGTGGGACATATTTGGATTTCTCTTGAGATCTGGCTATAAAATTATTCTGTTCAAGCCTCTATATACCTTTGTATTTCTTACAGCTTCTGTCTTGGTGATTGTCCTATCTGAAAATTTAGCACTAAATTTTCTCCTATCTGGCAGAAGCTTAAGGCTGGAGTGGCTTCTGTTTTGGGTCATAAATGTCACTGGGATCTGCATGTTGGTGGGTGGCTTTTGACTGAGAAAGGGATGATTCCAGGAGACCATTACCTGCATGGGGGGGAGCATAGGGAAGTACAGTTTGCTGACAATCCCAGACCGGTAGAATACTGTAGATCTCTTTCTTTCTGAAACTAATTTGTTCATGCTCTTTAAGAGGAAAGGGTAGGAATGGCATGATAAGGTTTTCCCTAGTACCAATAGAGTCAAAGTCTGTACTGGGACATTAGAGAAAAGATGGTCCAATTAGATGATAATAGATTCAGAGCAGAGTCCCTAAGAGGCCTTCATGTCCAAACATGTCATTTTACAGAAGAAGAAATTGAGACTGAGGGAATTTTTCATTTAGTCATCACATATGATAATTGTCAAAAGCAGGATTTGAAGCCAGGTTCTCTGACTTCATAGCCAACATTTTTTTCTGACTTCAGCAGCTAATGGGTTATAACTAGTTTTTATGAGACCCAAAGAATCCAGTTTTAATGTCTGGAAGAGAAGAGAGATTCAGTGGCATGAGGATTTGGGGACAGGATACAGTTCAAATTCTAAGAAATAGCTCAACTCTGTATCTTAGTCGCCATTCAACACATCTCTCCTTCCCAAAATACATTGATTCAGTGTTAGGTTGTTGCATATCAATAAGATCCAAAGCACTTCATCTATGATCAAAGAGCTTTCATTTAAATCCAGCTCTTACAATCCCTAGATGATCCTGGTTAAATTACTTAGGCTTCCTACATTTTGGATTCTTCATCTGTAAAATGAGAGTTTGATTAGATAACTTCTGAGATCTTCTCTAGGTCTAGATTTATGATCCTAAGAATGTCTTGTGTCTACTTTAGGTCTTGCTTTCCTAGCCTATAAACTTAATTTAAAGCCCTTTCATATTCATTTACATGCCTTATCCTTCAAAATAAAGAGAATCCAGTGCACCTTCCTTTTAGATTCAGTAGATTTTGCTATTAACAGAAATGATCAATTAGGGGGAAAGGAAATTTATCTATATTAGCCTCTTTTTAGTACTGTCAACATGATAGAGTTCCTATGCCCAAGGCTTAAAGCAGGGAACTGAGCAGCAAAAAATGAATTATCCATGAAACTATACTCACTCTACCTTGTGACATTTAAATAGATCAAGAGACTTCATATCTGGGTAATTAATCATCAATAATGCTAGCATTTTATCAATACAAGAGGTCAGTAGCCCTCTTTAATGCCAAAGATCCTCATGACTTATATGCCCTTGAAAAACAGGTATTCCAGAGAGTGGAAATCAATTCTAATAAGTTAACAATAATTGAATAAATTAATATCAGAGTAAGAGATGGGCTCACTCCAATAAGGGGTTAAAAGAGTGACATTATATCACTTTTGTACAAATAGACTATCTCTATATCCAGACCACCCCTAGGCTTGGGCATTATAGACAAAGGATCTACTTCTACCTGAATTTGCTTGAATGAAATGCAATGGGCAGGAATTCACCCTAGACAAGATAGTTAAGTGGGGTAAATTGCAGCTGCAATTCACTCCAGAGGAGGGAATATTTATATTAATATCAGATCTTTTGAACTATTAAATTGAAGAAAAGCAATACTAAAAGTGCAAAATAACTATATGCTTTTGAAAAATCTATATTATAAAACAGTGTATATACTTTAAAAGTACATATACATTTATATTTATACTTTTATGCTGGTCTCAGGGGGCACTAAGCTGCATGTGGAAGGGGTACACTGGAAAAAAAGCTTGGAAAAAAAGCTAAGCAAAGCTCCCATGCTGTTCAGCCTGTTCTGTTTCCATCCTGGATGAGATAGGGATATCACATATTTTTTAAAAGAAAAAAAGAAAAAGAATTATTTTTTTTTTCATTTCCTGAGAGGGTTTTCTTATAGGTTCTTTATGTATACAAGTGAAATTAGTTTATCAACTTCTGTTACACTTAGGAAATGGGGCTTCAGCATGATTCTACTACTGTCAATGACTCATCAAAGAGGGATGAGAAATAAGGAGGGGGGGCATCATGGAAAAGTACAAAAGTTGCAGAGAGAAATATTTCAGCTAAATATAAGGGTAAATGATCTAATAATTACAATATATGCATACACATAGTATATATAAAGAGAAAGAAATATTTTTCAATAAAAGTGGTTTCTCATAAGAAATATTACCAAATTCTAGTTGAGGAAGAATTTGCAGCAGAAGTGATTTGCAGCAGATCAACTAGATTCATACAAATATAGAAACATACAAATAGTTCCTATTTAGTAGAAAAAAAATTTTAACAATTTTTTTTCTCCATAGTATACAGTCATTTCCAGAATCACCTGAAGGAAGAAAACCTATTCAATATTTAATCAATTTCTCTAGAAACAATTTCCTACACTAGACTTCAATTTAAAAAAATATTGATAGAAATGTTATTTTTTAAAGTTTAGAAAGAATTTTAAGACTAGAGAAATATTTATTTCCTTAATATTTTTCAATTGAACTAAAATATGGGTTTGTTATGCTGATAAACAGCTAAACAGCTCCCTATAAGTAATTCCAGAAACTTTCCCATACTCTAGCCCTACTTCCCATAGTCTATGACTTAGCCAAAATCATTACTTCTCAGGGATTCTGAAGATAAGGGCAAAAGGAAAAGTCCTTTGCTGTCCAAATTTATGTATATATATA
>JAJPUD010003007.1:240039-276412 GCA_023553655.1 Myrmecobius fasciatus
AACCTGATGACTGAGCTAACAGACAGAAGTCCATCTCCTCCCAACCCTCCCATCCCCCTAACACATACACCACCCTCTCTTCCACTGGCTTCATTCCAGGTTAGCCGCACCCCAACCAGAACCAATAGACAGCAAGAAACCTAAAGGGCAGGGCTTTCAGGCTAGGAATAAAAGGCAGAATTAAGACAGCTGAAGCATCATATTGCTTTTTTCCCAATTTTGTTCACAAGCTAACTCACAAACTTGTCAAAATGGTGCATCTGACTGGTCCAGAGAAGGGCCACATCAACTCCATATGGAGTAAGGTGTCTGTTGATCAGACTGGAGCTGAGGCCCTTGGGAGGTAAGTGGCAAGGGCCATGGAGAAGGGATGAAGGAAAAGGGCAAGGAATAGGGACCACTGAATGGTTACAAACTTCATCTCCTTTTTTTTGTTTCTCTCATAAAGGTTGCTCATCGTCTACCCCTGGACCTCCAGGTTTTTTGACCATTTTGGTGACCTGTCCTCTGCCGGAGCTGTCCTGGGAAATGCTAAGGTCCAGGGCCATGGCGCGAAGGTGCTGACCTCCTTTGGTGATGCTGTCAAGAACCTGGACAACCTGAAGGGTACTTTTGCCAAGCTGAGTGAGCTCCACTGTGACAAACTGCATGTGGACCCGGAGAACTTCAAGGTAAGTTCTGGGCCTGCTCACTTGAGGACCTCCAATAGGAGGAGTTCTCCCACACAAAATTCTAACTAGGGGAGGTAACAGAAGTTTTGCCCCGTGACACTGGTATTTAAACAAGAAGCATTAAATATGTACAATTCCTTCCATCAGGTAAAAGCTGAATTTAAAGTTATTTAATTTAAATTTAAAAGAATTTAATTTAAAAGAATTATTCATTACACTTGGAAACTACCAAGATGTGTTGATCATTTTCTTAGTTTCTTCTCATATTATTTTCACATAATGAATAATCAATTCACAGAATCACTCATATAAAGCTAGAAAGAATTTCAGAAATCCTTTTCCTATATTTTTCACATGAGGACACAGGCTGAGATGATGAATGACTGGTTCAAATCTACATAGACACTGAACAAACAACATGCAATTTGAATCCATTCTCTCTGACTTCAAATCCATTGAAACTGCACTGAGTTGTTATATTGAGCTATTTTTCTCTCTAGACTGTTTATGATGGACATGAAAATTGCTAGTCCGATCTTTGCCTTGACAAGGTCCTGAAGGATAGTGGCCCAGGAGGAAGGATTAGGGGCAGAGCTCAGTAGGCTATGGGATTCCCCAAAGACTGGTAGTACCCTATTGTGCTTCTATATCTAACTTTACTTAATTTCTTTTCCCTCTTTCTTATCCCCCCTGTATCCTTCTTTTATTCACATTGTCTCTTTCTCTCTCTCACTTTTCTGTTGATTTCTCCTTTACTGTTCTTTTAAAAAATCTAATTATCTTTCTGTCCTGCCTTTTTACTCTTTCACCAAATTTCTTTCATTTTCTCTTGTAGTCTTCTGTTAAATGCACTTCATATTCGCTTTTTACCTTGTGCTTCATTTTTTTTGACCTCTTTCCCATTCCTTCATTTCTCATTCTCTCCTAATTAAATTTCCTTTACTTTTAAATTTTGAGTTCTCAGTCTCTTATCCTCTGTGTTTCCTTCCCTTTCATTTCCTCTTTCTCTATTTCCTTATTTTCTCTTTCTCATTAGGTTTGTCAGGCTTTTCAGTTTACCCTTCAATACTTTCTCTCTCCCTTCTGCAAATCATGTCATTCTCAAAGACTCTATTGTTTTTTGCTAAAGGACACAAATAAAGACAGGGATGGGGAGGAGGGGGTAAATGGAAAACTTAAGGAGAGAAAAGGATACTTTTATTCAGTGAGAAATTAAATACTCTAATGATGGGATAACATCTGGAGAACAGTAGAAAGGAAGATCAGAATCTGATGGGCATTGGGGGATGTAGGGAATTCAGTGAGACATTATGGAGTTAAAGTACCAGGCTCTAAAATTCAAAACCTATTAATTAGGTGAGTATGACCCAGGAATCAAGAGTGAGGTAGAATACAGATAGGTTATCTAGAAAGTTGCCTTTCTCAAAGATTCATTGTATCTTCTCTATTTCTTCCACAGCTCCTGGGGAACGTTCTTGTGATCTGCCTGGCTGAGCACTTTGGCAAAGATTTCACCCCTGAGGTTCAGGCTGCCTGGCAGAAACTCGTTGCTGGTGTGGCCAATGCCCTGGCCCACAAGTACCACTAAGCCCCTATAGCCTGTTGAGTCCCCTGTCCTCCATGTTGTCCATCTTTTGCACATGGAATGAATGGGGCCTGGCCCTATGGGCATAGCCCCTGACCAATAAACTGCATTCAGTCCAGTGAGCCTCATGTAGCTTCTTTCCTTTCATTTTGGGGGGAGTAGGGCAAGGAAAAAATGAGAAAGGAGAATAGGAGGTGAGACAAAAGATGTAGAAATATGAGAGATGGGAGAACCAGAGGTCATGAGAAATGAAAACTTAGGGAAACTGAGGAGAAAGGAATCTTAAGGGAAAGCACAAGAGATATCCATTTGTCTTTACTTTGCTCTTCATGTTCAAACTAATAGTTCCAGTTCACTGAAGATGGTTAGGGAACAGGGTTGTGAGGGTTTTTGGTAGAAAATTCAAAAGGGAGGCAATCCCATATTTATAAATGTGTGGGCACAACATCTCAACCTCCCTTGAGTCCCTCTCCAAATTATACCAAAGACAAAGATCCTTGCCCACTAAATATTGCTTGAATGAGTAAGCTAGTGAAATAATGAATAAATGAAGGAATGAATGAAAACCTGAGGATAGTATTTCCCATAATCCTTGTAACCTGAATCCTCAAAGTGCTCTTGAAATAGCTTTTGAAAAAATCTCTGGTACCTCCTCTAGCCACTGTCTCCACTTTCATTCCAGTGTATATGGAGCTCCCTCTTCCCTCTCATGCTAAATCAGATCTAACTAAAAGGCAGTGGGAGACAGGAGATGGGAACTTCTCAGATCTTATGGACCAAAGACAATCACCACCACTAAATAACTACCAGTAGCTTTAGGAGGACACCTCAGCTTCTCTCATTCTTTCCCTAGATCTTTTCCGTATTACTTCTCCATTCCCCAATTGGATTAATGATAATGAGGAAAAGTCACCTATTTCAAGGTGATTCTTTCCTCAGTCCCTTGAACCCCTTCTCTTTTTTTATTGCTTCCTTACCCCACCCTCAGAGATTGCTCTGCTGCCCTTAGTTCCTAGGCAATTGAAAGGTGTGAGGATGGGAGATGCAGGGTGCTACAGGTTGGGGATGTGGGGAAGGAATACCTGACAAGCAGCTCCAGTTAGGCATGCCTTAGAAGTCATGGAAGGGAAACCAGTTCCACCCCTGCTTCCAGACAGTACTTTGGATCATGTCCATCCTTCCTATGATTATTCCATCCCATGATGGATCTAGAAGCTCAAGGAAAGGTATTCCCTCTTCCTCCCTATTTTAATCTCTTGTTTTTTTTTGTGGAGAATTGCCTGCCCTGAGGTCAACATTTTTATCCACTAGGAAAACGGTCACATAGTTGGCAGATATATGAATATACAGTTATACATTTTATCCTTTTCTCCCTTTCCTCTTTACAAATCCTGTTCCAGTCCATAGGCTACAATTATAGCCCCCTTCCCATTCCTACTAATGACCACTTACTTCATATCTTTCTCTCTTCCCTTTGTCATTTAGCCCCCCCTCCCAACTCAAAATTCCATCTCTCTTCTTCCCCTCATAGTCAGTTTGGATATCGTACTACTAGACTTGTTTTCCCAGCTGTTATATAAGATAAAGATCTGAAGAGGTTGCCTCATGCTTCCAATACAGGAGTATATAATCAGTCTATTAAAGAATGAAAATTACACCCAAGAAATTATACTTTATATAAGTCATAGCCTTATATAAAGATCTTACCTCTAAGACTTCCACTCTGACACAAACTCACAGCCCTGAATGGATAATAATTAGTTAAGTAGCAAATTAATACATGTTGAATAAAGACAGTTAAGAAACAATAGCACAAAAATAATAATTCATATTCTATGCAGGTTGTGGGGATTGAAAGGAGGGAATATGTTGGGAAGCCCTGATTTTTCCCATTTGGATGCGGGAGAGAGAAAAAAAGCATCTGTAGTTGTGGTTTTAAAACAATAACAATAGCAACCACAACATTTTCTTTTTCTTTTTTTCTGAGGCAATTGGGGTTAAGTGACTTGCCCAGGATCACACAGCTAGGAAGTGTCTGAGACCAGATTTGAACTCAGGTCCTCTTGACTTCAGGGCTGGTGCTCTATCCACTGCACCACCTAGCTGCCCCAACCACAATATTTTCAAAACTAGTTAGGGCGTTCTTGGTCAGGTACCAATTGTATTAGATAAGCCCTTAGATTCCCTTCAAACTGCATGGATCAGTCTATGATTAGTTCTAGACTCTTTGGAAGAGCTAATTTCTTCTGAGTCATGTAAATCTGACCTGAAGAAAAGGGAGGGGAGTTGATCTCTTTAAAAGTTTAGCTACAGCTGTCTTCGAGGAGACAACTTTGAGATTCTAGATGAAACATGACACAATAAACCACTGAGATATTTGCTGAGTTTTGAGGAATGAACAGTTGGGAGCAGGGAAAGAATTCCCTGTTGTGAGAGGGAAGTAGAACATGACGTGGAAAGAGGATGGAAGACTTAGAAGATAACATAGAAGTCATCTAATCCATGCCATTTCTAATGTGTGAACTTCCTCTTATAAAATTTCTGACTAGTGATTATACAGCCTTCATATGGCAACCTCTAATCATAGAGAATTCTTGATCCTCCATATGAGCATATGCCATTTTTGGAAACTGCTAATTATTATGTTTTTTTCTTCTATATATTGACCCAAATATAGCCTCTTTAAAATATCTACCCACCAATCATACTTATACACTCTGGGACTATACAGAACAAGGATAATCTCTTTTCTACATGTCACCCTTCATATAGCTGAAAACCCCTATCTTATCTACTTTGGCTATTTCTCCAGAATAATAATCCTTATTACTTTTATTGAAATACATTTAAGTCATTATTCTTCTGACCTCCTCTAGATTTACACACACCAGATTTGACCCTGGGGGCCTAATGCCAAGGTGGGATCAGTCTCTCTTAGCTTATATCCCCATCTGTGCAATTCTCAAACTTTTCATTTCAGAATCTTTAATACTCTTAAAGATTAGTGAGTATGCACAAACAAACATTTCTTTAATATGGATTATATCTATCAATATTTATTGCACTGGATAGTAAAGTTTATCATTATCATTATTATTGTTGTTATTGTTGTTGAGGTTATTTTTGTTTTTGCTTTCTCCTCACAGATCTCCTGATAGGAACTCAGAGATCCCAAGGGGTTTCCAGACAGTAATTGAGAATTGGTGTTCTAAAAAAATCTCTTAAACGAAATTTAGTGATAATTCCTGGTTAAGAGCTCATCAAAAATAGACAATCCTCTCCCCAATTGTTATAAAAACACTCAATTACAATATAAATATGAAATATGAGACTATTTTATTTTATTTCCTATATAAAAATCTCATTGGTACTGACAAATACCAAGAAAAAAAAAATCAAATAGACAATCATACTTACTATCTTCCCCCTAAGAGTTAAAGACATGTTATGAAATTTCTACCCAAATATTTTCCTTTCATGATGGACCTGTTCTGACCAAGCCTTTCACAATATCAGAAAGCTCTCTTTATGGAAAGGATTTAATCTTTCAGATTCAGGATCCTCCTGTTGGTGGTCCTTTTCTCTTCTGAGGATCACACTATTAAGGAAAATTTCCTCCTGAATCGAATTCAGCAACATTCAATCTCTGGAACTCTTGAATGTGGGATTGTTTAAAAGGTAATTTCAAGACTGGAAATGTTCATCCTCAAGATCCTTAATTTTTTAAATTTACACACAAAAAAGAGAACTGAAAGGGAAAAAGAACGTAGGCAGTGATTGGACATCCAGGGATGTAAGTCCCAGACTCATTGAAGCAAGTTCAAATTTCATGCCCAAATCTTCTCCTACAAATTACCCTTATTTGCTCTCGAGGTGGGGAGCACCTTATGAACTTATGAACTTACAAGTCAAAGATGGAAAGAATCTGTGAAAGATAAAATGGCAAAAAGGTAGACCATTTCACAACTCATTTATAGAGGGGTCATTTTGTCTAATCATGATTCACTCTCAATTCCCAGTCACTGTAAATGACCATAGATTCTTCATTGCAAGGGGTAAAGATTCATGGGATTTCTCTGATTAAGCTGCATTTCTTGCAATTCCATGAAATTAAAAGGGAGAGTCATTAAATTGATATGTTCATTATAAAACTTTTATCTTTTGTTCCTGGTTCTGTCCGTCAAGACAAATTGATTGTGTTTCAAAATACAAATACATACCTGCTCATGTGGGTGTGTGCATATAGAAATATAAGTGCATATATGTATATAAGTATTCATCTATTCATATTTGTACTTACCTAAATAAATATACATATGTATATGAAATGTCTATATCTAAATGTTTATATTTCTATTTCTTGATAAAGGTATATTCCACTGTCCAAATCATTATTTTTCTGTTACTTTTTGTACTCAAATGAAGAATTTTACATTTATTTCAAGTCAGTTACATTTTAATTTAATTGATTTCATTTAAATTGCCATAATTTAAATGTCTTATTCCAGCCATATTTCTAGTAAAACAAGAATTTTTGAAATCCAATATAATAATACTAACAAAATGACAATTATAACACTAATGACAATATTTATTTGGTGCTTTAAAATTTATGAAACATTTTATAATCATGGATTCATCTAAGCCATGTAACAACTCTGTCAGTTAAATCATAGGGTATTATTAGCATCATATTAATCATGAGACAATGGAGTCTGGAAAGTTAAGCAATTTGTCAGTGCTCACATGGCAAATAAGTGACAACAGAGACTACCTGTTTCTAAGCCTAGAACCTTGATATAAGAAATAACTAGTCTGAAAAAATTTATAATTTATCATTTCAAGTATTTTTTCCACCATTGTGGCATCTGAAAATTTTTTTAGTCATTATATTTCCATCTAATTCTATCTAAAAATGTTGGATTGAATACAGTAAAAAAACATCATGAGTCAACTCCACTAAAGACTCATCTTAATTAAAAACATGATAATAGTTTTTATTTTTCAAAATACATGCAAAGATAGTTTCTGACATTCACCCTTGCAAAACCTTTTGTTCCAAAATTTTCTCCCCTTCATCTTTCTCTCCTTCTCCTCTCTCCTAGGCAGTAAGCAATCCAATATAAGTTAAACATGTGGTCTTCTAAACATATTTCTGCATTTATCATGAAAAATACCATCTTTAGCTTAATGCCGATCCATTAGTCATACTTTAGAGGTGAAGTTCTGAAAACAAATAAGGAAGAATTTTACAATGAGAATTAAAACAAAAATGATTATCTAAATATCTAAAAAGAAAATCTGCATCAGGAAATCAATAATCAACTTATTAAAATTCATGCATAGTAGATATAAGGAAATAGGCGATAGAAGATAAACACAAAAACAGGATATGTGCTAGAAGCATATTATCAAAATATCTAAAGAGTATAGTGAGCTAGCTGAAGCTAGAAAGAAATGCTAAGAACAGCAAAATGGTGGAGAACTGATAGGTAGATAGAAAGATAGATAGATAGAGATTGAATTGCTATTAAAACTATATCGGATGGCAATTGTTGTTAACAAACAAAAATTTGTCTGTTTAGGTATTGGATTATGTCCATTTACTCTGCCAAGGAGCATTACCTTTGGATAACAAAAGAGTGATCAAATATGGATACAATGAGTTGATACTTCAGATAAGTAAGGAAAGAATGAAAGAGTATCTAACTATCTGACTCAGAAAATGCTGAATTTATGATTATTTTGATTCTGAATGAATGAATAATGAATGAATGGCTATGTCCATGCCAGTAGGTGATTTTTGAAAGTTAACTGTAAATATAAGATACAAAAAAGACTGAAGTGGGTAAATTGCTTGATTTTCAAAATAAGAATCCTACATGATGCATTGAGTTTGATTTTGATTTTTGGCAAAATTTTTAATTGTATCATTAAAGGAATGGTCAGGCAAAATCTAGAAAAAGAAGCACAAATAAAAAATCACCAGTATGTCTTTCTCAAGAAAGGGTCACAATGTTATATGTAATAATGTTAGTCTTTGTTTTTTGACTTGATTACAAGATAGAGGGATAGAGGGATTGCTATAGTTAAGCCAGATTTTAACAAAATATTTAAAAGTTTTTCCTTGTAATTTTTGGGAAGATTGAAAAAATATGGGTCATCCAATTGCATAACTAGATAAAGGTACATTGATTAACTTGAATTAGGAAGACTCAAATAGAAAGGGCTTCTACATTGGAGTAAGCCAAGGAATTGAACTAAATGTTCTACTACTTAACAATTTTATGTAGAGAGATAATTGAGAGTCCAGAATGTGAATTTTTTTTTCCTGGAGAAAAGTAGTATAAAAGATTTGTTTTCAGTCTTCTCCAACTTGGGATAAGCACTGACATTTGGAAAGAAAGAAGGACCATAATGGGTAAGGTAAAAAGCAGTTCCTTACCATTTTATCTAGATCTTTATAATAAATGTGTATCAGAAGGTCTAAAGATAAAAATAATTAATCAGACTGGAGCAGAACTGAGAATATCAAAGCAAACAGTAGAAGAAAAAGGAATCAAAGAATAGGATGTGACCTTAGCCTGTTTGTTACTTTTTTTTTTCTAGCAAACTGCTTAAGAAGAAGGTTAATAGCCATTGGCTATAAGAAATGGTTAAAGAGATATGTATTCTTCCTCTCAATGGAGAGAGGATTATTAACTATAACACTGCATGGTGGATAAGTGGAGAGAGTAATAGGTGGTGCTCAAAATCTCACTGCAGTTAAGACTGTAGTTTAGGTACAATAAGAAACGGAAAGATTTACAAAAAAGAATTGAAATTCTTCCCTGAAGGGCAGAAGTATCCTAAAACAATAAGCTAAAAACAAGATTCCTCAGTAAATGAAGGAAGTGGTTGAATTAGCTGATTAACAGATCCATAGTTTTACTTTCAAGAAAGTGGTAAAAATTGGATGGTATGTTAGACAAACCTGAAAATAATAGGATAGTTGAGTAGCAACTATAGCCATAATGTGATGTCCCATAAGAGCAGTAGAAAGCAGTGACAGAGAGGGAGTACACTCACAAGAGAGCAATTCAACTAAGTCACTAGAAGACCTTAATCAAATGCTCTGTTATATGAGAAATGAGAATTTTCTATCCATTCATGTGCCCAACACTTCTCTCTGTGTACCCTGACTATTTCTTTGTAGCTTCGCAGAGCTTCTGTCCTATTCTCTTCCTAATAAATGGATCTATATGTATGAAAGAATGAGTTATGGTTCATAAGAAATAGTTTCTGTTATTTTATTACTATGATATTTTACCAAGTAACTGTTTTGAATGGTATTCTCTGAGCTGAAGGGAATATATAATTATCTGGCCAGTCTCAGAGAGATCACCCTGACAATTGCCCTGCGGATTTGTTGGGTCTTGATGCTGTAGATGACAGGATTCATTAGTGGTGGGAAGAGGATGTACACATTTCCCATCACAATGTGTATTATGGGTGAGGAATGCCTAGCAAACCGGTGCACGATGGACAGACCCAGCACTGGGATATAGAAGCACAGGACAGCCAGGATGTGAGACACACATGTATTAAGGGCCTTGAGCTGTTCCTTACGGGAAGCAATGGCCAAAACTGAGCGAAAGATCATGGCATAGGAGAGCAGAATGAAGAGGAAGTCTGAGCCCATGGAGAGTAAGATCACAGTCAAGGAATAGAAACTGTTGAATTTTGTATTGGAGCAGGAAAGGCGGATCATATCCTGATGCAAGCAGTAAGAGTGAGAGAGGGTGTTATGGTGGCAGTAGGAGAACCACAGCAGTCTTACACCTGGAGGTATGATAAGGATGGTGCTCCGGAGCCCTAGTACTGCTATGATCTTCACCACCCAGGAGCTGGTGAGCTTGGTGGGAGATCTCAGTGGGTTGGTGATGGCAACAAAACGGTCATAGGCCATGGCAAAGAGCATGGCTGATTCCATTAAGGAGAAGGAGTGGACAACAGAGCTGGAGGACACAGGCATAGAGATGGATGCCATGGAGATCAAGCCACAAGACCCCCATCACCGTGGGCATGGTAGACACACACAAGCCTAGGTCTGTGCTGGCCAGCATTGCCAGGAAGAAATACATTGGCTGGTGCAGGGAGGGGTCAGTGCGGACAATGTGGAGGATTGTAGCATTGCCCACTGTGGCAGCCAGGTAGACTGAGAAGATTGGGATAGAGATCCAGTGGTGGGCCCACTCCAGGCCAGGGAAACCTGTCAGCAGAAAGTTAGAACTCGAATTGATAACCAGTGCAATGGACATGATGTCTGATTGGCATAGGAAATGTACATATATCCGCTTGCTAACAAAATGTAGAATAATTCAGAATGAAGGATACTTCAGAGGTCATTCAACCTCTTGCATCTCAGTAAGAATGATTTATTGTGTATGTGACAAATGACTGTCCAATCTCTAATGGGGACTTTCAAGTGAACCTACTACTCTGAAGCAGTTTCTTCCATGTTTAGATGACTCTTCTTGCTAGACAATTCATCTTGCATCAAAATGAATTTTGACAATCTGCAGTTTCTATCCTTAGCTCCTTCTTCTAACCTCTGAGGTCAGGAAAAATAAGTCCAATATTTATACCCATCATAATCCTTCAAATACTTGAAGGTAAGTGAACACTTTTCCCAAAGAATGATTTCCCTGACTTAATAATTCTAACAGAAGTGAAGTAAAGTAGAAGTGAAGTCAAAGTGCTTAAGAAAGTAAATGCCTGGAATCCTGGAGGCAAAGTTCCTGACACCAAAATGAAGATGTAAAGTCTACTCTGCTACAGATAGGGGCTGTTCTCATCTTCATCTTCCTGTTCCCTGCGGATGTCCCTGAGACTACCATGGTATGGAGGCAGTAGTCACAGCTATGTGAAGAGTGGGAATCATGGAGATATTGGTGTGCCCTGACTGACTGGAATGGATAAAGAGAATTGGGGTTATGGACTTTGCCTATTTATGCCTATTCATGAAATTGTTCGTCAGAGTCACCTCACACTTGCAATGCCATATGTCTTAATTCTACACAAAGTAATATGTGTTGTCTCTTTTCTCTTCAGCCTTTTTTACACAAGACTAAAGGCCCAGTCTAAATATTTGTCTGTAGAGTGGAAGTGCAATTCCATTAGCATGAAAATAAGTCATAAAAGAGATCTTAGACACAGAATCCATGAAGTTTCTTGAAAGAAGATTGGGAAAAAATTTAGACTAGGAAGTGATGAAGGGAAGCATGTCTACAGTCAGTGTCTTGATTAAGGACAGGGCAGGCAGTTCTGATAGAAAAGTCATCCAATAACATCATCCTCTAATTGGAGTCTATCAGTGATGCCTTCTCAGAACAAGCTCCTGCTGAAAGAGAGATTTGTATTTTTATTTTTGCAGAACATTAGCTCATATCCTCTTCTTTTGTCTTACATGAACTAAACTCTGTTCGTGCCAAGCCCTTCCTTACCTTATTACCATTATGAAAAATCAATTAACCCTTAGCATTTGAGTCTAGTTTTACTATTCTTCTTCCAAAATATTCTATGGGAGCCAAGATGGCTGAGTAAAGTAAGAACTTGACTGAGTTTTCCCAAATTCTCTTCCAAATAATTTTTAAATGAAATCTTGAAACAAATTCTATAGAGTCCAAACACATAATAGGATCAAATGAAACAATTTTTAAGCCAAGGACATCTTAAAACATAGAAAAAGTCTGTCCCTCTAAAGAGTAAGCACAGCTCAGCATAGCCTTCAGGAGAACAGATCTTCTCCTAGCAAACTAGCATCAGGCATTGGGGAAGATTGAATAAGAAACTTCATCTTGGCTTCCAAAGCTCTCAGCCCACAGATGAGCTCAGACTACTGGTCACAAGGAGATGACAAGAGTCCATTTGCTGGCATTGGGTGAAGGACTTTGTTCTGTAATAGACAACTCTTTTTGGCAGTACAATGATCCAATACTATTCCAATAGACTTGTGATGGAAAATGCCATCCACATGGAGAGGATGAACTATTCAGACTGAATGCAGATCAAAGCATACTATTTTCATTCTTTTTCTTGTGGTTTTCCCCATAGTTCTGATTTTTCTTTCACAACATGAGTGATATGGAAATATGTTTAAAGTGATAGTACATTTTTAACTTACATCAGGTTCTTTACTATCTTGCAGAGGGAGGAGGTAAGGGTGGTAGGGGAGAAAAAAATTGGAACTCAAAATATCATAAAAACAAATGTTTAAAACTATGTTAATATGCAATTGGGAAAATAAAATACTATTAAATGGGGAAAAAAGAAAATTGAGCTACCCATGGTACATATGCCTCTGGCTTCAGTGGGAAAGCCTGTCTTCAGAAAAAAATTTAAATGGAAAATATGTAATTTGTGAATATTTTTAGGGGATGCAATCACAGATTCCAATTAATTATCCAGATGTTCTTAAGTAGTAGAATTTCATTTGATATAACCTTAACTGTTAAAATCTGGGAGAAAAAAAATACAAATACGGGCACTTGATTTGCTCTGCCATTATATGGAAAAGGAAAAATGATATAGTAGAAAATATACCAAACCAGGCATTAAGAGACTTGGGAGTTTGAAACTTAAGATTAAGAGAAAGAGAATAAAGGAGCACGGTGTTTTGCACTAGGACATGACAAACTACATCTCAGAATGCTGAAATGGTTGAAAGTTCTGAAGACAAGGAAGAAGTTTTCAATTGGAATAAAAAAAACAGGAAAGGATTGAACAAATATGGACAAAAATGAGATGATTATTCAGATAAAAAAGTAAAATAATATTTAGCTATCTGATACTGAAAATGCTATATTTTTTATTTTTGGTTCTTAATGAATGGATAATACAAATGCTATGTGACTACCTGATTGTATTTTTTTAAAGTTGATTATAAATGGGAGTTGTAAAAATGATTGAATTTGGCAAATTATTTAATTCAAAATCAGAATCCATATGCCATGCTTCAGTGATCTTGACTTCGATTTTTTGGCAAAATTCTAAAATGTATTAATAAAAAAATGGTTAGGGAACATGTAGAAAAGTAAGCAAGAACCATCTTCAGTTGTCCTGATCTATATCTAGCCACTGGTCTCAGATTGCTGTGGAAGGGAAAGTAAGATGGGTGATCTTGCATAGCCTTTTCTCACTTAACTCTAAATCACTTGCAAATCATGGTATCCCTTCCCTAATGTCATGGTCCTCTTCAAGAATGAAAGATAAATGACAAAAACAACAATACCAGCAGCATCAAGAAAAGAAAGCATTACTCAAAAATTTCTCAAGAAATGTATCTTATACCAGATTAATAATGTCTTCGTTTTTTGACCAGGTTTCAAAATTGAGGGATTAGAGGACAGCTGTAGATATAGCTAATCCAGAGTTTAACAAAGCATTTAATAGTTTTTCCTAATAGTTTTGGAAAGATGAAAAAAAAAACTGGGTCATGCAATCGCAAAACTGGATAAGTTACAGAACTAATTGACTAGTTGAAACTAGAAAGAATTGAAAAGACTTTTACTACTGGAATGACCTAGGGAATTGTCCTTATTATTCTGTTGCTTAAGAGTTTTATGTAGAGAGACCATTGAAAGAGACCAGATTGTTATTGATTGATTGACTGACTGATTTTGGGTGGGGAGAGAAACAGGATAAAAGTCTTCTTTTTAGTCTTCTCCAACTTGCATAAGCATTACCATTTGGAATGAAAACAGGAGTCAACAAAAAGGTAGATGCCAAAAAAGATCAAGCCACAGAATTCCCAGAACTGCACACATGGTAGACATACACAGAACTAGGTTAGCACTTGTCAGCATCACTATTCTGTAGAGCAGTTTGGAACTATGTTCAAAGGGCAATCGATTCCATTTGACCCCAAAATATCACTACTAGATATCCCAAAAAGACTTAAAATAGGGAGGGACAGAGAGAGACAGAGAAAGACAGAGAAACAGAGAAGTGCCAAAATTGTTTTTACATGTAATTATGGAAAAATTAAAAATTAAACACTTTTATGGAGGAAAAAAGAAAACATTCAGCACACCACTGTGTTCCCAGACTTGTTATTAGCTACATTCTTTTGGAGTGTTTTTTGTCCAGTCTGCAATTATCTTGCTGCTTTCTTGTTTGAAACACCTTAAAAATCCATTCCTCATCAAATTTCTGTTATTTATTCTTAAGACTCAGTGTAGTAGGCTTTTAGTGCCTGGAACAAAGACAGAGAAACGCAAGAGAGGTATCTAAAGAAAGAATAATGATGAAAGGCAGCTAATTAAAGTGGGATTGATTAAAAAAATACTTACTAATCAGAAAATTCACTGAGATTGCTGAGCAGCATCCTTTTCTGCTTTCTGGTTAGAATGGAAGATATGTCTTCCCGAAGAGCAACAGGGAATATTTATCTCAGAGTGCTCTGTGATTAGTATTGCCCCCAGGAGAAAACTTTCCTTATTTTCTTCATAGGCACTAGTTTCCATTGTGTGGGGGTGGTAAGGGAAAAGTTTGAGGAGAGGTTCTGACCTCCTCTGATTCTCTTAGTAGTCCACATTGCTTCTTTCCTAAGCAATGGCCACCTCTCAAAGTGCCCTGCTAATAGGGTAACCCACTGACTCCCACTGGAACCCATCCTTGCCTGGGTTTGTTTGACATGGCTCAGTTTAAAACTACCGCAAGGTAACTGGGTGGTTTAGTGGAGAGTTTCTGGGTTAGGAAGCCCTGAATTAAAATTCTTTCCCAGACCCTTACTAACTGAACAATCTTAGACAAGAGACTTAACTATTCTCATCCCGAATTACCTCATTTGTAAAATGTAGATAATTATGGCCCTGTTGGACTGTTGTGAGGATAAAATAAGAATATATATATTTTATTTTGTAAAATTTAAAATCCTATATAAATGCTTTCCATGTCACTAGATAGGGACAAGGTGAGGAATGAAGTAGAGCAACCTAAAGCAACTTCCATTTCATTTATTCCTGTCACCACTCTCTTCTCCCCATGACTTTCCCACCCACCCATTTTCTCAGCTATTACAGAATTGTATCCTGTATTATTTGGAGAACAGGAAGAGGTGAAGGAAAAGGTTCATTTTTATCAAACAGACTGAGCTTACAAACATGAAAGCCTCATCTAGACATTCACAACTTTTGCCATAAGGAAATTCATTCAAGTTTCTAACTTCAGTCCCTCCTGCTGTTATATAAATGCAAGTTCTAGTGGACACAAAGTGACTGTTCAATCTTTTATACCACAAATATTCCTCAAAGCTTTCTGGTTATAACCAGCCTTCCATTCTCTGTACTTAATTCTAGTTGTTTATTCCCTCCCCTAAATGTAGGAGTTTGTTTATCTCAATAGTGTATTGTTTTTTAGAACTCAGATTATATAACTGTATGTGTGTAATGCAGGTGTGTATTGTGGGAAGGTGTATTGTGAAAGTCTCATTAGTCTTGGTGGCCCTAACTGAGAGAGGGGGAGAGAAAAGAGTAGTTGTGAAGACCAAATGAGAGATAACATATGGTATCACTTTGCTTTAATCTAAAAGTGCTATGTAAATACTAATGATAATGATGACAATGGTGGTGATGGGGATGGGGATGATCTTAGTGATAGGAATGACCTAAATCTAAGAAGGCAAACATCTGGTGGAGAGGATAAGGATATGAGGTAGGAATCTCTGTCAGGGGGTAGATGAGGAAGGGATGACCAAGACTTCCAAGATTGTTTTATTTATCTTTTTTTGTTCCAGGGATTCCATTTATAAACCTGGAAAATGCACTTAGACTAGATGCACTCTAAGATTCTATGAAATTTCAGTGAACTATGAGCTCTACAAAATAACAAAATACTAGGTCTGGAAGGGAACTTAAAAGTCATAGAGATACCTGATAGTGACCACAAGTGATTACTCTCCCTGTGAGGGAGAATTTATTAAGCTCTAACACAGACCACGCTTTTTCCTCTTTCTTTTCTTTCTTTCTTTCTTTTTTCCTTTCCTTTCCTTTCCTTTCCTTTCCTTTCCTTTCCTTTCCTTTCCTTTCCTTTCCTTTCCTTTCCTTTCCTTTCCTTTCCTTTCCTTTCCTTTCCTTTTTCCTTTCCTTTTTCCTTTCCTTTTTCCTTTCCTTTTTCCTTTCCTTTCCTTTCCTTTCCTTTCCTTTCCTTTCCTTTCCTTTCCTTTCCTTTCCTTTCCTTTCCTTTCCTTTCCTTTCCTTTCCTTTCCTTTCCTTCCTCCCTCCCTCCCTCCCTCCCTCCCTCCCTCCTTCCTTCCTTCCTTCCTTCCTTCCTTCCTTCCTTCCTTCCTTCCTTCCCTTCCTTCCTTCCTTCCCTTCCTTCCTTCCTTCCCTTCCTTCCTTCCCTTCCTTCCTTTTCTTTTAGGGCTATGGAAGAAAGATCTAATTGTTAGGTGGAACAAAAATCTTTCATTCTGCATTTCCTATCTACTGTTTCTTTACCCTCCAGACCTCAGCAATTCTAATCCTTCTGTCCTTTAAATACCTAAGGATAACTATCTGGTTCTCCCTAATCTTGTCTCCAGGCTAAACACCCCGTTTCCTCAAAAAATGCTCATATGGCATAGGCTCAAAGCCCCTTGTCCAGTTTCCAAGTTCTACTCCAGAACTTATCTACTTTCTTCATAAAATTTAGCGTCTAGGATTGAGCAAAGCACTCCAGATGTTGTCAAACCAGTACAATGCAGTTGTGTTGTAAATAATGTCTTCAGTTCTTTAGAGATGATGCCTTGGAAGCTCCACACCACCCCCTTGTGGTCAAAGTCTGACACTGAATAGTGTTCATTCAAATTTCAGATCTAACTAAATTATTGTCGAAGATTCATAAATTGTTCAGAGAGATTAAGCACTCTCGTTCCCTCGCTATAAAATAATCCTATCACATGCTTTACAAACAGTTTTAATGCCTTAGGGAAAATCTGAATCTTATTAAATTATCATCATATTGGGAGAGGGGGCAGTGAAGGAAGGCAACTGGACTTTAGTGATTTGCCCACAGTTACATAGCTAGTTGTGTCAAATGCTTAAGGCCACATTTGAACTCAGATTCTCCTGACTCTAGAACTTGTACTTTATCTACTGTGCTACCTATCACAATATTAACATACTTTTAAATGAACTATAAATAACAATTTAAAATGTTCATATATATATATATATATATATATATAAAGTGAGGAAATTCTTATTTGTGCATCATGTTTATTTTTTGTGATTGATCATTAAATTTACATTTTTAAAATTAAAAAAAGGAAATAGAAAACTAAGTCATTATTGTCATTTCCACTAGATATCTTATTCCAGAAAAGGAAAACTTTTGGGTGGTTAGGAGTCCTGAATGCTTCCTACTGGTACTTAAAGAGGTAAATGGTCATTAAGAGAGGACACCAAGCACTTCACAGAATTGCAAAGGGGTAACATAGTCTTGTCCTAAAGGGAATGTAGATGAGAAGATCTATTGAGTCAAAAAATATGAAGATCCAAAAGTACAGATCACTCTTACTTTATGCAATAACAGTTTTTGACAATCTAGGCATCATGACACTTAGCTGTGAACCCCAGCTCTTGCTACCATGTAATTATAATGTTGAATAAATTTGTTTCCTTTTTTGAGCTTTGTTCTGCTTGTTTTGTTAAATGAAGTAAAATAATTGTAATGGAGGCCTGGTTAATGTGCCCTTAGAACATGCTCAAATCTTCCCTTCCCTGGTGGGTTATACAAAGCGTATGTGAATGTTTCCTACATGCATGCAATCTAATAAATGTTGGCTTGGGGGAACTACTTCCAATCATGAGTGTCTCAAGTGTTGATACCAGAGGGTGACAAACATCTTTTTGGCTGGGACAGTGATGAATTTTGAGTTTCTGAAAAGGAGAATTGAGTGTACATAACAGAGTGATCTGTCTTCTCCATTGAATCTTTGTTGTTTCTTTTTCTCCCTGGAGGTAAGTGAGAAAGAATTGCTTTGAGCTGCTGATGCTAGGTAGGTAGCCAAGTTTTCTCCCAACTAGTTGTGATATCTTTTTATAGCTCTAGGGCTCATGGATTCTACCACACAAAGTAAAAAAAGGTTTCATTTAGATTATCTCCAAAGTTCATTTTGTGTTCTAATTCTGTCACTGATTTTCAGATAGCTCTCCAAATCTTTTATTGCTACTATCTCACAGTCCTTCCATTCACTTTCCCTTGTTGCCTTCTTTCCAAAGTGCTTTACATACACTCTTTTCCTTGTATTTCATTCTTTTAAACTTCTTTCCCCCTCCTTCATTTCTCATTCTCCCCTAATTAAGTTCCTTTTCTCTTTAATGTTGACTTCTCTGTCTCATCAAATCTCTCTCTCTGTTTCCCTCCTTTTCTCTTCCTCTATTTCCCTTATTTCCCTTTCCCTGGCTAGTTTATTAATTTTTATTTTAATTATTTAAAATTTTTAAAACTTAATAAATAATTATTTTTTTAAAATGTTAATTAAATATTAATTTATTATTATTATCAGGTTCTTTAGTTTACTCTTTAATCCTTCATGTCTCATCTTCATCTTTGAATTAATGAGGTTCTCAAAGGCTTTACTACCCTTTGCTAAAGGATGCAGAATAAAGACAGGGATGAGGGAGGTTAATAGGAAAACTTATGGAGAGAAAAGGATACCTCTAAATAGTCTAATGATGGAGTAACATCAGGAGAACAGTAAAAAGAAAGATTAGGACCTGGTGGGCAATGGGCAATGTAGGGTGTTTAATGGGGCATTGTAAAGAAAAGGAAAAAGCTATATAATTCAAAACTCATTATTTGAATATGATCTAGGAAATAAGACTGGATACAAGATGAGAAGGAATACAGATAGTTTATCTAGGAAGTTGCTTTTCTCAAGATTCATTATATCCTTCTCCCTATCTCTTCCACAGCTCCTGGGGAATGTCCTTGTGATATGGCTGACTGAGCATTTTGGCAAGGATTTCACCCCTGAGTTTCAGGCTATCTGGCAGAAACTCAAAGCTGGTGTGGCCAGTGCCCTGGCCCACAAGTTCCACTAAACCCCTGTGCATCTGGGAGCTTTCAACCTGCTGAATTCAATGTGTTCCATGCTTTCCATCTTCTCCACATGGAATGAATGGGATATGGCTCTATGGGCATAGCCCCTGACAAATAAATTGCATTCAGTCCACTGAGCCTCATATAGCTTTCTTTCCTTTCTCTTTGGGGGAATTAAGGAAATGAGAGGGGATGAGAAAGGAGAATTGGAGAGGAAAGAAAAGATCTAGAAATATAGGAGATGGGTAAACCAAAGGTAATGGGGGAAAAAACTTGAGAAACTTAGAAGACAGACTACAGAAAGAACAAGAGGTATCCATTTGCCAAATATTTCAAAGTGCTTGTTTCACCAGATCCTTGAACCCCTTCCTTTTTGTTTCTTTCTCAGATCCCAGAGATTACTCTGCTACCCTTAGTTCATAGGCAACTGAAAGGGGTGGGGGTGGGGGTGGGAGGTGCAGTATGGTAATAGATTGGAGATGTGGGGAAAGAATACATCACAAGCAGCTTCAGTTATGTATGCCTTAGAAGTTTTGGAAGGGAAGCTAGTCCCAATTCCTGCCTCCAAGATGTCCTTTGGATTATATCCATCCTTCCTATGGCTATTCCATCCCATGATGGGGCTTGAGGACTAAGGAAAGTTATTCCTTATTCCTGGATATTTTAGCCTTTTGTTTCTTCTGTGGGGAATTGCCTACCCTCAGCCTAAGGTTTTTATCCACTGTGATATGGACATCACATCTTTTGCAGGTATATGAACATACAGATACATATTTTCTCCTTTTCTCCCTTTACCTTTACAAATTCCCTCTCATTTCACAAGCTACAATCATCACCCCCTCCTCATTCCAACCAATGACCAATTATTTAATATCTTTCACTTTTCCCTTTGCCATCTGGCCTCCAACTCAAAATTCCATTTCTCTTCCCTACCTCAGAGTCAGTGTGAATGCCCTACTGTTGGATTGTCCTGCCAGTTGTCATACAAGAAAAAGACCTGAAGAGGTTGCCTCATGATCCCATTATGGGAGAATATATTCAATCTATTGAAGAATGCAAATTAAACCTAAAAATAGTGATCTGAGTCTCATCCTGATATAAACACCTTGACTCTAAGGCTTCCACTCTGACGCAAACTCACAGACCTGACTAGATAATAAGTAAATATGTAGCAAATGTTTACTACAAATTTTATAAACAAAATTTATACAACAAAATGTTGAAAAAAGATAGCCAGTAAACAATAACATAAAAATAGGAATTAATATTCTGTGCAGGCTGAGAGGGATTGAAAGGAGAAACTATGTTGGGAAAGGAGAGACTATGTTGGGAAGCCCTGATTTTTCCTATCTGGGTGTGGGAGAGAGAAAAGGGGCAGCTGCAGTTGTAGTTTTCAAACAACAACAACTACATTAAACTTTTTCAAAAGTATTTAGGGCATTCTTGGTCAAGTACCAATTATATTAGATAAGCCCTAAGATTCCCTTCAAACTGCATGGATCAGTCTATGATTAGTTCTAGGCTCCTTGGAGGGGCCAAATTATTCTGAGTCATGGAAATCTGACCTAGAGGGAAGAGAGGGAAAGTTGGTATCTTTCTTAGGAGATAGTTACAGTTGTCTCTGAGGAGACAATTTTGAGATTGTAGATGAACCATGGCACAATGAGCCACTGAGATGTTTGTTGAGTTTTTGAGGAATAAACAAGATGGATTATGAGCAGGGAAAGAATTCCTTGTTGTGAGAGGGAAGTAGAACATGAAGCATAATAGAAAGATGATGGTAGACTTAGAAGGTATCACAGAAGTCATCTAGTTCATGTCATTCCTAAAGTGTGAACTTCCTCTACAAAATTTCTGTCCAGTGCCCTATGGAATCTCTAGTCATAGAGAATTCTTGATTCTCCATGGTAGACTTTATCATTTTTTGGAAACTGCTAATTATTATGGTTTTTTTCTTCTATATATTGATCTAAATAAAGCTTCTTTGCACATAAATGATCTTACTTATACCTCTGGTACCAAACAGAACAAGAATAATCTCCTTTTTACATGTCAGTCATTCTTATAGCTAAAGAAAACTGTCTTTTCTGCTTTCCCATTTCTTCAGAATAATAATCTTTATTCCTTTTATTGAAATAATTTTAAGTTCTTATTGTTATGACCTCATCTAGACACATTTCTGTTAATATCCTTCTTAAATATGGTACTCAGAAGTGGTCATTCCATTCTGAATGTTGTTTGAAACTACATGGCTATCAGCTCTTCCTTTCTTGATACTATATGTTTATTTAATTCCAAATCACATTTAAGTCACAATTTCAAGAATGCTTTCCAGACATACTTCTCTCGCTCTAAATATTATAGAATTCAAGACTTTCCTAAACAGAATTAATCTCAGAAGCTAGCTGCTCTTCTAGCCTTTGAATAGAAATCACAATGGTCAAAACTTTCATTGTTTCCTAAGGCAGCATATTATCCTTTGGGAAATCTTTAATTGTTAGTAACTTTTTTCTTTGCACAGAGAATAAATAGGTTTATCTGATTGTCACTGGATTGGCCAGTCTGCTACTCTTTCCCTCACCATGACTCTGGATTTACCTGGACCAGATTTGATCCTGGGGATCTGATGTCAAGCTGTGATCAATCTCTGTTGGCTTCTATTCCCACATGTTTGTTCTAAAACAGTACTTGTCAAACTTTTTCATTTTAGGATGTCTGATACTCTTAAAGATTAATGAGTATGCCTAAATAAAATTTTTTAAATATAGATTAGATCTGCCAATATTTATTATATTAGAAATTAAAGGTTATCATTTTTTATTATTGTTGAGGATATTTTTGTTGTTGTTTTCACCTCCCAGCTCACCTGAAAGAAATTCAGAGATCTCAAAGGGTTTCCACACTATAATTTGAGAACTAGTGTTCTAGAAAATTTCTGAAACAAAATTTAGTTATAATTCCTGATTAAGATTTCATCAAAAGGAGATAATAAACCCCTCAATTCCTATAAATGTTCTCAAGTACAATATACTTATCAAGTATAAGACTTTTTTCTTTGTATAGAGAATAAATCTGTCTGTTTGTCACGGGACTGGCCAGTCTGCTATTCTTTCCCTCACCATGACTCTGGATTTACCTGGATCAGATTTGACCCTGGGAACTATATTTTTATTTTATCCACTATGCAAAAATCATAACATAGAAGACAAACATACTTACTATGTTTCCTTTAAGAGTTAAAGATACATTGTGAAATTTCTACACAAATATTTTCCATCCATGATGGACCTGCTCTGACCAAGTCTTTCACAATGATATCAGAAAAGCCTCCTTATGGAATGAATTTTATCTGCCAGATATAGGATTCTCCTATTGGTTGCCCTTTTATTTTCTGAGGATCACACTATTAAGGAAATCATGAATAAAACTCAGGAACATTCAGTCTCTAAAACTCTTGAATGTGAGATTATCTACAAGGTAAATCTAAGACTGGAAATGTTCGTTCTCAAGATTGTTAGTGTTTTGACCAATGCTCAGAAAAGAGAACTGAAGGGGGAAAAGAAAGTTGGCAGTGATTGGATGTAAATCTCAGACTCATTGAAGTAAGTACAAGTTTCATGTCCTAATCTCTTACAAGTCAACCTTTTTGCTCCTGAGATAGGAAGCACATCCTTGTGTACTATGAACTGGAAGGCAAAGGTGGAAAAGATCTATGAAAGAAAAAAAAATCAAAAGAGGCTGACCATTTCACAGCTCACTCTGATAGACAACAGAGGGGTAATTTTGTCTGACTACTGTCCATTCTCAATTCCCAGTCACTGTAAATGACCACTATAAAAGACATTCTTCACTGCAACTCCATGTCCTGCAATTTCATGAAATTGAAAGAGGATGTCAATAAAATGATTTGCCCATTATATGATTTCTGCCTCATGTTCCTGATTCTGGCCTTCAAGGCAATCTAATTTTCTCTCAGAATAAATACATTCCTGTTCATGGGTGTGCTCATACAGAAAAATAAGTGTGTATATGTATATAAGCATACATCTATTCATATTTGTGCTTACATAAGCAAATATACACATACATAAAAATGATGTCTATTTCTAAATGTTTATATTTCCTATTTCTTGATCAAGGCATATTCCACCATCAGAACCATTATTTTGCTGTAGTGTTTTATTTAATTCAAGTGAAGAAGTACACATTTATTTCAATTCAATTAAATTTTAATTAAACCCTTTTAATTTAAATTAATAATGACAAAATGACAATAATAAAGCTAATAACATGGTATTAATTTAATACTTTAAAGTTGGTTAAGAATTTTATATACAAAATTTCATATGAGTCATATGACAACCCTGTGAGGTAAGTCATAGAATATTGTTAGCATCTTATTAATCACGAGACAATGAAGTCAGGAAAATTAAGCAATTTTTCAATGATCATGGGGCAAATGAGTGACAATAGAGACTACTTGTCTCTAAGCCCAGAAACTTAGTTAATTTAAGAAATGACTTGTCTGAAAAAAATCCATAATTTATCACTTTGTGTTCTTTCCAGCATTGTAGCACCTGCATATTTTATAAGCTAGTTATTATACTTCCATCTAATTCACTGTTAAAAATGTTAGATGGAATAAAGTAAAAAACAAAACCTTGAGTCCCACCACTAAAGACTCATCTTTTGCTTAATGCAGATCCATCAGTCAAATTTTGGGGGAAGTTGGACTATGAGGTAAGTAAAACTCCTAAGAATGAAGAAATAAAGACAGAGGAGTTTCCAAGAGAAAAAAAAGAAAAAAGAATTATCTAAAATTTTTGATGTTGAGAGAAAATCTGCTTCAGAAAATCAATAATCAGCTTATTCATGCATGGTAAATAAAACAAATATGTGACAGTGGTTACAGAAAAATATGATATGGTGTTGGAAGTATATTATCAGAAGATATAAAATTTATAGTGAGGTAGATGAAACTAGAAAGAAATGTTAAGAACAGCAAAATAGCAGGGGATAGATAGACAAAGAGAGATAGATAGATGGATGAAAATAGATAGATGGGATGGATGGATATATAGATAGACAGAGAATTGCTTCTAAAACTAGATTTGATTAATCTGATTGTTAACAAACAAAAATATTTTCATTCAGATATTGGATTGTGTCCATTTTTTTTATCAAGTAGCATTATCTTTGGATAACAAAGGATTGAACAAATATGGATAAAAACTCAACTGATAAGCTGAATAAGAAAAGATGAGTAAGAAAAGAATGAAAGAGTATTTAACTAACTCAGAAAATAAATCATTGCTATTATTACTAATAATGTTAGTTTTTGTTTTTAGACCAGGTTACAAGATACAGGAATTGGGGATTGCTGTATTTATAGTTGATCTAGATTTTAATAAAACATTTAATTTTTTCCTTGTAATTGTAGGAAGAATGAAAAAAATTGGGTCACAAAATCACATAACTAGAACTGCTTGACTAACTTGAATTAGGAAGAGTCAAATTACTCTATATTAGAGTAAGGCAGGAAATTGTTCTAAAAGTTTTACTGCTTAACAGTTTTATATAGAGTCTAGAACATGATTTTTTTTCCTAGAGGGAAACAGTAAAATTCTTCTTTTCAATCTGCCATTTGGATGGGAAAAAAAGACCATAATGGGTAAGGTAAAAAGCAGTTTCTTGTCAATTTCACCCAGATCCTTATAATAAGTGGGTATGAGAAGGATTAATAAGTACAAAAAGTTCCCAACAATTAGAATGGACTAAAACTGAGGAAGTCAAAGGAAACAGTAGAAAAGAATTCAAAGTGTATGTGATCTTATTCTGAATGTTATTAGCTATTGGCTGCAAGAAGTGTTTAAAGAAATATGTATTCTTCCCCTTAAAGGGGGGAGGCTTATTAACCATAACATTCCACAGAAGATAAGAGGTAGTGCTTAGATTAGCACTGCAGTTAAAGACTGTAGCTTAGGTATAATAAGAAACTAAAAGATCTTTTTTTATTATTTAAAGGTTAAACTGTTTATTTTTTTATATAAAGCTTTTTATTTACAAAACATATGAGTGATTTTTCTACATTGACCTTTGCAAAAACTTTTTTTCCCAAGCTTTTCCCCTCCTTCCCCTCACCCCCCACCCCTAGATGACAGGTAATCTAATACATGCTAAATAGGATAAATTATATGACAAATACATGTATACATATCTATACAGTTATCTTACTGCACAAGAAACATCAGATCTAGAAAGAGAAGAAGAAAAAACAACCTAAAAAGGAAAACAAAATGCATGGAAATATTCCCAGAAAGCGTTAAAATGCTGTGTTGTGGTCCGGACTCAGTTCCCACAGGCCTCTCTCTGGATGTATATGACTATCTTCATTGCTGAACAATAGGAACTGGTTTGAATCACATCATTGTTGAAGAGAACCATGTCCATCAAAATTGATCATAGTATAGTCTTGTTGCTGTGTATAATGTTCTCCTGGTTCTGCTGATTTCACTCACCTTCAGTTCATGCAAGTCTCTCCAGGCCTCTCTGAAATCCTCCTGTTGGTTGTAAGAAACTAAAAGATCTTAAAGAAAAGAATTGAGATAGTTCCTTGAAAGGCTTAGAAATGTGCTAAAAAAAAACTGGACTCCTCAGTGAATGAAGGAAGAGGTTGAACTAGCTGATTAACAGATCCATTAACAGATTAACAGTTTTTCCTACAAACAAGTGGCCTAGTAATATCAATAGAACTGGTGGAAATTGGATGGTATATGAGACAAACTTGAAAGTAATAGGATAACTAAATAGCAACTATAGTGAAAATAGAAAGCAAAGACAGAGAGGGAGCACACTCACAAGAGAGCAATTCAATGAGGTCACTCAAATACCTCAATCAGTTGCTCTGTTCGATGAGAAATAAGAATTTTCTATCCATTCATGTGCCCAACACTTCTCTCTGCATACTCTGCTACCTCTTTGTAGCTGTGTAGAGCATCTATGTTATTCTCTTCTCAATAAATGGATCTATATGTGTGGAAGAATGAGGTCATGGTTCACAAGAAATAGTTTCTGTTATTTTATTACTGTGATATTTTACCAGGTAACTGTTTTGAATGGTATTCTCTGAGCTGAAGGGAATATATAATTATCTGGCCAGTCTCAGAGAGATCACCCTGACAATTGCCCTGCGGATTTGTTGGGTCTTGATGCTGTAGATGACAGGATTCATTAGTGGTGGGAAGAGGATGTATACATTTCCCATCACAATGTGTATTAAGGGTGAGGAATGCCTAGCAAACCGGTGCACGATGGACAGACAGACCCAGCACTGGGATATAGAAGCACAGGACAGCCAGGATGTGAGACACACATGTGTTAAGGGCCTTGAGCTGTTCCTTATGGGAAGCAATGGCCAAAACTGAGCGAAAGATCATGGCATAGGAGAGCAGAATGAAGAGGAAGTCTGAGCCCATGGAGAGTAAGATCACAGTCAAGGAATAGAAACTGTTGAATTTTGTATTGGAGCAGGAAAGGCGGATCATATCCTGATGCAAGCAGTAAGAGTGAGAGAGGGTGTTATGGTGGCAGTAGGAGAACCACAGCAGTCTTACATCTGGAGGTATGATAAGGATGGTGCTCCGGAGCCCTAGTACTGCTATGATCTTCACCACCCGGGAGCTGGTGAGCTTGGTGGGAGATCTCAGTGGGTTGGTGATGGCAACAAAACGGTCATAGGCCATGGCAAAGAGCATGGCTGATTCCATTAAGGAGAAGGAGTGGACAACATAGAGCTGGAGGACACAGGCATAGAGATGGATGCCACGGAGATCAAGCCACAAGACCTCCAGCACCGTGGGCATGGTAGACAAACACAGGCCTAGGTCTGTGCCGGCCAGCATTGCCAGGAAGAAATACATTGGCTGGTGCAGGGAGGGGTCAGTGCGGACAATGTGGAGGATTGTAGCATTGCCCACTGTGGCAGCCAGGTAGACTGAGAAGATTGGGATAGAGATCCAGTGGTGGGCCCACTCCAGGCCAGGGAAACCTGTCAGCAGAAAGTTAGAACTTGAATTTATAACCAGTGCAATGGACATGATGTCTGATTGGCATAGGAAATGTACATATATCCGCTTGCTAACAAATGGAAGTTATTCTTAGAAAAAAAACTGGAATTAAAGGTATTTTAGAATTAAAGGTCATCTAGTCCAACTTGCACCCCATTAAGGATGATTTCTATAGTGTATGTGACAAATGACTGTCTAACTTCTGATTGGGACTCTCCAGTGAATCTACTACTCTCTGAAACAGTTTCTTCTATGTTTAGATGACCCTTTTTGCTAGCCAATTAATTCTGTCCTAAAATGAAATCTGTCTCTACAGTTTCTATCCTTAGCTCCTTGTTCTAACCTCGGAAGTCAGGAAGAATAAGTCCAATATTTATACCCATTATAATCCTTCAAATACTTGAAGATTAATTTATACCCTTCAGAAAGGATGATTTATTTGACAATGATTCTAATAAGCCAAAGAAGAAATGAAGCAAAATTGGTCAAGAAATTAAATGCCTAGAATTCTTGAGGCAAAGTTTCTGACATCAAAATATTGATGTGAACTCAATTTTGGGCAGGTAGGGGCTGTATCCATGTACACCATCCAGCTCCCTGCAGGTGTCCCTGAGACTACAATGGTATGAAGGTAGTAGTAATAGCTATTTTGAGATTAGGCATTATAAAGCTCTTGGTGTGCACTGAATGGCTGGAACAGATACAAGAAAGCTGGAGCTCTGGACTTTGCCTATTCATGTTCAGGGATAATATTACTACTCAGAATCACTTCACATTTGGAATGTCATATATCTCCAGTCCGCCCAAAGTAATATGTATTGTCTGTTTTTCCTTCAGCCTTGTTACACAAGATTCAGCTAAATCTAAATATTTGTATATAGAACAGCAGTGTAGTTCCATTAGCCCAGAGACCCTAAGAGAAGAAGACAATAAGGAAAATGAGCCATAAAAGTAATCTTGAATATAGAATTCATAAAGTTTCTTGAAAGAAGATTGGGAGAACCTGTTAGACTAGGAAGTGATGAAGGAAAGCATGTCTACAGCCAGTGTTTTGATGAATTGAAGTACAGGATAGGTAGCTCTGATAGAAGATTTACCCAATAACATCATCCTCTCATTTGAGTGTGTCAGTGATTCCTTCTCAGAACAAGCTCCTGCTGAAAGAGAGATAAATACAAATTTTTATTTTTGCAGAACATCAGCCCATACCCTTTTCCATTAGGCAAGCTGAGTTCTGGCCAATTTGCATTCCTTGATTACCTTATTATCCTCATGTAGAATCAACTAATCTTTAGTAATTAAGCCTTGTGTGATTGTTCCCCTTTAGAAATATTATGTGAGAGCCTAAATGGCAGAGAAAAGGCAAGGATTTGACTGAGATCTTTAAAATTCCCTTCTAAATAATTTTTAAATAAGACCTTGAAACAAATTCTGGAAGGGAAGAACCCACAAAAAGACTGTGTAAAACAATTTTTAAGCACAACTTAAAACTTAGGTAGGAAAGGTTCATCCCACCAGAGTAGGAAAGCCCAGTCCAGCATAGGTCTCACGCAAACAAACCAGCCATAACTTGGGGATGATTGAATCAGAAACTTCAGGTTGGCTTCCAAAGTTCACAGATGATAAGGGGCCCAGACTACTGGTCACAAAGAGATTATAAGGATCTCTTTGCTTGCAGGATGCTGTTGCATTTCCTTTATGCAGATCTGGATCAAAAAGCCAGGGCTCACAGTCCCAGGGCAAGGAGAAGCACTAGCACATCAGAGTTTGTAACCTTAGGAATGGAGGGACCTTGGTCACAGTTCTAGGATGGAAAAGAATGTTAGTGGTCACATTTAGACCAGAACACAGTCCAAGAGAGTAGTAAACAAGGCTATACTATCATGGAAGAACTGAAAACTCATTGATTCCCCTGAACTAACTGTGAAATAAATTGCACAAACAAATAAAATCCTGATACTTGGGACAATATTTCCTACACACTGGGACCAGAACCTGTGCAAGTTTACCATGAAGTTGAAAGTTAAGAAATAGACTGGGAAAATGATCAAACAACAGAATAAAACATTCTTACCACAGAAAGTTGCTATGGTGACAGGGAAGATCAAAACATATATTCAAGAAAAGATAACTAGTCAAACTACTACCAAAGCCTCAGAGAAAAATGTGAATTGGTTTTAGGCTCTAAATAGTTCCTGAAGAGCTCAAAAGGATTTTGAAAATAAAGTAATAAAAGTAGAGGGAAAATTAAAAAAAATGAGATGGATATAACAAACTAAAAAAATAAGTCAATAGCTTGGCAAAGGAGGCCTGAAAACATTGAAAAAAAACAACAATTAAAAAATAGGATAGGTTTAATGACCAAAAAAAAGGGAGGCACAAAAATCCACCAAAGAGAAGAACTCTTTAAAAATGTAGTATTGATTATAATGTATACACATACACACACACACAAATCCAATGAAAAGAATGCTTTGAAAAGCAGAATTCACCAAATAGTAAAAGACATATAAAAAATCACTGAAGAAAATAATTCCTTAAAATTAGAATTGGGGGGCAGCTAGATGGTGCAATAAGTAGAGTACCAGCTCTGAAGTCATGAGGACCTGAGTTCAAATCCAGCCTCACACACTTAACACTTTCTCCTGAGTAACTATGGGTAAGTAATTTAACACCAATTACCCCACCCCCAAAAATAGAATTATGCAAGCAGAAATTAAGAACTTTATGAGACACCAAGAAACAATAAAATAAAATTTTTAAAAAATAGAACAAAAGTTGAAATGTCACATTAGAAAAACATTATCTGAACTGATCAGAAAATTGATCTGAAAAACAAATCAAGGAGATATAATTTAAAAATTATTGAACTATAATCTGAAAAGCTATGATGAAAAAATGAGTCTACACATAATATTTTAGAAATTATCAAGGGAAATTGCCCTGATATCCTAAATCCACAGGGTGAAAGGTATTAAAAGAATCCACCAATCATCTCTTGAAAGAAATCCAAAAATAAAAATTTCCAGGAATATTATAACCAAATTTCAGAATTTTTGAATGAAGTAGAAAATACTACAAGTAGTCAAGGAAAAAAATTTTAAAAAATACCACAAATAAACAAACAATTCAGATATAATGAAGTTGCAATTAAGATAACACAAGATTCAACAGCTTCTACATTAAAGAAGCTTCTACATCTAAAGAGCAAAGGAACTAAGGTAACAACCAAGAGTCACCTACCTAGCAAAACTTAATATAATCCTTCAGGACTAAAATGCACATTTATTGAAATAGAAAATTTAGGGGCAGCTAGATGGCGCAGTGGATAAAGCATCACCCCTGAATTTAGGAGGACCTGAGTTCAAATGTGGTCTCAGACATTTAACACGTTCTAGCTGTGTGACCCTGGACAAGTCACTTAACCCCAATTACCTCAGCCAAAAAAAAAAAAAAAAAAAAGAAAAGAAAATTTAAAAGCATTCCTGATCAAAAGACCAGAGGTGAATAGAGAATCTGTCTTTTAAATACAAATTCAAGAAGCATAAAAAGTTTAACAGGTTAGAAAAATCATAAGTGATTCATTGAGGTTAAGTTATTTACATTCTTACATGGGAAGCTGACATTGTAACTCTTTTTTTTTGAATGTCAATGTGTACTTTTCTTTTTGTATTAAAACATTTTTATTTTCAAAACATATGCATGGATAATTTTTTCACATTGAACCTTGCAAAATTTTGTGTTTCAATTTCCCCAACTTCCCCCACCTTCTCCTCTAGAAATTAATCCAATATATGTTAAACATGGTAAAATATATGTTAAATACAATATACACATACATATTTATACAATTATCTTACTGCACAAATAAGAAAGAAAAAAATGAGAAAGAAAATAAAATGCAAACAAATAACAACAAAAAGAGTGAAAATGCTATGTTGTAATCCACATTCAATTCCCACAGTCCTCTTTCAGAGTTTAGATGGCTCTCTTCATCACAAGATCATTGGAACTGTCTTCAGTCATCTCATTGTTGAAAAGAGTCACATCCATCAGAATTGATCACTGTATAATCTTGTTGTTGTCATGTACATTGATCTCCTGATTCTGCTCATTTCACTTAGCATCAATTCATGTTAATCTCTCCAATCCTCTCTGAAATCATCCTACTGATCGTTTCTTATAGAACAATAACATCCCATAATATATTCTTGTAATTCTTAAGAATTTTCTCACATTAGAGAAGTTAGGAGTATAAATAAGTATAAAACTGTGAATAGAATGTTATGAAATGATATCTAAAAATAAAATTAAGGGATGAGAAAAAATGCACTGGGAAAAGAGGAATGGGAAAGGTAGAATGCAATATAAATTATCTCACAAAAAATCAACACAAAAAAGTTTTATGGTAAAGAGAAAGAAGGGGGAGGTGAAAAGAACACTTGTTCTTTACTTTCATTGGAATTGATTCAAAGCAGGATAACATACATTCACTTTAGTATTGAAATCTATCTTAGTCTACAGAAAAGTAGGAGAAGGAAAGAGAAACAGGGAGAGATGATAGGAGGAATGGAGGATTGAGGGAGGCAGTAGTCAGAAGCAAAATACTTGAGCATAGATAGGATGAAAAGAAAAAGAGAATATGATAAACAGGGGAAGAATAGAATGAAGGGAAATACACAGTAATCACAAGTGTGAAATTTTTTTTATACTAAGTTTCTCTTATAAAGGAATCATTTCTCAAATATGTAGTGAACCAAATCAAATTTACAAAAATAAGAGCCATTATCCAATTGATAAATCACTAAGGATATAAACAGGCAGTTTTCAGATAAAATAATTCAAAACTCTCTATAATCATATTTTTAAAATGCTTTAAATTACTACTGATTAGAAAAATGCAAATTAAAACAACTCAGATGTACCAACTCATACCTATCAGACTGGCTAATTTGATAGGAAAGGAAAATGACAAATAAAGAAATAGTAATTACAGGGAGGCATAGAGATCCTTAGGTTTGCCCTTATGGAAAGTAAGAAAAATTCAATTAAGGAGCTGTCTTTGATGGAATGCAATAAAATGCTGTCTTGGCCAAGTGCACTTGGAGATAGAGGAAAGATGTGGCTTGAACTGACTAGCATAATTAGAAAAGTGTAGGCTCCATGGCATTGCAAGCTAGATGCGATTTGTTGGGGAGAGCTTAGATTTATAGAGTGGAGGGAAAAATATCTGGGGCTACTCAAAAAACTTCTTTTGTCTCTCCTTCTGGTAATTTCAATGATATAGTGGATATTCTGCTGATGGTAGTCAAATGTATATGAAGTCATTTCCTTCTTCAGATACAAACTAGCCAAATGATTTTAGGCAAGGTTCTAATTTCTCTCAAAGTTTCCTCAGTTGTAAAATGGGGATAACGATAATATCTACTTTACAAGATTATTATGACAGGTGATATAATAGAAGTAAAATATTTTGCACTCCTACAGCACTCTATGAATGTGAAGTTATCATCATCACCATCACCACCATCACCATCACCATCATCATCATCCAAAAAGGAATTAGGTTAGATTAGTACATCACTACCTAAAAGCTATTCAGCTTCTCCCCTAGGATGTATAAAGGGAAACCCAGGTTGGAGAGCAGAGAGGAACATGAAGCAGAATTATAGGGAAGGGAGGCATTGGAGAGAATGGGAAATAGGTGAGAAAAAAAAACTGTTTAAGAAAGAAAGACAATGGCCTCATTTCTAAAATTTATAGAGAATTGTCTCATATATATAAGAATTCAAGCCACTCTTCAATAGATAAGTAGTCAAGGGATATGAACAGACAATTTTCAGATGATGAAATTAAAACCATCTCTAGTCATATGAAAAGTTGCTCCAAATCACTATTGATCAGAGAAATGCAAATTAAGACAACTCTGAGATACCACTACAAAGATACCACACCTGTCAGATTGGCTAAAATGACAGGAAAAGATAACGATGAATGTTGGAGGGGATGTGGGAAAACTGGGACACTAATACATTGTTGGTGGAACTGTGAACGGATCCAACCATTCTGGAGAGCAATTTGGAGCTATGCTCAAAAAGTTGTCAAACTGTGCATACCCTTTGACCCAGCAGTGTTTCTACTGGGCCTATATCCCAAAGAGATCTTAGAGGAGGGAAAGGGCCCCACATGTGCAAGAATGTTTGTGGCAGCCCTTTTTGTAGTGGCTAGAAACTGGAAACTGAAGGGATGCCCATCAATTGGAGAGTGGCTGAATAAATTATGGTATATGAATGTTATGGAATATTATTGCTCTGTAATAAACGACCAGCAGGACAATTTCAGAGAGGCCTGGAGAGACTTGCATGAACTGATGCTGAGTGAAACGAGCAGAATCAGGAGATCATCATACACAGCAACAACAGTATTACATGATGATCAATTCTGATGGACATGGCTCTCTGCAACAAAGAATTGTCTCAAACCAGTTCCAGTTGTTCACTGAAGAAAACCATATACACCCAGAGAGAGGGGAATGAAATATGGACCACAACGTAACATCTTCATGATCTCTATTGACATTTGCTTGCATTGTGTTGCCTTTCTCTGATTCTTTTTTTTTCTTGTAGATAGGATTTTTCTTGCATAACTTCTCAAGCATTTCAACATTATTAACATGTAGTGGACTTCCTGCCATCTAGGGGAGGGAAGGGGACTGGGGGTAAAATTTGTAATGGAAAGCTTTGTAAAGATCAATGTTGGGGAACTACCCATACATATGTTATACAAATAAAAAGCTTTAATAAAAAAAATAAAAAAATAAGCAAAGAAAGAAAGACAAGGAATTTTCATTTAACAAGAAATGGAATAAAGTTAAATCTCAACAAAATGCCTAATAATGTCTCTTTCTTTATCTTTCCACACCTGTTTTCATCCCTGGAATCCTCCTTCAAGGATCAGGAAGATAAAGATTGAAGATTTTAAAATACCCCTTTTTAGTTGAGTAGTATCCTCTATCCTCAACTCAAATACTTGGTAGATCTTTGATGAGGAATGGGTCAAAGAATCATGGAATTGTAGAACAACAGAACTGGAAAACACTTGAAGGGTCATTTATTCCAAATATCTTTTCACAAATACTTAATCTGGGAAAGGGAAGAACTGGGAATTACTCAAGCTGTACCTACAGCTAATAGGCATAGTGCTTTTCCACTTCACTAAGCTTTTTTTGGGGGGAGGGGCATTGGGTGGACAGCTAATTGGCACAGTAGATAAATCATTAGGCTTGCAATCAGGATGATTTAATTTTCTGTGTTTAAATCTGGATTCAGATGCTTACTAGCTGCTACTTAATAGTTGTATGGCTTTGATTTGTGCAAGGTTTTATACAAATCATTTAACCCCATTTACCTTAATTTTCTCTTAATAGCAACCCATTTCAGTATCTTTGCCAAGAAAAACTCAAATGGGGTCCCAATTGATGGACACAACTGAAAAACAAAGCTTTCCTCCCTGAAACAAGGAAACAGGGGATTATTTAATAGTGAGTTCCCTTCCCCTTTCCCCTCCCTCCTCATACTACATGAGATACTAACCTTCAGAAAATAGCTTCTAGATCTAGGACTCAATATTCATTCTCAGCTATTCATTCTTATTTCTGCTAAGGCTAGCAATTCCTGTAGTGTAGGTATAGTTCCTGCTGCTCAGAAAATTCACTTCCTGAGCTTCCTGAGCAGCATCCTTCCCTGCTTTGCAGTTAGAATGGAAGGGATGTCTATATAGAAGTAGCCAGGAGTATTTATCTAAGAGTGCTCTATGCCCAGTATTGCCCCCAAGGGGAACTTCTTTCTACCTTCCCTGCTTGTTTGGGTTCCTGGGAACTCTGAGGAGATGCTTTGACATGTTCTGCTTGTCTCAGGGGTTCTCATTGCCTCTTCCCTCTCTTGCATAAAGGCCTGACCACATCTCAAGGTTTATAGCCAGTGCAGCAACCTATTAACCTCCTAACAGATCCCTTTCCTTCCGAGTCCTTGGCCCAGTTAGAAAACATTATAAAGTAACTAGGTGGTGTAATGGATAGAGTTTTACGTGTAGAGTTCAAAAGACCCGAGGTCCAGTTCTACCTCAGACATATACTAGTGATATATGACTCTGGACATATCATTTAAGCTCTTTTATCCTGAGCTTCCTTATGTATAAAATAGAGATGTTAATAGCTCCTATCCCACAGGGTTGTTACGAAGACATAATGAGAAAATATATAAAGTGTTTTGCACACCTTAAAGCACTCTAGAACTATATAGAACTATAGCACCAGACATTGTGCCTGAAATAATTCCATTAAGTTATTGTCTCATCTACTCCAGATCCCATTTTGTGTGAGGCAAGGGAAAAGGTCATCCTCATAAAATGGACTGGAGTTACAAACATGAAAAGCTCATCTGGGTCCTTAAAACTCATACATTAAGGAATATTATTCCAATTTTTAACTTGATTTCCTTCTCATCCTATGCTATATAATTGGTTCTCTAAATCTTTAATGTCCAGCTTTCTAATTCTGTACTAAATTTCAGTTAGTTAGTTATTTTAGTCATTCCAAACAGGGATTTCTATCTTCCTCTTGTTGATCATCTTTTTGCTCAGGCCTTATTTTGAGGTCCATGTGATCCTCAGTGATCTTAGTGACCCTTGTAAAAAGAAGGGAGAACAAGAGGGTTGTTGTGAGGATCAAAAGAAATTATACATTTTGCAAACCTTAAAGTGCTATAAATTCTAGAAACAACCACAATAAGTGCAATAACAACAACTACTACTACTGCTGCTACTACTACTACTACTGCTATCACCACCACCATCACTATCACCAGTGTTGCTACTACTAATTCTACTACTACAACAACAATAACAACAACAACAATAACAACAACAACAACAACAACTACTACTACTACTACTACTACTACTACTACTACTACTACTACTACTAC
>JAJPUD010003008.1:0-89207 GCA_023553655.1 Myrmecobius fasciatus
ACATTTTAGTTTGGTTTAGATTGGTTCCAAAAGCAAGAAAGTAAAATAGATATTTAACATTGATTTCACTTTTATGAAAAGAAGCCCAAGGTGAGTATTTGTTTGCTCCTGAGACTTTATTCCTCCATTTCTTTTATATGTTAGTTTTAAGTCAGACCTTTCTAAGAGGTGGTCTAAGAATATCAAGTCTTTTTCCTAACTTCAGACAGAGTGATTAGGGTCAGGGTCAACAAAATTCCCTTAGTAGACTTAATTGTATTTTTCCAGTCCATGAAGAGAACACAGAATTTGAATTGGCAGGTGATGAGGAGGAGTAAAGGAAAAAGAGATGAAATGGATACTGTTTGGTCCCTTTAGTGCTTCATTTGCCTGATTGTTAGAGGAGTTTGGGAGGAATCCTTTCTAACACACCATTTAAGTTGTATTTGAATGAGTTTGCCACCTATGGAGCAAATTACATCATGCTTTCTAACAAAAGAGATAGTTTCAGTAGATTGATGGGGGTGAGAATGAGCTTACAACAAGTTAAAGAAGAAAGAGTAGTATGAATAGGATTACTGAAACAAAATGGTAGGAAGAAATGGAATTTTGGGCATGGTAATAGATTTAATAGGGAATGGAGATACCTTTCTTCTATGACCAGGAAGAAAAGAGAGATAATGAGTAATGCTAGTAAAGGGTTATGAGAAAGGAAAGAAAACCAAGGAAGTTCATCATAAATGACCTCCATCTTTTCATCATGTAGCCAACCAACAGTATGAAGCTGTGAGAACAATAATACTTTACTAGCACACTATTGCCTTTATTATAGGCTGCAGACCTCAGGTCTTATTTTCCAATAGACTTTTTTCTATGAATTAAAAAAATATATATTTTCATTTTTATCATTTAGTCTCAGACAACTACAGAAGTCTGAGAAAGTCAACACCATAAATTGTAATAAGGAGAGGACTCTTTAGTTGTTAAGTGGCATATTCCTAACAATTCACTACTTTTAAAAAACATTAGGAGGAAGTTTCACAAGTTTCTTGGGAACTCACCACATTACTTAATGAATTCATTTGCCAAAACCACCCTTTCAAGTTGATTTTTTTTAAGTGAAAGTAAAAATTGAGAGGAACTTATGAAATTTAAAGCTCATCCTGTAGAGCTAGGCAGATTTGCAAGTTTTTTTTCTGAATAGAGATTACCAATTCTACTGTCCATTCCTTCTTTCATATGTATTAATTTAAATGAAAAGGATAATCCAGAAATTTTCTTACTTCTGTACAAATTTTTGTTTTTTATGGAATTTAATATCTTTTAGTAGTAGACTATAAAACTGTTTTTTATATTTCATCCACATATCTCAATCTGTTTGGTCAATTGGATCCTTTCAGTTTTTAAAATGTTTTTCCCTTTCTTCCCAACAACTCTTCTAGATTGTGTGGTGTTGTAAAGCATGTGGTCAACCCATCCGAATGTTCCTCCCCTGAAAGATGCATCTTAGCCTACCTCTATGATCTTTACGTGTCATGTAGCCATCTAAGAAGTAAATTTGGAGACCTCTTCAGGTGGGTGTGAGAAAAGAACATTAAAATTTCCCTAAGAACTAAATTGGAAGTCTTTAAAAATATATGCTTGTGGGGTAGCTAGGTGGCGCAGTGGATAGAGCACCAGCCCTGAAGTCAGGAGGACCTGAGTTCAAATCTGGTCTCAGACACTTAACATTCCCTAGCTGTGTGACCCTGGACAAGTCACTTAACCCCAATTGCCTCAGCAAAAAGCTAAAATATATATATATATATATATGCTTGTGTTGTCTCAGTTAATGTCTCAGTGAAAGCTATCAGTTAATGGAGCAGTATCAATCATAAAGGGCAAAAAAAATTTCAACATGGAAGTTGATTTGGTAGCCAATTATTAAACATGACCTCAATCAACCACGGCTTGACATTGTGATATTTACTTCTATTTGTCTTATTGAAGATATGCCTGCTTTATTTTCCTATGCCAGGTTTTTACATGATAAACATAAAAATCTTGCATAATGATGGCTATCAAATATCTCACTAAAGTAGAAGTTAATTGGACTTTCAGCAATTATTCTTAGCATTACTAAATACAGTTTAGGATTATTTTTTCTTTAATAAATATGACACATTTTTAGCTTTGATAAATTATTTTTTAAAAATATAAAGCACCATATTCAGAAATTTTCTAACTTTGAGTCTTAAAGTTTAAGGAAGAATAACTCATCAGTAACTATTATCATCAATTGTATCCATCATTCATGTTGGAAACTGGCAGGATTCATTTCGATTAAGCAATGCTAAAATTTTTCTGTGTCTCTTAATTTTTTTTTTTTTTTTTTGCTGAAGCAATTGGGGTTAAGTGACTTGCTAGAGTCACACAGCTAAGACATATTAAGTGTCTGAGACCAGATTTGAACTTGGGTCCTCCTGACTTCAGGACTGGTGCTCTATCTACTGCATCACCTAGCTGCCCCTTGTGTCCCTTAAATTTTAACAGAAAATAAATCAGTTCAAGATATTTAATTCACTTCTGTAAGTGAAGTATTATTGAATTCTAATGGGTTGCTTCTTTTTTATGATAACCTCACATATGGTTTCAGATATGTAATAGGCAGTGACTTTTCCTTAAGATGCATATGTTTCTAACTTTTTAATTGACTTTTCTTTTTGTGTCATGAAATTGCCATTTAAAAATTAAAATTTGACTTGTGGGATGCAAAGGCTGGGAAGTGGATTTTGTGTTGTTTTTTCAAGACTAAACTCTTATGGAACTTTTAAAAATAAGATACACTTTAACATTCTATTCTTGAATGGGTGCTGTAGGGATCACTTCCTCATACTTTGATTTTGAAAAATTGTTTCAGTCTTTGTTTAGCAATACTGGGACACCATATTCATTCAAAATAGAAGAAAGTCTGGTTTGGGGTTGTAGCCTTTTTAGAAGATGCTTGTCTTAATTTGTGGTTAAGGCTACTTGCTTTCTAGTTCACATTCCCAAGTGCTTTTCAAAGATTCTACCTTCCTCAAATATCTTAACCGCTCAGTTCCTCAACCTACTTACCTCCCATGAGTTGCATCTCCAGTCAATCTCAGCCACATACAAAGATGGTTATATCATTGATCTTGCTGTCACGAATGTAGAAGAGATACATTTATGTTTAATAATTCTGGAATCATCTTGACTTTAATCTAGTGCCTTTTTTCCTTTCCTCTTGTTACATAACCCTACTCTTCACCCATACTGTGACTTCCAAACCCTTGAGATCTCCATCAGCCCCAAGTCATTTCCCCTGCATCTCCCCATCTTGACCCATTGGTGAACCAGTTCAGTTATATGCTCTCCTTCTCCTTGGAATCCTCAGGTACCTTATCATGTCTCTGATTGCACCCAGCCAGCCCTCAGACTTGAATCATACCCAATATTCATTACCTTCACTCCTCTACACATGCTGCAGAATGAAAGTTTTTTGTGCAATTGTTCTGACCAGGTCCTCTCCAGTTTTATGTTACACAACCTCAACTGGGCTCTCACTACTGCTCAGTAATCTTGTATTTCCCTTGTCAACTTTTTATCCCAGTCATCATAAAGCATTTCCTTTTTTATCCTCCTCAAATCTCTCATGACTTCCTCTTCTCCCACTCTCTCAGCTGAGAATCTTGCCTCATATTTTATGTTAAAAAATTGAAGCCATTCACCATAAGCTCCCTCTTAAAGTAGGAAAACAAATTAAGGGAAAACAAGACTATTTATGTTGAAAGATTCATAATTTAGAAGAAATGAAGAGATGGAGGAAAAGAAAGAGAGAATTAGGAAAGGAAATAGGAAAGAAGAAATCACAGTAGCCATGAAGTGAATATAAAGATACTAAAAAGACTTCATTTCAGGATTCTTAGAATAAATTGTTAGAATAAATTAAAAAGTTGGACTGGAGGAAGTAAAAGGAACATTTGTAACACCAAGAATATTTTCATTGTGTAAAGATTTAATGTCATATCCCCCATTTTGTATAATTTGGAGTAGAGGAAATCAGGAAGTCTTAGGAAAGCCAGAAGAACAGTTAAAGAATGATTTCTTTTTTAGAGGGGAGCAGGGGAGAAAGAGGTAAGAGACAAAACAAAACAATGAGTCAATAATGAGCTGAGAATGGAAAAGAATAATAATGAAGGAAGGATGAGGTTTTGGTAAGTAGTAAATAGATTGAAAGTTAAAGGTTTAGGCAAAGAATTTTTTTTTAAAAGAGAGCTAAATTAAAGACAATAAAAAGTTAACTGGAGGACATGGAAAGAACAGGGTAAGCAGCAGGTGACAAAGAAAATAAAGGAAAAGGGAGATCAGTCCAAGCTCATGCACTATGTATATAAAATCTTGGACTTAGTCTACATATGTGAAAATTAAATATGAAGCAATCTCAAGTTATCAGCTTAATCTTTTCATCAAATATAATTGAAAATTTCTTTTAAATTAAATATGATTGTTTTGAGTCAAATATAATTGAGCCCTTGCTTGGGTAATTGTATACCACTGCCATCTAGTGGATTATTGTCACCTCTATTAGTTTACTCCTTTCCATTCTGGGAGTCCAGTAAATCAGATTAAACTTTGGTGACTGCTGTCTAATGGGGTATAATTTTTATCCATGGGATGAATGAATCCAGAACACATTCTCTTTTATCTTATGGCACATCAGGCAAAGTGTCATAACTATAAGATTGAGAAGGCAAATATGTCTGGGAAATTTAGTCTGGTCTTTTCTGCTAGAAAATTTATGTGATATTTAACCTATATCAGATTGTTTGTCTTGGAGAGGAAGGGAAAAAGTTTGGAACATAAAAGATTTGTAAAGATAAATGTTGAAAACTATCTTTGCCTGTATTTTTAGAAAAATAAAATGGTGTTTTTAAAAAAAAAGAAATTTCATGTGAATTTAAAGGGAGGACAGCTCACTATGAGATGTAGCACTCTGAATTTCTTCAGAGATTGAGGAATACTTGTTTAATAGACGTATAGAGTCAGTTACAATATTAGAATATTCACTAGTGAACACCCCATTGTTGGATGGGAAAATATTGGTGATTGAACCAAAGACATACCTTGGAATCCAGGTGTGTCTCATTCATATACCCTTGCACAATTTATGTATAAATAGCCATATTTCTGAATAGTAATCAGAGTGATGGAGAGAGAGAGGGAGTGAGGAAAAGAAAGAAAGAGGGAAAAACAAGATAAAAGAGGAGGAGAAAACAGATTGGGTTCAGATCCTATCCTCAACATATACTAGCTCTATGACTATGGACAAATTTCTTGTTATTGAGTTGTTTTAGTCACGTCTAATTCTTTATGACTTCATTTGGGGTATTCTTGCCAGAAATACTGTTATAGTTCCCCATTTCCTTCTCCAGCTCATTTTACAGATGAGGAAACTGAGGCAAAACAGGGTTAAGTGCTTTGCCTGGGGTCACACAGCCAATAAATATCTGGGGTTAGATTTGAACTCAGGAAAATGAGTCTCCCTGACTGCTGAGCCAGTACTCTATGCACTATGGTGTCACCCAGCTGCTCTCATGACTGGGAGACAACTCTCAAGATTATAAACTGGAATCAAGTGTGTTCTAATATGTATCAGTGGAAGATTTTTCCAACTGGGAGTTCCCTATATTGATGAAATCACAGGTCCTAGTTTTGGATATGGAAGGGGCCATAGAAGTCATTTAGTCTAGTCTCCTTCAGGTGAAAAACTGAGTCTTTTTTTTTTTTTTTTTTACCTAAAGTCACTTGCCAAGATTTTAATCTAGTGCCTCTGTATCAAAATCCATAGTACCACACTGACTCCCTAACAGCAGCAGTCATAATAATAATGAGAAAATAATAATGATGAAAATAATAAAGTAATAATAAATAAATAATAAAGTAATAATAATAAGGATGATGAAAAACATTGTATTTGAACATAGAGACCTGAGTTCAAGTTACTGTGTTGTCACTGAATTGAGTCACTTAATCTCTAACCTTTAAATACTTAATTCTAAATTATCAATGTCGAACAGATACCCTGCAGCAAACTGAGTGGAGCCCAAACATGATTTAAAGTGTAATAAGAAAATATTTGACAAAACTAAATTAAAATGCAAAACATAGATAACATTACATTTTAAAACTAAACCAATTCTTTAGGCAAAGAATTTTTTTTTTTAAAGAGACCTAATTAAAAGACAATAAAAAGTTGACTGGAGGACATGGAAAAAATAGGGTGAGCAGCAGGTAACAAAGAAAATAAAGGAAAGGGGAGATCAGTCCAAGCTCATACACTATGTATACAAAATCTTGAACTTGGTCTACATATGTGAAAATTAAATATGAAGCAATCTCAAGTTATCAGCTTAATCTTTTCATCCAAATATAATTGAAAATTTCTTTTTAATTAAATTGGTGTTTTGAGTCAAATATAATTGAGGGATCTTTGTGTGCTGCTTGAAGGAGCTCTAACTATTGGTGGAAACGCTTTCTTCACTTGGGAATTACATATTATACCATCGAAATCACAGATCTGACCAATAATAAAAATGATGATAAATAAAGGCATTTTTGTTCATAGCCCTCATGTTAACTGAATATATGTGACTCCTATAAAGTAATGGATAGATTTTTTAAAAAATTCTACTACTTAATCTACCTTTAAGTGACCTTTTAATTTTATTTGCATTTGCTTATTTTTCACAACTTCTCCTGTTTTGTTTTGTTTTTAATCCTCAGTAGTGCCTGTTCAAAAGTAAAGCAGACCATCTACAGCAATGTGCAGCCTTCAAATTCCAACTTATTATGGGACCCCGAGTTCATGTTGGATTTCATAGAGAATCCTTCTGCTCATAATGTCAACTATTCCATGCTGGGCAAGATACTCAGTGACAATGCAGCTAACCGCTATAGCTTTGTGTGCAATGCACTCATGAATGTATGTATGGGGCATCAGGATGCAGAAAGGTAAGAGGTCTTCTCTTGCAATTCATCCCTCATTGATGCACTAGTATTTACTGAATATCTACTGTCTGACCAGCCTGGTGCCAGATGCCTTTTTATAGATAGTGAAGGTGCTAAAAAGAAAAGAAATCTGATAATTATTTAGCCTTTATAAAGTTTTCGTAGTAACTATTCCTAGTAATTATTCAATGTCCTGTAATTTTTTCCCTAAAATAAGAGCACCTCCCTGGATTAAGAAATGTCCTCTAGTTTCTACCATATTAGGCAAACATGTATGACAAATACACAATTTGCACAACTTTTACCAGTGTAGAAGCAGACATAACAAGTATACAATTTATGAATTTATAAGCAAAGATTTTATAAATGTAGAAGCAGATGTAAATTCTAAGTGTTGTATTTTGATCACATTTGTACTAAGGAATTACCTTCTATTAGTTCTTAATTTTATTTTATATTGTTCCTTTAAAATTCTATGTGTGAAAATTGAGCCAGATATTTTAATATTAGATTAATATGTCAGTGAAGTCAGTGAGAATTTATTAAGCTTCTATTATGTATCAATCCCTGGGCTTTCCTTGGTATTTTTCAGTACTGATTTTACCATCCATCTCATTTTTATTTAATGTTGCTGGGCAATTAAAAGAATTTATGTCATTATGTTTTGTCTTTAATTTGAGATTAAACTGAGAAGCACTAGAAAGTCCATTGAAATCATCTAATATTGGGTAACTAGAAAGCTCAGTAACAGTGGTTTAATTGTAACTGAGGATACTTGACAGATTGAGCAAAAAAAGGATCTTTTATAATGGAGTAAACAACTTAAGTTTCATGATTTTCTTTCTTTTTTTTTTTTACTGTTTAAACTTTTTTTTAAAATTAAAACTTTTTATTTGCAAAACATGTATGGGTAATTCTTCAACATTAACCCTTACAAAGCTTTCTGTTACAAATTTTTCCCCCCCTGCTCCCCACCCTCCCCTAGATGGCAGGAAATCCACTACATGTTAATTGTGTTAAAATACTTGACAAATCAAATATATGTATACATATTTCCACACTTATCACTTTTGTGCAAGAAAAATCATATCTACAAGAAAGAAAAATGAGAAAAAGGAAACACAGTGCAAACAAACATCAATAGAGATCATGAAAATGTTAGTTTCATGACTTTATCAATCTTTAACAAATTTTTTTGCACTTAGTTGGTAAGTACTGTTTTTAACCCTAAGGAATATGATGTCTGAAATTAAGGTTTAACCTTTCAACCTATCAAATAATAAAACTCAATAGCCCATTAATTGTATGTGTGAATGAATGTTTTCTTTTTGTGTGATGACACTATCTACTTTGTTTTTCTTTCTTCCAGAATTAATGACATTGCCAACCTTTGTGCTGAGTTGACAGCTTGCTGTACTGTGCTCAGCTCAGAGTGGTTAGGAGTCCTCAAAGCCCTTTGCTGCTCTTCCAATCATGTTTGGGGTTTCAATGATCTCCTTTGCAGTGTAGACGTAAGTTTTCTATTTCATTCTAAAAACTGAAATTTTTAACAAGAATTTAGTTATCTTTCTAATCAGCCCTTATCTGTACTACTGCAAAAATTTTATCTCATAAATTGCAAGATAAAGATCTGATTTAAGTCTTAAAGCATAGGTGCTTTGGATAGAATAGGTGACTTGGAGTTTGAATCTTTCCTTAGTTACTAGCTATGTGACCCTGAGCAAGTAAATTACTCTTTGTGCCTCAGGTTTTTAATCTATAAAATGAAGAAAATAATTATGCCTACTTCAGAGTGTGGATATAAAGACCAAATAAGATAACATGTATGTTGTTTTGCAAATTTTAATGCACTATATAAATTTGAATACTTGCTTTTACTGTTAGTAGTAGTAACAGTAATAGTAATAATTATAAATATAGCTATGGGCAGACTAAGCTTTTTCCAGAAATAAAGATGAATGTTTATGAAATATGCAAATTTTCCATTTATACTTATTAGAGCTAATTAGTTAGTAAATAGTTATTACTTGTCTGCTATGTGTCAGGCAAAAAATAAAGAAAAATAATAGTCCCTGTCCACAAGAAGTTTTAATGGAAGAGACAAGTGAACAAATACATATAAACAAATGACATAGAAGATAAAAAGGAAGTAATTAAAATACAAAAGGCATTAGGATTAAGAGAGATTGTATCTTACAAGCAGAGAAACTCCTTTTTCAGTGTTTTCCCCTTCATTTCTGTACAATATCTAAATTACTCAGAATATGGAACTTAAATATCTAAACTACTTTAATGGCATGAATAAAATTGTTTTGATCAAATAAAACATGAATATTAAGGAATTGTATGTAGGAGACTATATTCCATAAAAACTAATTCTGTATCCAAATTAGCACTAGCTTCATCTTATTATGCTTAGCCACAATAACAATAGTAAAAACAATAGCTAATTTTTCATAATGGAGCCAGACATGGTAGTGTACCTCTTGGTTTCATCTTTATTAATGGATATTTGAACTCAGAGTCCAGAGCTGTAGTGTCTTCACTAAGTCTGACATCAACATGGTAGCACTAAAGGTGTGGTAAGCTACCAGGCTACTTAAGGAGGGTTAAACCAGCCCAGGTCAGAAACAAAGCATTTGTTGCTGATCATTGGAGGAGCTGAGTGTGGCTATTACACGTGGAAGCTGGACAAAATAGGGAGAACTACTCTCCAGAAACAAAACAAAGCATTAATATTGAGCTTTAAGGTTTGCAAAGTACTTACTTCTCTAATCACATTTTACTTCAGTATGACCTTTTCCTTTGGATTCTTTTGGAATACATTTATGTTTTCTGTCTTTACTATCTAATACTGGGTTACATTTTGCACAAGAATATTATTGTGTATTTATTTTCACATTTTCAAGGACTGGATATTTCTCCTTATTGAAGTTGATGATTTCTCAACAATTGCATTCACTCTGTCTTTGCCTCCATCATATTTTTATAAACTGTAGCCAAAGCTCCCATCATTTTTCACCATTCAAGGAAGGAGAGCCTAGATTTTTTCCCCCTGAACTTATATGAAACGCCTTTCTTTTCCTTTATAATTTCAGCAAACTTGTCTGGTTTTTTAATATTTCCTTTAAGATGCATTTTGACTAGTAACTTTATATCTATAGTCATGATATAATTCTATGGATCCATCAGTTTCTTTTTGTTGTTGTTGGTTAAATATCCTGAATGTTTAACCCTTGTGAAAAACTCTCTGGAGATTCCCCCTTTATTTATATGTTTGTCTTTGTAGTTACAATCTGGAACTCAGTTGCCTGGCATTTAGAAAGCACTTAATAAATCCTTATTGAATCATATTGAATTGTAATGGTATGAAATTGATTAATCAGTATCTTCTTCTTTAATGTGACTCAAAAGTACTACTCCCATCTAAATTTCATTAAGAACTCTTGAGGGAGGTACAAGAGTAGCATGTAATAATCGTTTAAAAATATAATTCCAAATTAGTGGCTTAGTGTGATAATTGCAACAGGATAGTGCCATTACATTAGTTAGTATCTCTTTGATAATAATCTGACATGTGACTAACCCGCTAAAAAAAAAATGCCAATATTTTCTTTCTGTTTTGTTTTGCTTCCTTGAAGGTCAGTGACCTCTCATTCCATGATTCACTGGCCACCTTCATCGCAATTCTGATAGCCCGACAATGTTTTTCCCTGGAGGATGTTGTCCAGCATGTGGCACTTCCTTCACTATTAGCAGCAGGTAGGAGAATCATGATGGGAAAACCTTTTAAATCTCTGTTCTTACCTATTAGTATATTTGCTGAAGGGCAGATGATGGCTTCAAGATGTGAAGACTGGTTTTGAACTTCTGTGTTTTTGTAAACCATAGACTTTATTCAAGATGTGCTAGGAATTTTTTTCTCTAAGGCAAATGTCTTTGCAAAGGTGATGGATGGTACAATGGGCAGTTCCCAGAAAAGGCTGTACAATTGCTCATGCTGCCCAAGTTGTGAAGATTAATGGAGAATTTTAGCATGAAAAAGGTGCCATAGTGATGAGAAGCTGGAGATGGTGTTCTAATCCTGACTTAAGGAGAAAGAACCATTATGGGCAAAGAGGAGACAGCATCCCTCTCCTTTGTACTATCTTAGCAGCCTGGGAGAAAACTCCAATCACTTGGCCTTTACCTCAACTAAGAAAAGTCTAATAATATATTCATCATGTAGGTATTAATAGAATTGACTTCTTAAAGCTAAAGACTCTTTGGTAACTATTTTGAAAATTAAAAAAAAACATGTTAAATCCATAATTTGAGGTATATCAGGGTGTTTTCCTTTCAGAGGCTAACAACCTGAGTCCATGAAATTTTAAATTTTAATATCTTGATAACTATATTTCAATATAAGCTTGTTTCCTTTGTAATCCTATGCATTTTATTTTGTGAATTTATATAAATATTACTCTGAGGAAGTATCCATAGTCTTCCCTAGACTGCCAAGAATTCATGTCACACAAAAAGTTAAGAATTCCTGTTTTAAACGAACGGTTCCTTTAGAGGAATTTAAATAAAGATCTGCATTAAAAACAAACAAATAAAAATGTGTTTTTAAAAATAATATACTGTGGTGAATATGGAAATATGTTTAGAAGAATTGTACATGTTTCACTTATATTGGATTGCTTGTTGTCTGGGGTGAAAGGGAAGGAGAAAGGGGAAACAATTTGGAATACAAGGTTTTGCAAAAATGAATGTTGTAAACTATTTGTACATCTGTTTAGGAAAATTAAAAGCTAGTATAAAAAAAAATCTGTTATCCAGTAAATCCAAAGGCTCAAAAAATAAAATAAAATGATATGCTAGAAGTTTGGTACTAAGGGTTTTTTTTGTTTGTTTTGTTTTGTTTTGTTTTGTGTTGTTTTGTTTTCCCCTTTAGCTTGTGGAGATCCAGATGCTGAGCCTGGAGCAAGAATGACATGTAGACTACTGCTTCATCTCTTCCGAACCCCGCAGGTCTGTTTGTTACCTCAAGCGACAGGTAAGTCGGCAGCTGAAAATCATCTATTGAACTCTTTACTTTGGTATCAAGCCCCCCAAATCACCCAGTAGACAGCCTACGCTTTCCTTCCAATGTTTTAGTGGGCTTGCTCGAGGGTTAATGAAGCAATGAAATAGACAGATTGGGAACATCTTTCATTAAAGTAATAACTGGGATGTATTGAGAAATGCAAATAAGGAAATAATGAACAATAAAAAACACCTTGACTCTGGGTAAAGCACTGTTGGTGGTGTGGTATGCTGCCGTACAGTGATGTATTTTATTTATTTATTTTTTGGTCTTGAAATAAGACCCTACTAAGGTAGTTTTTCTTTGGGAGTGGGTTAGAATTCTCTTCCTGGTACATTTTTAAGTTTGCATAAGTATTTATGAGATGAGGACCTGCAAGTGTGACAGTATCCATAGATAGAACATATGTTCTACAGCTAAGAAGCAAATTAGTAATCAAAGCCAAAAGACTTACATTTGAAATAATGATGATGTTTCCTGATGACTCCTGAAGTAACACATGGCTATAATGGTTTCCTAATGTCATTTAAGTTCTCCAGATCATCAGTTTAAATGACTTGCTTACTCTATAGTGTTACAATGTACTGCTAATTGTATGGAGATAATATTATTGATGCTGTCCATGGTTCACTGTCCCCTCCTAGGGAAGCCTTTCCCTGGAATTCGTTCTTCTTGTGATCGTCACCTTTTAGCTGCTGCTCACAACAGCATAGAAGTGGGAGCTGTCTTTGCTGTCTTAAAAGCAATTCTCATGCTTGGTAAGATCATTCAAAGACTACGCTTTTCGTTTTTTGTTGACCTGGACCTGTTTGCACAATAGATTGAAAGCTGTTTGTGATCATTTCAAAGCTCTTTGTGGGATGCTGGTGGCTGGCTGCCCACCCACGGCTGGTTTTGCTGACCAGTCTAAAGACCAAGTGTTTGCCCACAGTGGCTCCTGTTGGAAACCTACTCTTTCTGTGGCATTTTTGTTGCATCCAGAGATGGAAATTCAGTCAATTTTTGTTGTTTCTATGCTTGTAATGTTGGCAAAAGAGTCACTCCAGAAAACTAGTTTGTGTGCCAGAGGGAGAAAATGCAGTGATATAAACATCAGTCTTGGCTTTTGGCGGACTGTTTGGCACCAAGGGCTTAAATTTCAGCCAGATTAGAGCCCTGAGTTGGAAGGCAAGAATCCTGGGTTACAGTCTTGATATTCCTTTTGCTTCTGAGTGGCTCTGGGCAAGCTAAAGCACTGGACATTAAAGTTTCTCCATGAATAAAGTCATAGTAGTGGAAATTAGAGGAAATAGTACCAGTATTACTTATTATTTCTGTCTGAGATATAATGCCCTGAGATGATTTTATTAGGGAGTAGGCAAGGAAAGCAAGCTTTCCTTCCTTCATTTTATTCTACCCAAGAACAGCATTTGAATTATCTAGTAGCTGACCTTCTTAAAGGAAGCTCGATTGTGGGTTATATAATTCTTTAGCAATCTGGTGAAATCACAATCCAATGCATAAAATAAAATACATGGCATTACAAAGAAAACTGATTATATTGAAATCAAATTATCCCCCCCCCAAATTTTTTTTTAAATCATGAAGCCCTAGTTAAAGCATCCCTAGTCTAGTCTAAGGCTTCATGGGTTTTAACTAACATGAGTAAGTAAACCATATTGTAGATTTTAAATAGAAACTTACCAAAAATTTTCCTATTAGATCTTGCCTTCATTGGCATGAGAGTAAGCTTTCTACCATCCTTTGAATAGGATGCTATTTAACATTAGTGTGTGTAATAAATATATACAGATGTGTGTGTGCATGTTATATATTTATATATGTATATATGTTTAGTTTTTATGAGGCAATTGTCCAAGGTGACTGAGTATTAAATACCTGAGGCTAGGTTTGAACTAGGTCGTCCTGACTCTACTGTGCCATCTAACTGCCCATTAATATATAGTATTTGATGATGAAAACAAGAAAAAATAATTATATAAAATGAATTGCCAAAAAAACTAGAACTTCTTTGTATAAACTATAAAAATTATAGAACATCACCTCTTGGACCATTTCTCAACTTTCAACAAATAACCAAAAGATACTGAGAAACATGGAGAGTTTTACTTATCTTTCTGTGAGTATACAGGAGATGCATCAGAAGAAACTTTATCATAGTGAAGCATACTGGGGGAAATTTACTCAATATAAAAAAATAAAGAAAAGTCATAATGATATATTAAAGAAACCAAAAAAAACTTCATTTACCTTAACTTCCTTAATTTTTTAATAAATAAATAGGAATTCTTTAAATTATTTCCTGAGGGTAGACATCATGCCAGATTACCCATTAAGAAAGGTTTAATTTCAATGAAGAAAACAATTCTGCGTTGATTTAGCTCAAAGTAAAAATCTAAATCCACCCAATCAGTGTCAAATAAAAGAATTTCATAGAAAGTATGAATCGGTTCCCTAAATTTTAAGCGTGATTTTAGTTCTCAATTTACTTAATCTATTTAAATATTTGATTACCTATTCATATCTTTTCATGCCTTTTTTACCTCAAAGCAACTAGTACTTTTTTAAAATTAAAAGTCCATTTAATTTTAGTTTTTTCCCTGAACCTTCAAAACTGACCACCATTTCCAGAATCACACGGAGAGACATATGCCACATGCATTCCTGATATATCAGAAAGAACAGTATGCAAATTGACTATTTTAATCTTGCACATCTAGATGTGTGAAATTTTATATACTTTTAAAGAAATTAGCATGACCTCTTGAGAAACTGTTGTCTAAAACCCTAGATTATTTAATATGTGTGTGTGTGTATAATATAAACATATTCAATCATCTAAGATATTACATATATGAATATGTGTGCATGTGTATCATATATTTGTATATATATCCATTGAACTGAGACTTTATATAGAAATGGGAATATGTGTACATTATATATAAAGTATATATTTGTATTTATGTGTAAAATATATAATTGTATGCATGTGTATATACATACATGCTACACACACAAATATGAGAAAAAAAATACTTTGGAATTTTGAATATTCCCCACAGGGTTGTCTGACTTTCTAATGAACATTTTAATGAGACCACAGTCAAGTTCAACTATTTTGAGGTACCTTGATACTTTAGACCTCTCTGTGATTTATAGGTGTTTTGAGAGGAAAACTATATAGTCAAAGTTCAGTTCCAGAAATCAAGACTCCCCTGGTTCAAAAGGAATTCATAAAGGTCCCAGTGAAACTGCCAAGCTAGCCAGCTTTGACATGTTTCAATAAGTTTCAAGATTAACCCTAATTTCTGTAAATATCCCCTGAATTTAGAGATAATGTAATATCAAATTAAATTACTTTTTCTCCTTGTAATTTTCCTTTTATTTTTTTTCCTTGGCTCCCACAATTCTTTTTACAGTTGTATTTCATTTTCTTAGCTCTATATCTGTAGTTCTAGAATGATTATTGAGCCTCTGAGATCTTTTGGTCATGGAAAGCCCTCCTTTGACTCCATAATCTCTATCATCCTATATGTCTCCTCCTTTTCATATTTATATTCCTAGAAAAATTATCTTCTTTCTTTGTCTCTCTTTCATCTTCTCTTCCTTCTAAAGCTCTTTGCAATCTGGTTTTTAACCCCATTATTCTCCCAGAATTACCAGTGGTCTCTTATTTGTAAATTCAGTGACTGATATTTTTGGATGTCCCCTCTCTCTGGATACTTTTAAATTTATTTTTATTGCTTTATTTCTTTTCTTTTGCTTTTGCTTATTTACTTTTGTTTTATTTGCTTTTATTTTGGCATATTTGCTTCCTCTTAGTTCTCTTCCTGCCTCTCTTGCCACTCCTCATTCTTCTTTGCTGAACCATCTTCCACATTCCATCCCCTAATAGTGAATTTACTCCAATATTCTCTTCTCTCTCTACATTTCATCTCTTGATGATCTCTCAGTTCTCTTGGGTTCATTTATCAATATAAACAACTATCAGATCTCTATATCCACTTCCAGTCTTGCTTTCCAATTGCCAACTTAATATCCCACAAGCATTTCAAACTTAGCCTGCTCAAAAAGAAACGAATCATTCCCAAACCTTGCCCTTTGCTAACTTTCCTCTTTCTTTTGAAGGCAGCATGATCCTACTAGTCACTCATGTTCCCAAAATTCTGTGTCAACCATGGCTCCTCACTCAGTCCACATATCCAACTAGAGGCTAAATTTTATCAGTTCTAAACTTAAAACATTTCTCTTATCTGCTGTCTTTTCTCACAAAGTCATCGTCCTAGTTCAGGCTTTCTCATTTCTGGCCTAGACCAATATGATATTCCTCCTAATTTCATTTCCTGCCTCCAGTTTTTCCTCTCTCTAATATGTTTTACACAAAACTGCCAAAACCTGGGTCTGTTCATGCCATATCACTGTTCAGTAAATCCAATGGTTCTCTGGTACCTCTGAGATCAAATACAAATCCCTCTGCTTGCATGGAATGACCTTTATCACCTTTCTCCAACTTTCCCTTTTCAAATCCGTTGTACATTATTTCCTTTCGTGTAGACTACAATCTAGCAAAGATGACTTTCTTGCTATTCCTCCCAAATGGGTGCTATGAACCCATTCCATACCTTTGCACAGACTGAGAATCTCTAGGAACCTCTAAAGCTCAGTACAAATGTCATCTTCCAACTTGAGACCTAACCCCATTCTCCACAACCATTAATTAGCTTCTACCTATTTTATATATACCTACATGCATAAATTTTGGCTTTATACCTCATCATCCATCACAGTGGCATTGGTGCTTAATAAATGCTTATTCACTGATTCATTAGTTTATGTATCTTCCCCATAAGAATTAGTTATACCATGTACAGTGTATAAAACTATATACTAGCCTGAACTCCCTCCTTCCTCACTTTATTCAGGCAGAATCTCAGAATCTTCATAGTTTAGCTCATGTACCATATGATATGATGAGAGGTTTCTTCTTGTTTCTCCTTTGTCCTCTCCCAAGTAATGAAAGAGAGAAAAAGAGAGACTTTAGAAGACTTTAACTTTAAAAACTTTAACTTTAAAGACTTAAAGAGATTTTAAGGAGAGATGTTAAATGTTGTACCCTCCCTCAGTAAACTAAAGCTCTCAATAACCTTGGACTATTTTCATCATCATGCCCTATATGGTAAGTGGTTAATAAATATTATTTTGGAGAACACAAGACATAGGGTTAATGTGGACTCTTTGAAGTTTAAACTGTTGTGCCCTTCCAAATTCCATACCCCTACTTCTAACCTTTAATAAGTAAATGCATTTAGGCCAGGGCTTCTTTTTCCACCCCTTTTTACCCAAGAAATTTTTACATGATCCCAGGTATATCGATGCATAAAATAAGTATACAAATCAAAATAGTTATACAAAAACAAACATTTACTAATAATAAATCATGATTTCACAATCCCCACATTCAGTTACAAGACCCCATATAGGATCATGAACTATAGTTTAAGAAGTTAGGATTTAGGCAATCTTGGCCAAGAAGCATTTTTTCCTTCCTTTTTCCACTTAGTATAATGGTAAAATTGCTCTGAGGAGTTTCTTTTCACCTGATTTGTCTAGTGATTGACCAAGAGAAAAATGAACTAATTGCCTTGGGTATTCAATGAGTGCTTATTCTAAGGGCTTCCTTAGTTTGCCTTGCCCCTTTCCATCCCTAGGAAAATAGATATCTCTCTTCTCAATAAGTTCATAGTAAGATGAGCTAAAAGTGCCACCAGTTAAAACTTTTCTCTTGAACCATGGAGAGAAAATAAATTACTTTAAGAGGAAAGAAATGGAAAAGGGACATCCAGAAAGGTGAGTAACCCATTTTTTCCTTGTTCATAAGTCACATGAATTTTACATATGTTCACATTTAAAATAATGGGTACAAATGAAGATGTCGTAATTTTTGTATGATTTTTATTAGCAAAAGCTGAAATTTTTATTTTTAAATTCTGGGGAAGGATTCTTGCAAAGTCAAGGGACATTCTCAAAAGCAGAGTCCTCCCTCCTCCCTCTCCATTTCTATTAGAAAACATTCAAGGTTCTCTCACTATTTGTCAGAACATTTTTCTATGCCTTTATGACTTGTATCATCCAAAATTTGTGGTTTCTAACTACTGGAAGGGAGAAATGCTAATTTATGAGCTAAATTTTGGCGCCATCTTTAACTGGATTATTTCTGCATTTCTGCCCTGCAGGAGATGCCGAAATTGGTAGCAACAGTAACGCTAATGCCTTAAAAAGTGAGGACTTCACTATGAGGGGCTTACTTGACGACATGAATGATGATGATATTTGGAATGCCTCACAATCCGTAAAACCATGTGGGAAAGTGGTTTCCATAGAAACCGCCAGCTTGAGCGAATATGCTCGCTACGTCCTACGAACGATCTGCCAGCAGGTACTTTTCCAGATTCCATCACCTAAAGTGTGTTGCATGCTCAGGTGCCCTTAGAAGAAGAGCTGCTCTCTTTGCAGCCCTAATGCTTGTTCATTATGTCTTCTCTGTCTTTTCCCTAGACGACCCTTTCTTGATGTGTCTAGAATTTAGCTGTGGTTCCATTTAACTCCCAACCACATTTATGCCCTCTGACTATCTAAGGTATACACATCATCAGCCCAGAGCCATAAGACAACTAGCATTCTTTCCAAGTCTTAAAAATATAATTAGGGGATAATTCTAGTAGTCAATCAGCCAATAAACATTTACTAAGCACTTGTTATGTACCAGAAGATACAAAGAAAGGCAAAAGATGCCCTTGAGATGCTTAGTCTAAGAAACAAATATGTACACTTTAAGTTCCCATGTAGAACCTTAAAGATATTTTTCTTTTTTTATTATTATTAAAACTTTTAATTTGCAAAACATATGTATGGGTAATTTAAAGATATTTTTCAATCCTCAATTTTGGAAAGGGAAGCAATATAAGGTAGTTGTCATTTTTTTTTCATTATTGCTATTTTTTAAATTTTTTTCCACTTGTTAGTGGAATTTAAAAGAAAAAATGTCTAAATTTAATTTTAACTCTGAAAGAACTATACTATATGTTTATCATATATCAGATACCTATATGAAAACTTTTTAGGCAAAAAGAAGTAATGAGGGCATAATGGATGTACTCCCATCCAGATATGGAGTTAAAAAGATTTGAATTTGTTCTTGCCTTTTATACTTTCCTAACTATGTTATTCTTGGTCAGTCACTTAATCACCCTTTGCCTTGGTTTCTTCCTCTTGAAATGAGGAAGCTAAAGTTTTTGGTTTTGGAGAATTCTTTGGCTCCAAAGCTATGCTCCATGGAATTCTCCAGCTCATTCGGTGAGTTCAATTCCCACACTGGGCGATTGTCCTGCCAGCCGTAAACCTTCACTATCTGCCTGTGAATAATGGCCTCTTATCTTCCTATTGCATTCTTTCCAGGAATGGGTTGGAGAACATTGTTTGAAAGAGCCTGAGAGATTGTGTACGGACAAGGACCTTATACTGGACCCTGTTCTTTCACACAAGCAAGCACAGAAATTGCTACAGCTGATTTGTTATCCTCATGGCATTAAAGAATGTACAGAGGGTGATGATGTCCAAAGACAACATATTAAGCGCATCCTTCAGGTAAATGATGCACCTTTGTTCAAACTCTGCCAATGATACGTGTGATTATTGTTAGACTTATTTTTCCTTGTTTTAGAACAAGACCCAGAAGTTCCTTTTTCTTTTTTTTCCAGTTAATGAACCCATTCTTGATTTAAATCAGCTGGAGTCTTTGTATATCTCCAAATCCCCATTGTAACATAGTGATACTCTTTAATTCAAGCACGGATATTCTTTTTTTTTTTTTTTCCTTTTTTTGCTGAGGCAGTTGAGGTTAAGTGACTTGCCCAGGGTCACACAGCTAGGGAATGTTAAGTGTCTGAGACCAAATTTGAACTCAGGTCCTCCTGACTTCAGGGCTGGTGCTCTATCCACTGTGCCACATAGCTGCCCCAAGCACAGATATTCTTAAGCTCACTGATTTACTAGAGGTTGCTGGCTGCCATTTTAAGAATCTATTTATACTTTGAAAGTTTTCTACCCTCCATCCTGGCCAATCTCTTAAGCCTCCACTTCAAGAATGGGGCAGAAACTTTGAATTTGAGTCTACAAGCATTAAGATTTCACTGTATGCAAGAAATACTATCTCAAAGATAAAAAAGACAGTCCCTACTCTCACAAAGGTAATTTCCTATTGCACAAGCTTAGTAAATATAAAGTAATGATGATAATAACTATTATTCACAAAACTCTTTAAAGTTTGCAAAGCACTTAATATCTCATTTTATCCTCACAACATTCCTGGGAGTTAGGTGCTGTTATTATTCTTACATTAAAGATGAGGATGCTGAGGAAAACAGGGTTAAAGGACTTGGTCAGAGTTGCTGTAGACCGGGACAGTAGTTGTTTGAGGCTGCATTTGAATTCAAATCTTCCTGATTCCAGGTCCACCGAGCCTTCTAGCTACCTCTGTGACTCTCCTGGCATAATAATAAGAGATTATATTTTATTAAGTAGCTTGTAGCAGCAAAGACTTGACTTTTAATTTCAAAGAGGCTTTATATTTATTTTGGGGTACACATCCAGCAGTCTTGTGCTATACCGAACACTTCTCAGAGAGTCAGAGGATAAAATGTGGATGTTCATCAAGTCCGGTGCACCTTCTATTGTCTATTGGCTTACAAGTTTTCAGCTTCCCATGATGGAAAAATAATAAAAATGATAACAACTATGATGATGATGATAGCTCTGTAGTTTCCACAATACTTTCCCTACACCAATTCCATGGTTATCCCCATTTTTTACAGAAGAGGAGACTTGCCCATGGTTATGTAGCTAGTAAGTTATTGTAGACAAGATTTGACTTTCTCATGGTTTCCAAGTTCTCTCTTCTCACTGTATCCTCCACTTTTGCCATAGAATTTCAGAATTCTGTGACTGATATTCTTAGTTGTCAGTGTTGCTGAGAAGTCTTAGAAATCATCTAATCCTACCTGTACCTAAATATAGATACATGAGTTCCCTCTAAAACCTGCTTAGAAATCTCTCATACTCTCCTTGAAGATCTCCAGTGATTAAAAACCAAACAAACAAAAACTTCATTTCCTTGGGAGGTCTGCCATTCTATTTAGGAAGTTTTTCTAGTCTATGCCCTGTAACTTTCAATGATTTGTCTCCTATTCTGTTCTTTGAAACCAATCAAAATGATTTTAATTTGTCTTCCACATGAAAACCCTTCACACATTAAAAGATAACAATCTCATCCTGATGGCTCCAGGTTCACCCTCCCAAATTTCCTTAATCATTCCCCATAAGGCATGGCTTCAGTATTCTTTATCCTCTCTTGGTCTTGCTTTACTTTGCCAGTATGTGTGCCTAAAAAGTAACCCTCAAAATCTAATCAGGACAGAGTAGAATGGGACTGTCATCTTCCAAGTCCAGGACAAAATTCTTGATTTCATGTAAGCTTATGATTGCATTATTTTATTTGATTTTTTACTAAGAAGTCACTTGCCATTCACTAAAAACACTCATTTCTGCATGATTTACATGAATTTTTTTACATGTCTTCACCTAGAAAGGTATGTTTGGAGTTTTTTGAGCCTAAATATAAGACTTTACTTTGCTTCTATTAAATTGAATTAAAATGAAGATGTGCCCTTACTTCATTATATTGAGAACTTTTTGAACAAAGATTCTATCATCAAGTGTTTGCTTCCTTCCCATCTTTATGCCACCCAAAAGATTTATGAACTATACCATATGCTTCTTTATTGAAAATTGGAAATATTTTATTGGAAATTCTCAAGAACAATAATAAACAGCACAGAGAACCCTGTAGCAATGTTTCTTCAATGGTTCTTAACCTGCAATCTGTGAATTTGCTTTTTGAAAATATTTTGATAGCTGTATTTCAGCATATTTTAGTTTCCTTTGTAATCTCATATATTGAATGAATCAACTTGAATTCTTTCATTTAAAAACATTATTCTCAGCAGAATCCAACATGATTCACATGACATCAAAAAGGTTAAGAACTCTTATCTCTTTTCTTTTTGTATTAAAAGCTTTTTATTTACAAAACATATGAGTGATTTTTCTAGATTGACCTTTGCAGAACTTTTTTTTTTGTTCCAAGCTTTTCCCCTCCTTCCTCCCACCCCAACCCCTAGATGACAGGTAATCTAATACATGCTAAATACGATAAATTATATGACAAATCCAATATATGTATACATATCTATACAGTTATCTTACTGCACAAGAAACATCAGATCTAGAAAGAGAAGAAGAAAAAAACAACCTAAGAAGGAAAACAAAATGCATGGAAATATTCACAGAAAGCGTTAAAATGCTGTGTTGTGGTTCTCACTCAGTTCCCACAGGCCTCTCTCTGGATGTATATGATTATCTTTATCGCTGAACAATAGGAACTGGTTTGAATCACATCATTGTTGAAGAGAACCATGTCCATCAGAATTGATCATCGTACAGTCTTGTTGCTGTGTATAATGTTCTCCTGGTTCTGCTGATTTCACTCAGCATCAGTTCATGCAAGTCTAAGAACTCCTATCTCAAGGGCAACTAGCTGCCCTGAAAATAACTTGGAGGTTTAAAAAACAAATTGTATTTCCAATAAAAATACAAAAGAGTGTCTGGTCAGAAAAGGAGTTAGGGAATGTCCCTTGTAGATTCAAATGAAAATTCAATTTAAAATTATAATGAACAGGGCAGCTAGGTGGTGCAGTGGATGGAGCACCAGCCCTGAAGTCAGGAGGACCTGAGTTCAAATGTGGTCTCAAACACTTAACACTTCCTAGATGTGTGACTCTGGGCAAGTCACTTAACCCCAATTGCCTCCTAGTAGGGGAACTGAAGGCCTGAGAAGTTACGTGAATGTTCCATTACATAGGAAGAGGTAGAAACGGGTATCGATCCTTGATCCTATTACTAAAAAAGCCCTGCTAATTAATCATTTAGATCAAAGTATTCCTTTTCCCATGGATTAAAAAAGCTGAAGATGTTCCAGAATCTGTCCTGTCTTTAATTTGCTAAATCATATTTTTGAACAACTTATCTATTCTAAGCCAAATCATATCTCATCTAGTGAAATTCTGATAACTATTGATCCAATAAAGTAGCAAACAAGTCTATCCTTTCTAAGCAGGTGCTATTTGATAGAAGAGTCCTTTTGAGGTCTGTGGTAGCTTTAGGGAAATAAGATCTACTGTATATTCTTTAATTTCTGATTAATGGGAGTTCCATTATCTCCAAATGATGAAGAGAAAGGTATAACTGAAAAGAAATCTGAAAGAAGGTACTGAAATAAGAGGGGGTTTTTTTTGTTTGTTTGTTTTGTTTTGTTTTGCTGAGGATAGGATCAAGGATCAATACCCGTTTCTGCCTCTTCCTATGTGATGGAGCATTCATGTAACATCTCTGGGCTTCAGTTCCCTTATTTGTAAAATGAAGTGATCCTATCTTATTACCTATTTTAAGATAAATAAGCAAGAGTAGTATTAATTTATGAATTGTTTATAATACATATTAATTCCATAAATTTTACCCAGAATCTAGACCAATGGACTCTCAGACAGTCCTGGCTGGAACTCCAGTTAATGATCAAACAATGCATGAAGGAGCCTGTGAGTATTGCTTTGTTTTTCGACCTTTATTTCCAATCTAATGATTTCACATCATATACAACGTGTTCGGGTTCGGGTTCGGTCTTGGACTTGGTGAAACTTTCCGTGAGTGTGCTAGCTTACTTATGTTTTACTATAGGGTTCTGGGTCTGTGGCTGAAATGAACTGCTTGTTGGATAATATTGCAAAGACGACAATAGAAGTGTTTCAGCAATCCGCTGATTTAAACAATAACTCTTCTAACTCTGGTATAGGCCTCTTCAATCCAAATGCTATTGGAAATGGCGACACAAGTAACACAAGGCAGAATGGTAAAAAGGCATTCTTAAGGTATTTTTCTGTGGCTTTTTTCCCTACGGTATTCCTGCAATATGTAACAAATCTTGATTGTTGTAGTAGAAATCACTTTTAACTAGAAGTGATCCAACTCCTTTCGGGAAAAAGAGGCAGGAAGAAATATCAATGACTTGGGAAATAAAAGGGCTAATTATATTTACCCAATAAAGGCTTTCTAGGGAAATTGGTAGATAATACTTTAGGGATTTAAGTAGGAACTCAAAATTTAGGAATTCTGGTGCCTTGGAACCACTGCTTAAAAACCAATATTAACTTAGACCCTTTGGATTTCTTGACTGAAAACCAATTATTGTTGTCATTCCCCTAGCTTTTATCCCTACAGTTTCTTTTAAATGATACATGCATATCTAGTCCCACAGGGCATTTATAAGATACTGAATGGCTGAATCACTCAAGGAAAAAAAAATCTATTTTGTGGCTTTACAAGACAGTACATTTATTCTCTGTTAACTTTTGAAAATTCATTATCTATGGTAGAATGTGAAGTTGAAGGCATGGTGGAAGGGATGATGACAATGGAGATCAAAGGATCTGGGTTGACATCAGACACTTAACCAGCTCTATGACTCTTTCAGAAATCCCCTGACCTCACTGAGCCTCTCTGGCCACTTTTGAGGGTCTATCTACCAAGACATAGGCAGACTACAGTCTGCTTTGATGAGGAAGTTTCTAAGAAAAGAGTTTCCCAGTCTGTTGAAATCCAAGTATTTAGATAAATATGCATGTAAACTTTCTTTTAAACTGACTAGTTGATTAAATTAGTTGGCCTGTGCTACAGAGAGTTTGCTCTGCCTTAGAAAGAGAATTTGAAAATTTCAGTTTCTGAAAAACATCATGATGATGGGAAATAAAACAAAAACATTTCCCAATGTTGTTTTTAATTAGAAGTCATTTTTCCCCTCATATATTCTAAAACATTTTGAGTGTTTTACCAGCTAGTAGTTACTGTTATTTCCTACATTTATTTTCCATCAGAATGGATGGTTTGAAGGCAGATGTTTATTTGGCAATATTTAATTTAATTCAATAAACATTAAGTACCCACTATGTACAAGGGACTGCCCAGACGGTACAAAAGACAGACAGGAAGACCCCTTGTTAACATCATGAAATGGCCCGGGCAGTTAAATTAGCTAGGGCTCTAGCTTTGGGTTTCCATTATGAATATAGCAGAGGAAAGGAGGGTGACATTTGGAATGTGATGATTTACAATTTTCTTGTGGTTTTTAGTTCTTCTGAACGCAGGGGTGTGTGGCTAGTAGCACCCCTCATTGCAAAGCTGCCCACTTCCGTTCAAGGTAGGGTGCTAAAGGCTGCTGGGGAAGAACTGGAGAAAGGACAGCACTTGGGATCCTCCTCAAAGAAGGAAAGAGATAGACAAAAGCAAAAAAGGTAAGACGGGATAGAATGCCTCTTTTATCAGAATTCCAAATCCCTGATAGGCAGCTAACCTCCACAGACAATGATTGAAAGAAAAGGATTTACTGGAATATCTCTATATTGTCCCAGTTCCTCAGGATCAGAGATCCCAATCAAAGGGGCAAGAATAAAAAACCACGGAAAATTCTGAGCTCTAAACCCCTGTAGATCATAGGGAATCCTTGCAACTGTTGAATCATCAATAATCCAACTACACCATGACTCAAGTTGTCTTCAGCTTTATACTTCCCTGTATTGTTCTCAGTTCTTCTTTTTCTTGATGATTTAAAGTAATTAGATTTGCAAAAATAACACTCTCCTTGAGAAATGAATATTCCTAATACTAAGGGCAAGAAAAAATTCCATCTAGTACCCCAAAGCAGGGAGAAGATTATAAGGTCATATATTTTGGAGCTGAAAGAACTTGAAGCCCTTTCATTGTTCCATTTTGGAAACTGAGGCCCAATTTAAGTGGCTTGCCCTTTGTCACACAGATAGTGTCCATGGCAGAATTTAAATCTAGGTCTCCTTGTTTCTAACACAAAAGGTATTCATCATACCATTTAAATGCAGCGTGTATTGATGAATAAGTCACTTGTCTGTAACATAGTAAAAGTAAGACCTCTGTACACTGTTGAAGTCAAAGATCTGAAGTCATTTAAGTACTTGGTAAACCTGAAAGAGCTGTATAAATGTGAGTTGTTATTACCACTGGAAAAAAAAATCTGCATGCTAATTTCACAGTTGGAAGAAATTTCATTACCACTCCCTCTTCCTGCTGTGCCGACATTAATTGACAAGGTTTTTCACATCATTTTGCCTAAAAAAAGACACTTGATAGTTCCTTCATCAATTTCACCGTACTACCAACCCCACTCCACACCTATATGCAAATGGACTCTCTAGTGTTGTTTTTTAGTCTATAATTCAAATTTGATTAAATTTCATATGCTTTGTAATTCAATGTAGCCAATCTTTATTGAGCACCAAGTATTTCATACAGTGATATGTAAAATCTAAAATGATTTTATATTAAAGTACAAATGTGAGTTTTTAATGTGCTTTTTCTATGGATAGAATGTTTTCTTACAGTAAATCTGAGTGTAAAGATTATTATGATAAATTTATAGCTGAGAACATTGCAATCTAGAACTGATCCATGAATGAGACCTAGACCTTTGTATTCTGAATCCAAGCTTAGAATTTTACGCTATGATGTTGCCTCTTCCCAATATACAATTTAGAAGGCTAAGACATTTGGAAGTGATGAGCCTGGATTCAAACCCCAGCCCTACCGTTTTCTATGTGTGATGTTGAGCTAATTATTTATCTCTCTGCATTTCAGTTGCTTCATCTGTTAAATGACACAGTTGCAATAGTTGTTCGCTCCTAAGGTTCCTTCTAGCTCTAAATCAATACTCCTTTGATTTCTGTGTGAACCATTCTTTGAACAAGATGAAACACTGCACAGATGTTTAAACTTTGGTTTTATTTTCGGAATGAATTGAAGAGACTGACCTAGTAATGTGTGTTAAGCAGGTCTTCAGAAGAATATATTATCATATTCAATGAACTTTTGCAAAGAAGCATTGGTTGGTTTTATAGATTTGCAAATAGTCTAGAGCCTTAAATTTAAATATTTGTTATTACTGGATCTCCAAGGTCCTTTTTATCCCTAAAATATAATATTCTCTAAGTTTTAATCTGAAAGATTTTTTCCATAATATTTTGAATGTGGATTTTTCAATTCTGTTTATTGGAGTGACATGCTAATTTCCTGCTTACCCTGCCTGCCCTTCTCCCCATTAGTAATCCAATGACTCTTTTATGTTCTGCTATCTTGGGACATATTAAACTACGGATAATAATGCCCTGCTTTTAAAATCTTATTAACAAAGATGTGATTACTATCAACTCCATCTGAGTTCCTTCTTCTCTTTTCTTTAAGTGTAAAACAAATAAAAGCCAACAACCAGAAGGAAGGAATTATATTTAGACAGGACATGATAATCCATTCTCCAAACTTAATCTGCTCCTTTACTTCCTTTCTAGTATGTCTCTCTTAAGTCAGCAACCTTTCCTCTCACTGGTACTTACCTGCCTTAAAGGACAAGATGAGCAACGAGAAGGACTGCTAACATCCCTGCAAAACCAAGTTAATCAGGTAACAGAGATGTATGATAATGAGCTGACCAAACTGCTATTTCAAATCATGATTCCACTTTTGTCAGGAACCCTGAATTTTAAATCCTCAACAAGGACAAAGCCACCCCTCTTCACTCCCTTCAGACCACTTTTTTTTAACAGCTGAGATTCTTAACTTTTTAGCTTTCTAGAGAAGCTTATGGATCCCTTCTCAGATCAGTGTTTTTAAATGCTTGAAATAAAATTACAAATAAAACTAATTATAGACAACTAGGTCATTCTGTGATAGTGAAGTGGCTAGGTGGACCGAGTATGAATCAGAAAGACCCGAGTTCGAATGCAGCCTTAGATAATTACTAACTGCATGATGTTGGACAAATCACTTCACCCTGTGTGCCTCAGTTTCCTCCTCTTCTAAATGAGCTAGACATGGAAATGGCAAACAACTCCAGTATCTCTGCCAAGAAAACTACAGATGGGGTCACAGAGTCAGATATAACTGAAAACGGCTAAACAGGTAATACAGCAAGTAGAGCATGGGAACTGGAGTCAGGAAGTCCTGAGTTTAAATCCAGCCCCAGACATTTCCTGCTTTGTGACCCTGAAAAATCCTTTCTCATCTGTAAAATGAGAATAATCATAGCACTTACTACCCAGGATGATTCTAAGGATCCAAGCACATAAAAATGTTAGCCATTGTGATTTTTATTATGCTATAATATAGATATTTTTAGAAAAATACCTTTAAAATTTGATTAGTTCATTATAATTTTAATGAATAAAATTAAAATACTCTGCTAATTAATCTTCCTAGCTTACAACCCTAAACCATAACACAACTTGATGCTGATTGATTTCAGTTTAATTCCATTTATAGATAACCTCAATAATCAGAATGATTAATCAAATTGGTAATTAGTTGATTAATCATATTAACTGCAGATAATCTTAATGATCAAATAACATGTCGATTGAAGAAAAGTCTGATCTATGTGTTTTTTTTAACTTTAATATCTTTTTATTTTCAAAATATATACAAAGATAGTTTTTAACATATACCCTTGCAAAAACCTTATGTTCCAAATTTTTCTCCCTCCCTTCTTCCCACCCCTTCTTTTAGTCATCCAACCACAAGTCATCCAATATATGTTAAACATATGCAATTCTTCTATACATATTTCCACATTTATCGTGCTGCACAAGAGAAATCAATTTTCTATGTGTTTGTAAGAAAATGACATGTAGATGGAGGCCTAAAAGAGATGCCTTTTTATTTCTTTCTACTTCAATGGAATCACCCTAATTAGATCTGTGAACCTGGTCTGAAATTTAACAGGTTTAGAGCCACAATTTTAATAACTCAGATGATTTGGTTCAGAGAAGCTGAATCACTGAAAACCCTAGGATTTAGGCTAAAATGTTAAATTTTGAATTTATAACAAAGGGTTGTATATTTCTAGTACCTCTTTTCTTGGATCAAGTTATAAGGGAAATAACTTAGACATTAAAAAGTTTCTTAATCATCATGGAAGCAGATAGATTAGGATTTTGAACTAGGCAGGGATTCAGGATCCTTGATTTATTTTACATTCTATTGCTATTTAAAATGATGGTGAACCTCCCTTGCCTTCTTCTCTTTAAACTAAGGAGATTGGACTTGATCATCTCCTAAATTCATTTCCAGATATTAACGCAGAGGATTAGTCCCATAGAACATTTAATTCGATTATGCTATTTTTTTTCCAAATTGAGTTATTTTATTTTTTGCTCAGGCTAGATAACTTTTTCTCAATAGTATTTTATTTTTCCAATTATATATAAAGATCATTTTCAACATTCATTTTTTAAAGATTTTGTGTTCCAAATGTTTTTCTTCCTCTTTCATTTATCTCACCCTCCCCCAAGACAACTAGCAATAGATTACACATGTACAATTCTTTAAAACATATTTCCGTATTAGCCTTGTCATGAAAGAAAATGCAAAACAAAAGGAAGAAACCAGGAGAATGCAGAAACAACCAAAAAAGTGATAATAATATGTTTTGCTCTGCATTCAAATCTTAGTTCTCTCTGGGTACAGATGACATTTTTCATCCCAAGTCTATTGGAATTGTATTGTCATCTGATTATGTTAAGAGTCTGGGATGTTGACATTTTTAGTACCAAAGAATATACTATATTTGCTCCCTCCCCTTTCTCTCTTTTCTCTTCACTCTAAATCTTCTGCAATCTGAATTCTGCCCTCATCATTCAATTCAAACCACCCTCACTAAAGTTACCAATGACCTTTTCCTTGCCAGATCTAATGGCCTTTTCTCAGTCCTTTTTCAATTAATTAGGTTGCATCTCATCTTGCAGAAATTATGGCTTAGACATTCTCTGCATGATAAAGAATTGGGAAATACTCTAGTTCCTGGATAAGTTTGGAAAGAATCCTAGACTCATCTGTAATGCATTTCCACATATTTTTTGGCAGCAGCAATCCTAAATAATTTTTAAAATTTTTATTTTTTTAAAATAATTTTTAAAAAGTATAAAGCCTTTTTGTTCAGTGACTCTCAAAGATGTCACCTTTGAGAGTCACTGAACAAAAAGGCTGCTTATAGTTATCAGTGCACTTTGAGTGTATGATTTCTGTAGTTGTCTGATTTCATCCATTTTATGTCCTCTATTAGATTCTTTATCAAATTCTTATTTTCTTAACATTTATATTTTTATATTTTATTCTTAATATTGTCCAAATTCTCAGAGAACAAATTGTGGTTTTGACATCATCTCTCTATTCACCATGAGAACACACTTGAAGTCAGGAAGACTCGTCTTCCTGAGTGTAGATCTGACCTCAGACACTTCCTAGTTGTGTGACTCTAGGCAAATCACCTCACCCTGTTTTCTCAATTTCCTCACTTTTAAATAAACTGGAGGAAAATGGTAAATCACTGCAGTATCTCTGCAAAGAAAACACCAAATGAGAGGGACTTCCAGGAACCAAAAGGGAAAAGAAAGCAGTAAATTGCTGTAACTCTCCCATATTCATCTTCAAGTGACCATAAAATAGCACCTCAAAACAACAAGAAAAAAGATGGAGTGAAACGATCTAATATCTTTGCCAACAAAAACTGAAATGGAATCATGAAAAATCAGACATAGCTGAAAATGATTTTAGTATATACCAGATGGAAACTCTTCAGAATGCATTAACTCTCTACTGTATTTAAGAAGGTTCAAGAATATGATTCTTGATTAAACACAAAATACAACTGTGTCTCTGGATAGATGAATATAGAACTGGGACTGGACTTTTGATTTCACTGGGGTGAGGAACCTCTTTTGGCCAGTGCAGGTCACTGATACTGACTCAGTGTCAAACTACTATATATGACAGAGACAAGATTTGAACCCAATCATCAAGACTCCCCATCACTTCCTGGCAAATCTTGTTCCCAGAAGATAAGCTAGATCTGCTTCTTCCACTACTAATGCTAAGAGGGATTATGTGGCAGTTGGGGCTAGAATCACAGATAACAAGCAACTTTTTAATCCAGAAATTTTCAGATTTAGGGGGGTTCCTTTATACTAGACTACTTATTTAGGACTGGTACCCCCCAAAACTCACACAGGGTTACATTGTTTGAAGCCAGATTTGAATTCAGAGTTGAGCCTTCCTGACTCCAAACCTAACCTTCCGTTTATTGCACCATTTACTACTCCCACATCTTAGTATTATTATAAAAATAGTGTTGATTTTGCAGGCCTCCTGAAAGGTATGTTGGGTAGGTCACATTTTGAAAATCTTGGTTTTTTTCTTTACTGCTTCCCCTGTCCTTAAAAAAATAATGCAAAAACCCCTTATTATCTGAAGTGTGAAGAGGGAGTGAAAGTGACCAATTTGAATTTCTCTTCCTCTACCTCATCCTGCTCCTAGCTCAGAAAAGCAGTTAAATTTACCAAGAGTCTTACATTAATAGGAGGAGGAAGAATGGCTGAGACAAAAGCAAATTACTAAGAGTAAATAAAAGCAAACATGGAGTTACTAAGAGAAAATAAAAGTAAACATGGAATTTATAAGTACAATATTGTTGCTTTTAAAAGTTGTTGTTTTCTAATAAATGCAATTCAGCATAGAGTCTAGAGTTTGCTGTTGGAGGACAATGAAAGAAAATTTTAGTGTTATATGAGAGGAAAATCCAGTTCTAACAGAAAAACAAATTTGGTTTTTCAATCTTAGATTTTAAGCAACTGGAGAGAAGAACGTTACCAGGATGATGTTAAAGCAAGGCAAATGATGCACGAGGCGTTACAACTCCGTCTTAATTTGGTAGGAGAAATATTTGGACTTTTCTTATCTCATTACTTAAATCAAATTAGAAATTAGCCAGATGAAAATAATTCTCATTTCCAGTCTTTCATGCTGACTGTGTAATACAAAGTGGTTTATTCCATGTATCTCTTTGGATCAAATTTCTTTGTTACTTTGTTGCTTTTGGGGAGTGACAGTTGCCTCCCTTCCCAAGTGTTTCAGACATTGTCTACCCTGGGGGTCTTGAACTTGATCCAGTAGGACCACAGCAGGTGTTTCAGACATTGTCTACCCTGGGGGTCTTAGGTTTAATCTAGTGGGACCACAGCAGGTGATTCAGACATTGTCTACCCTGGGGATCTTGAGCTTGATCTAGTGGGACCACAGCAGGTTTCACACATTGTCTACCCTGGGGGTCTTGAGCTTGTTCTAGTGGGACCACAGCAGGTGTTTCAGATATTGTCTACTCTGGGGGTCTTGGCTTGATCCAGTAGGACCACAGTAGGTGTTTCAGACATTGTCTACCTTGGGGGTCTTAAGCTTGATCTAGTAAAACATGATAGAAAGGGTACGACAATGAAGAGTGCACTGCAATAGGTGCTAGTACCTACAATGGAAATCTGTTGCAACAAGTTTAGTGTGCTACTGATTCTGTGTGGGACCTCTGTGGGTCTTGGTATCTTACGAATGTCAGGCAATCTCAAGGGAAGGAGGGAGGTGGCTGCTGGCTGTAAAATGATTAGGAAGGCTGCTTTGAAATGCTTTACTAGCTTAGCTCCAGTCTTTCTGACCAAGAAATACTGATTATAAAATTGTAAGCCAGACTTTTCTTTAGTTAAAACTGATCTCCCATTTTCTCCTCTACTATACCTTAGCTCAGATTTTCCAAACATTAAGAATCTCGACTCCTGTACAATTCACTGCTTTTTCCTGGCCAATGGGGAAAGGGAAGCCAGGGAGAGAGCAAGAGGGAAGGAGTGACAAGAGCAGCCAGCCAACCTGAGAGTGATAGCGGTGGTGTTCCCTCTTGGTTATCTATAATGCGAATTTCTATTGTATTTTACATGCTAGGTAGGAGGAATGTTTGACACTGTGCAAAGAAGTACCCAGTGGACCACAGACTGGGCACTTCTGCTCCTTCAGATAATTACATCAGGAACTGTTGACATGCAGACTAACAAGTATGTTTTTTTCTCATTTCAAATCTCTCTTCCTGCATGTGTGGTGTATTCTTTTTATTCTGCAACAACCTATTTTCCTGGGTACATTAAAACATCTATGCATTGAAAGAAAGCAATTGAGAATGCTTGGCTAACTTCTGCGTGTCCTCTGTACTCTTCTGAGATGAAACTTATTATTATTGTTATTTTTAATTTTTACCCTCCTCCTAGTGAATTGTTCACCACAGTTCTTGACATGCTGGGTGTCCTGATCAATGGAACCTTAGCCTCTGACTTGTCAAGCTCCTCTCAGGGAGGAGCTGAAGAAAACAAAAGGGCCTACATGAATCTCGTGAAGAAATTAAAAGTAAGTTTGCCATTCCTAATTTTTATTATATTGGGGCAGCTAGATGGCACAGTGGATAGAGCACCGGCCCTGAAGTCAGGAGGACCTGAGTTCAAATTTGGTCTCAGACACTTAACATTCCCTAGCTATGTGACCCTGGGCAAGTCACTTAACCCTAATTGCTTCAGCAAAATAAATAAATAAATAAAAAGAATGAATAATTTTTATTATATCCCATTTTTATACATATATGTGTATATGTATATTAAAGAAAAATTATTAAAAATATACATGCTTTGAACTTTGTGCCTGTCCCTCAGAGGTACAGCTCTAGAAACTATCAGGATTCTACCTTGGACAGTATTTCTCTTTTTACAGGATAAGGAGAAATTTTTCAGAAGGTACCTTAAGAAGAACTACCCAAATAAGCAGAATATCAAAATTAGGTTGAGAGATGGTACCACTGTTGCATCTGATGAGAAATAATCATATTGCTTAGAAAATTCTGAGAGCAGCTTTCTTTCATTAACCTTAAAAATTATCACTTCCAGTAAGAACCATAGCCAAAGAACAACCTTTCCTCCCGCCACCAAAAAAAAAAAAGAAAATCACAGCTTCCTTACCAACCAAATGACCAAGAGGAGCTTGTGGTCTGTCCTTGCTTGTGAGAGAACTTTTCGGCGATCAGCTCCTGTATCCTGATTTCTCAGCCCCTGTGCTGGTCAGTGGACAAGGGTGCCTTGCTTTTTATCCATGTGCTATTTTTTGCCTGGAATTGAAGAAACAAAACAAAACAAAAAAAATCAAAACAGAACTAACAGTGCTCTCCCCATCCTCCCCCCCGCCAACACATACACAGAGACACACAATTATTTAGTAATACAATATAAAATAAAATTCTTAAGAACATTCATACAGAGGAAAAGGAAATATTGCATAATGAAGCTTCCTCATTTCTTTTCAGCCATCCCTGTAATGTTCCTTTTCACTTCTCTTTTCCTCTAGAAAGAGCTGGGTGACAAACGGTCAGAGAGTATTGACAAAGTTCGCCAGCTACTGCCTTTGCCCAAGCAGACCTGTGATGTCATCACTTGTGAGCCTATGGGATCCTTGATTGACACAAAAGGCAACAAAATCGCAGGATTTGACTCCATAGATAAGAAACAGGCAAGAGTAAATGTTTTCTTTAAATCTATATATCCAGTCTTTCTTTTCCAGGTTTGCCTTGGGCTTATGAAAGGCATATACTTTTGGATGTGACAATCCAAGGATATCCCAAGTAATTGATGAAGTCTTTTAGTTCAGTAAGCAGTAGAAACTAACCCTCTTAGGATAACCTGCTTTTTGTAGTTCCTGGATACTTTATCCCCTGGGTTTTTAATCTGTAGATTGCTCAGTAATGGGGAAGTGGCTAAATCTCAAACATTTGGACTATTTGTGTGTGTTTGTTGAACCTCATTTCTGAATGGGGAGGATGAAGATAAAGGAGAGAAGCTTTTGGAGGCAAAAGCTCTGTTTCTGAATGTTATCTCCCTGACAGTCACCATCTCTGAAAGCTCACAGGCATGTCATTTGCCTAAGTTCCATGGTTTTTCTTTCTGGAAAATGGAAATAATATCTGATTTGACTTCCTACATCATAGGGATTTTGGAGATAGGGACTTAGGCCAGTGATTTCATTAAAATAAGAAATTCCCCAGGTGAGGAAACTCCATCTCTCTAACTGAAAGTCTTAAAAAATTGCCTAGAACTTTTTTCTACAGTGAGGTGATCCAGGCTAATTCCAGTAGACTTGTGATGGAGAGAGCCATCTGCACCCAGAGAAAGAGAGAGAGAGAGAGCTATGGAGATTGAGTGTAGATCACGACATAGTATTTTTACCTATTTTGTTGTTTGCTTGCTCTTTTTTTTCTCATTTTCCTTCCTTTTTGATCTGATTTTTCTTGTGCTGACAGTTGTGGAAATAAGTATAGTAGAATTCCACATGTTTAACCTTGGATTAGGGGAAGAGGAGTGGGGAAAAAGAAAGGGGGAAAAATTTGGAATCCAAGGTTTTGCATGGGTGAATGTTGAAAACTATCTTTACATGTATTTAAGCAGTTGCCTAAAACGATGAGAGTTTTAATTGACTTGCTCCAAGTCCAAGACCAATATGTATCAGAACTTGTGCTGTGCTGCCTTTGCTCAAGCATTTTGTGAAGATAAAATGAAATATGTGGAAAGTATTTAGAAATGTGTATGTTGCTATAAAGCTGTCAGACAATGCTGTTAATTAACGTGATAAAAATAGAGCCAAGGATTATGTTAAAATCAGCCAAATTTATAGGGAAGTTTATAAATAACAGCAAGCAACTCTAGTTCTATACAAGACATTAGGAGAGTTTATCATCAAACTTTTCTTGAAATCAACCAGGATTGTTCATTATTATCAAATGTTGTAATTTGGACAAATTCTTTTGCAGACTTCTCAACAAGGAAAATATCAAAAGACATAACACAAAAAAAAATCATTTCATTTTTTTTTCTCTCCAGACTTAACATAAGCCATTCTATAGACCTGGAAGAAATGGGTGTGTGCTCTGAAAAGGAGTTGTAGTGATGTTAATCAAAACCTTAATGGAAAGAAATTAAAGGAAATTTGGTTTTGATGATACTGGGGCATCTGATAAAACTAAGTAACAAATGAATCCATAGTTGTTTAATGACCTCCCCTTGTTATTAATTGGACAGAAAAACATTTTTATTGAAGTATTGGAAGTACTGTCACTGAAATAAGCTGGGGTGGGGAAGTAGGTTTGTTTTTGTTTCAAAAAAAAAAAGTTAAAATGTCATTTTGCCTATTGATAGATAGATAATCTCTACAGATAGCTAATGAACAAGATAATCAACAAGCATTTATTTAGCTCCTGTTCTGTACCAGACACTGTGCTAGGATACAAGCACAAAGAATGATACAGTCCCTCCTACTTGGAGTGGACTAAACATTCTAATGAGAAAGATGACAAATATATGTATAGATCATAAATATAAAGTTAATAAATACAAATATTCAGAGAGTAGTTAAGTTTAAGGAAGTTTGGGAGAAAAGGTACCAGTGATTGAGAACAGGAAAGGTTTCAGGCAGAAGATGGTGTTTGAGCTGCATTTGAAAGGAAGTGAAGGACTCCGAGCTGAAGAGTTAGGCCATTCCAGGCATGGGAGAAGGCTGTTGCAGAAGCACAGAAATGGAAGACTGAGTGTTCTGAGTGAGGATCAAAAAGGAGGCCAGATTAGCTGGATCTTAGATTCCAGGAGAAGTCCAGTGAGGCTGGAAGTGGAGGTTAAGTCCAACCAAAGGTGAGGTAGAGGCCAGGAGGGAAAGCTGAATGATAACTGGAGTAAAGTACAGAGACAGATCATGGCATGGCTTTTATAGTATTTTAATTAGAGTATGTGCACATATTTAAAGTGTGACTAGGATATGCCCTAAGTATTGGGGCTCTAGTGTTAGGAGGGTCTGAGTTAAAATATGACCTCAATAGCTATATAATCCTGACTGGGCAAGTCACTTAGCCCTGCTTGTTCAGAGACTCTGCCTTAAATGTACTTGCCTTGGGGCAGCTAGATGGTACAGTGGATAGAGCACCAGCCCTGAAGTCAGGAAGACCCGAGTTCAAATCTGATGTCAGACACTTACCACTGCCTACCTGTGTGACCCTGGGCAAGTCACTTAACCCCAATTGCCTCAGCAAAAAAAAAAAAAAAGAAAGAAAGAAAAAGAAAAAGAAAGGGTAGAATTAGAAATGTATTTGCCTTAAAAATAATTTTTTAATTTTTAAAAAATTAATTATATTGTGTGTTTAATTTATTTAATGAAATATTGTTCTTTTAATTTATGGTTTGATTGTGATATGTTTTGGTGGCTTCATAGACTGTTTTTTTTTGTTTTGTTTTGTTTTGTTGTTTTGTTTTGTTTTTTATTAAATAGGGTCTCCAAGTGTCCACAAAACAGAAAGTATCCCCATGGGACTTATTTGAGGGTCACAAAAATCCAGCTCCACTTTCCTGGGCCTGGTTTGGGACCGTTCGAGTGGACAGAAAAGTGATCAAGTATGAGGAACAGCATCATCTTCTCCTCTACCACACCCACCCTACCCCCAAACCCCGAAGCTACTACCTCGAGCCTCTCCCTCTGCCTCCTGAGGAGGAAGATGAAGAGCCAGCCACACCAGTCTCTCAGGAACCAGAAAGAAAATCTGCTGAGCTGTCAGATCAGGGAAAAACTACAGCCGACGAGGAGAAGAAAACAAAGGGAAGGAAGCGAAAGACAAAATCAAATTCAAGAGTTGATGTGAGTTTAAGAGAATCCAGTCAAACCTCCTATGAATTATTGATTCCTGATATAGTGGTTAAGTCACATTGCCCTAAAATATCTGTGTCCCTGACACTAGCATTATCAAAGAGTTTCCCTATAATTTAAACAGCACTAAACAAAAGGACTTGTTGGTTGACTGTCTGGTACATTGCAGAATTGACGACTAGATTTGAATATTGAGAACCTGAATTCTAGCCCTAGGTACTTACCATGTGGGTATAAGCAAGGAAGACTCATTTTCATGAATTCAAATTTGACCTCAGATACTTACTAGTTGTGTGATGGTGGGCAAATTACTTTACCGTTTGCCTCCGTTTCCTCAAATGTAAAATGAACAGGAGAAGGAAATGGCAAACCACTCTTTTTTCTTTGCCAAGAAAACCCTAAATGAGTTCCCAAAGAGACAAGTGAAACACAACTGAACAATAACAAAGTGATATTGACTGATCACAGCCATTGATTTCTTGTTGTCAAAACGTCAACATTAATTTCTTATACAAATATATTTTTTGAATGTCATCAAACTGCTAAAAATTAATAAGGATTCTCTTTTGTCACTTTTGAAAGTACAGGGTAGCAAAAACATTTTGGGGGGCATTTGCTTCCCTTTGTTGTTTTAATTTTAACTCTTGCTATGTTCATCTGCTTCCACGTTGCTCCACATTAGGGATGGTTTGAATAGAGCCCTGCAGCCCAGAAAATTTGAGATGAGTTTTAGATCTCTTTGGAATTGTTCTCAGTGCTAGAGTTAGTAATTGAGAGCTGTGTTTTAACTCTGCCTTAGGTTCATTGTCAGTCATTTGATGTTCTAAAAGCAGGACAAAACACAATGTATTTTAACTAAAATCTTTCCCTTCAGCTGATTTTTGAAACAGAAGGAGAGATTTGCAGAGAGCATGCGAACTGGCATTTTTCTCCCCTCTTTATGTCTTAAAATAGTTGTACAGCCTACAAGAGGATGTGCCTCAAATAACTTTGTTAGAAGAATCTACATTATTCATGTAGTGTGTGAATTATAATAACATTTTTCTTACCACGTATTTTGAAGGAATATCCACAGAACAACATATACCGAGTGCCTCCCAACTATTCACCAATTTCCTCACAAATGATGCACCACCCTCAATCAGCTTTGTGGGGCTATAACATCATGGGACAACCACAACAGCCCGGCTTCTTCCTGCAGAATCAGTCACTTGCACCAGGTATGTGAAAAATGTAGCAAGATCACGTTGCTTATCAATGAGGTTTTTTTTTTTCCCATTCCCCAGACTATTATTTTTTTTTCTTCAGTAGATCTGAAATAGCTATATAAATCCATGAAATTCAGGATAATTATTCTAGGGAATAAGGAGTTGTAAGGAGTTGTATGCTTGGCTATAAAAGAATATAATATTCCCTTCACATAGAACTTGTTTTTTTAAAATAAAGTACAGTTTTATTGATATCTTATTGACATTGTTGCTTAGAACACCAGGATCCTGCTTCCTTTTATTTAAAATAAAAGCCTTATGTGTATGCTATGTATTGCTATTGATCTTGAAAGAAAGAAATCATGTATGTTATCTGGAGTATATCATCTTTAGAACAAAGCACAGTTGAGATGCTTTCAGAAAGAACTTATGTTTTATTTCTCTCTCCCATATTGATTAATATATTATTTTGTACATTTAAAGGAAAAATTATTCAGTTATTCAATTATTAACTAAATTAATTATTCAATTATTCAGAACAGTATTCTTTATTTTACATTGAATGAAATGTAATTTTACATGAATAAAAACCAGTCCACTTTACTTTAAACTTACTTGATTTTGCATTTATCAATTTTTCAATAATTTGGGCAGATGAGAATTGATTATAAATGAAAGAAATTGTACATGTTATCTGGTATGTATCAACTTTAGTTCAAAGCATAGTTGAGATGTTTTCAAGTAGAACTTATATTTTATTTCTCTCCCATATTAACTAATATAGTATTTTGTACATTTAAAGAAAAGATAAATATTAAATATATATTCACAAAAAACGGTAAATTTACTTTAAACCTACCTGATTTTGCATTCATCAATTTTTCAGTAACTTGGGAAGATACCTTTTTCATGACATGTTTTTTAAAATAAAAGTATAATTTTAGTTTTTGTCTGTACAATTATTCAATATGTCTTCTTAATAGTCTGACTATTGGTTATAGTTACTGTCATAATTGGATATTCCACCGATTTGTAGTTATCTTTATTGTTTAACCCCATGAGAATTGTATTTTTTATGGATGAGACTTATTCTATTATAAACTTCAAAATGTGGAAGGTGTTTTCTGAGGCAACGTGTGCCATGTGATATTAAGCAATTCTGATTACATTAGGCTCAGCCATTCTTTTTCAGGGTTGTGAGAAGTTTGTTGTAAAAATAGGAGCCAAGAAGTGCTGAGTTCTCTTTTTAACATGTTGTCTACTTCTGGTTTTGGGGTGTGCCAGAACTTTTTGGCCAAAATCTTTGAAATGTTGCTAAGCCTGTTGTTCCATGATTAATCCATTTCTCTGACTCACCAGTCAGAAGCAAGATTGAATAAATCAACCTAAAATATACAATATAAGTTAGATTGATGTGAAAGTTCCTCTTTTCTTTAAACCATAAAATATCTGTCTGTTAATTATGCCCTACAGCCAAAGCTTTTACTTTCTATGCACACATTCATTAATAAAGTTCTTCAGGTGCCAACTCTATGCTAGACTCACTAGATTTAATGTATTAATGATAAGTGCCCTATATTTAAAGGTTGCCATAAAACCAGGGATTATTTAATTGTTGTTTATTCAAGGTGATATTGTCATGGAATAATAGATTCTCAGAATCTTAGAATAGAAAGTTCCTCAAAGATCATAAGAACATAGATTAAGAACTGGGAGAAACCTTCAGAGATAAGCTGACAATCCTCGTCCTCTTTTTTAAAATGGTATTTTATTTTTCCAAATACAAAGATAGTTTTCAACATTGTCCTTCACAAAACCTTGTATTCTCTTCTCCTTTCCCCTCACCAAGACAGCAAGCAATCTGATATAGATTAAACATGTGCATTTCTTCTAAACATATTTCTACATTTTTATGCTGCACACACAAAAAAATCAGATCAAAAGAAAAAAAAACATGGGGGGGGGGAACCAAGCCAAACAACACCATAAAAAAGGTAAAAATTCTATGCTTTGACAATATTCAGTCTTCATAGTTCTTTCTCTGGATCTGGATAGCACTTTCCATCACAAGCCTATTAGAATTGCCTTGATTCACCTCATTTGAACATCTTTTGATGGAAAAGGAACCTGAGTATATATTTTTAAGTGACTAATTTCAGGTAGTAAGTTTTAGAGCTGGGATTCAAACCTATTGCCTGGATCAAATTCCATATGAAGCATCTTATCAGCTAGTCCTACTCATGCTTGAGCAAAAATCCTCTCAAAAACATCTGCCTGAAGACCTTCCATGAGAGAAAATTCTTCGCCTCCAGAGGGAGGACATTCTGTTTTTTGGGACAACTTATGTTGTTAATAAAGCTTTTTTTTTAAAATTTTCTTACATTTAGCCAAAATCTGTTAATTTTGTAGTTCTCTGTATGATTTGCTGCTGCTCTGTGAAGCCAGAATGTTCGGTTAGGTGTAGCTTTCCAAACTGTGTAGACAGGGCACTGTGTCCCCAGTGCCATAGGTAGACTTTCTGTCTTCCTGACAGAGTATTCCTCTCTATCCAATATTCTCACTGCTTTTGCTTTTTTAGCCTTTTAAAAGTTAGTCACAGTAAACTGTGATATGTGACTTCTCAAAAACCCTTTATCAATTCTAGAATAACATAGGGCTAACCTGAGTTCCTTTATTCCCTCCTGCTCCCCATGCTTTCATTTCTGTCAAACGCCTGGCACCTAATAGGTGCTTAATAAATGTTTATTGATTGATTGTGTCTTCCACACTTCACTTCCCTTTTTCCCTCAAGTGCATCTCTGGAATAAAATATCCTTTGATTCTTGAATTGCATCATCTAGTAGTTCCTCTCACAGCCTGCTCTTCTTGTTCTGGACATGATACGGCCAGTCAATATCCTTCCTCAAATGCACTGCCTAGAGTTCTGACTTGGGCAGAGTATAGATGATCTTTTTTTGGGGGGGGCATCTATGCTTCTGGGGGCATTGTACCATAGTGGATAGAGACCTGACCTTGGAGTTAGGAACACTTGAATTCAAGTCCTGCTACCAATACATATTTAATCTCTCAAGACAATGCTCTAAGACACTAAATTGCAACAAAAAGACATCTCTTCAACTAGAATCTTTTACCACTGAAATCACAGGTGCAGTTCCTATCACCTCTGTTTATGTTAATGCCACCTAAGTTCAGGTTACTTTTTCAAGTCCATCATGTTGGATGTAAGACCAGAATGCTTGTGTTAAATCTTTGAAAAGGAAACTAGTCAAACTGAGAGTAGGATTGCACCTTTAAGTAAATTTGTAAATATTTTGGAATTACAGGAAGAAAATCTCTTTTATTCTAGAGTGAAGATCATGAAAGAGAAGTGTTTCTTAATAGCAGAATATTTCCTAAACTGAGAGCTAACATGAAATTGTTTCCCACTCTATCCAGTATTCACATTGTCTTGTCTTCTTAGCCTTTAAAAAGTTAGGTGTTTCAATTCTCAAAAACTCCAGAACCACCTAAGCTAACCTTAGTTCCTTTATTCCCTTCTGTCCCCACCCCCATCCCTTGTTTTCATTTCTGCAAAATGGGCTCTTGCTTTGCTATTATAAAATAACAAAAACCCATAAACTTGTGTTTAGATGTTAACTGGTTTGGCTCGTTTCCAAATTTCTTCCTGAATCTAAGCTTGAACAAAACAAGTCAGTATGATTCTAGAGATTTAGGGTTCTGTATTGCATGTTGCCCTGGTACACAAGAAAGTATGATTTCTTCTAGGTGGCTCCCGACTGGATCCCACGGGTTCATTTGTCCCCACCAACACAAAGCAAGCCCTTTCAAACATGTTGCAGAGACGTTCAGGCACCATGATGCAACCTCCCTCCATCCATGCAATCACGTCCCAGCAGCAGCTGATCCAGATGAAACTTATGCAGCAGCAGCAACAGCAGCAGCAGCAGCAACAGAGGCTCCTCAGACAACAAGCCCAAACAAGACCTTTCCAACAGGTTTGTCCAAATCAAACACACAGAGCAATGCACATTTCAGTAGCTAAGTGATGTGTGTGTGTGTGTGATATGTGCGTAATGTGCATTTTGCATGTGTGTTTCTCCATGCACATCCATGCATGAGCTTATGTACATACATAGTCCATGGATACATTCATTTCATCATTTTGTGTTGCTTCAGTAGGAGAAACTCCGGATATTTCAGATTTATTATCATATACATATATAGTTAGATTGCTTTAAAAGTAGATGATATTCTCTTGTCATTCACAAAAGAATTATTAATTTAATTAACATTAATTTATTTTATATTAGGTATATATAAAATAATGATAATTAATTCTCCCTCTATTCTAATCTCTTCCTTGTTCTCTATCCTTTCAGCCCTTGTAAACTGTCACCAAAATACTGATTTGTAGCTAATGCTACTTTGCAATTATTCTCAAGTGGTTTCAAGTGTATTTGTTCACCTCCCTAACTAAACTGTAAGCTCCTTGAGGTCAGGGTCTAATCTGGTGTCTCCATTTTTATCACTGTACAGTGCCTCCTACTGAACTTGCAGTATAGTAAATATCCCATCAGCTTCATGGACTTATTCTTCCATGCTTACAGGATAAGAGAAACTGTACTACGTTTTGTAGAATTTATAGGATTTTGAATAAAGAAAGTCTTTACCCTTTTAAAAATACATACAGGAAGAAAGATGAATTAAAAAACAATTTACAGGCTAAAGAAGGGACATAGATAAGGATAATTCTATTATATGTGTATAAATTGAATTTGGGAAGTAAAAACAGAATTGTTTATTGGGTTGGATTAGGAAACAATGGAAAGTAGATATTTATATATACATACACACACATATATATATATATATATATATATAGAGAGAGAGAGAGAGAGAGAGAGAGAGAGAGAGAGAGAGTTGTGTGTAAGGAACATTTATGCAAAAAAATTCAAACTCAGGAAATAAGAAAAACAGACAATAAGTCATGTTTCTAAAGTATTTACTGATTTGCACAAGCATTTTCCAGAGCCTGTTTGAATAGCATATTATCTTGATCCATTTGAAGTATATTGCATGACTTAAACTTTGGGACTCAGATATACATCTACTGGATAATGTTGGGTCTAGCTCTGCTGCTCTGAACAAGGGGGAAGTTTCCATTAAATTCTAGTGAAAAAAGATTAGAAAGAAAATAATCATGGAGAGGAAGAAGCTAAATTTTCACAATTTGGGGGAGAGGGCATTTTATGGAAAGAAGTGGTAGAATAGGAAGAACTTGAATGTAAAAAAGACCCATTTTTAATCACAGGCAGGTACACACCCTCCACTTAGAGTGTTTATCTTTAACTCATTCCTGACTGTTGTCCTCAGGTCAGACAGGAGTTGCTGCATACAGTATGTTTACAAATATTGATAGGTTTCTAGTTTTCTCAAAATCAAACCAAGGTATAAATTATGCCTGCCCAATGGAAGGGCCAATCAAGAACCCAAAAGGTGTTTACCTCTTACTGGAGACAAATGATAGAACAGATGCAAAATACACTGTAAATCTTCCAAGGCAGCATAAATGCTAGATATTGTTATGAATATTATATAATAGAAAAATGAATACTTGCACAAGTAGGAAGTCAATATGTTCTCTATGATGTAGATTCTTAGAGAACTGCTTAAATGTGAAGTGGCTTGTCCAGGGCCTTGTTATTATTCATGCCCAACTCTTTGTGACCCTTTTGGGGTTTTCTTAGTAAGATAAAGAATAGTTAACCATTTCCTTTTCCAGTTCATTTAACAGATGAGGAAACTGAGGTAAACATGGTTAAGTTACAGGGTCACATAGCTAGAAACTTGAATTTAGGTCTTCTTGACTCCAGACCCAAAGCTTTATTCACTGCCCAGAGTTACACAATCAGTATGTGTCAGAGATGTTCTTGATGTCCAGTTTTCCTGGCTCCAAAGCTGACTATCCATTATCCCACACTGCCTCCCTTAATTCTACCATACATTCAACAAATGTTTATGAAATAGCTACATATGTAATTCACTATACTAGACACTGGGAGAACGTGAGTGAAGAGAACAATAAGATATAATTCTATTTGAATCAATAGCACTTGATGACAGATTGAATGGAGAACAAGGAAGAATCAAAGCTGACTTCAAGTTTAGAATGGAAGGAGTAGCGCCATTGACAAAGATAGGAAAATCAGGAGAATAATTTTAGGGAAAAGAATAAATTGAGCCTTAAACATCCTGAATTTAAGGTGTTGATGCTATATACAGCAAATGTTCAGTGGGAAGTTGAGATAGTTTTTATAGAATGCAATGCCTTCCTTGAGGGCAAGACAATTTTTGTCTTTTCAATCTTCAGTAACTATTACAGTGTCCAAACTACAATAGGTGCTTAATAAATACCTATCAATTGGTTAAAACAGAGCCCCCAAAATAAGTTAAAGATGGAAATGTGAAAGTGGGAATCATCCCTATAGAGTTTATAGTTGGGTTAGTTTTTAAAATCATTAAAGCTAAATTCTGAAAGTTTAAAATGTGAAAATGACTTCTAATGGGTTTGTTTGGGAAAAAAAATCTACTTCTAAATTAAAAGTAACTTGATAGCTCTCTTGCTCCCTTTCAAAGTATAGTTCATCCCATCTGACTTTTGTAGCAATGTGCAAAATAACTGCATATGAATCATGGCAGATAAATTTCTTTAAAATTCACTTTTTATGGGATCTAATAGTATAATGAAGACAATAGCAAATCTGGGATCAAGATCAGTCTCCTCCCAGGTTTTTTAAGGGGACCCTGGAATAAACTAGTACACCCAAAACATTCTTCTTAAGGAACTTGAAATTCTTTCTTTTGTCACATTGCCTGAAATTCACACCAGTAGTTTCAGAGGAGTCTGGAGCTATATTTTATAGCTGACACCTCCAAGCCTCCAGAGTGGACAAGCCTTGTATCACATCTTGGGAGGTGGAGCTGAGTAGGGAAATGTGACAGACTATGGAATAGGTTCCAACCCCAGTTCATTTCTGCCAGCTGCCTCTTTCTCTCTCCCTCCCTCTGTTTCTTGTCTCTGTGACTCTGTCTCTGTCTGTCTCTCTCTTCCTCTCTCTCTCCATCTCCATTTTCTTCTCTCCCTCTCTCTTTCCTTCTCGCTGTCCCTGTCCCTCTCCATCTCTCCCTTTCCTCCTCGCTGTCCCTGTCCCTCTCCATCTCTCCCTTTCCTCCTCTTTTCCTACCCCCCATTCCTTGTCTGTATCTTTTTTTCCTCTAACTTTCCCATTTTCCTTTCCTTTCCCCTTCTCTATTCTTCCTCTTTTCCTATCCTTCTATATCCCTCCCTTCCTTTCCTTTTCCTTCTGTTTTCCTCCTTTCTCCATCTTCCCTTTATTTTCTCTCTCTCCCCCTTCTTTCTTTTTCTTTCTTTGACTTATTTCTCCTTTACTTTTCTCACTTTCCCTCCATTTGCCTTTCTCTCCTCTCCTCTCCCTCTCCTTCATCTTTCTTCCTGTTGTTCTTTCATTTATACACAGATAATCCAGATCAACCCCCCTGAACCCAGGAGAAATACTGCAAGATTACCCTCTTTGTAGGAGTAATTGTCAATTTTATATGTTTAGATGAATATTGTTAAGGACTATACTTTTATAACATAGCTGTCATTCTTAATACATATGTATGTGATTAAGTTAAAAATTCCCTTCATTTCCATCAATGGGTAATTCAACAATTAATAGTAGTTCATTTTATATGACATTTACTTATTCAGTACTGAGTTTAGAATTCCCATGTGTTCTAAAATTTTAATGATATTCATTAAATGGAAAGAATTGTAGTTTATTTTAGCTGATATATTCAGGGCCAGGCCAGAATATTCAAGGAGTCCTGGTAACCCAGTAGATTTAATAGCATAGCAGGCTTTTAGTCCAATAGGCTCATTGTCTTTGAAAGAGGAGGGAAATCTTTAATTAAGGAGACAGGAATCTTTCTTCTTTTTTTGTATCCCCAGTGTTTTTCATATAGTTGGTGCTTAATAAATGTTTGTTGAATTACATTTAATTAATTTAGTTGACAAATTACAAAATTGAGATATTAGATTGGTATCATTTGTTTATTCATTAGTGTGAATTTTTAATACATACTATTTTTAATAGTTTTTAATATTTTTAATAGGTACTGAGAGAGAATGGGAATTTGAAAAGATAGAGCAAGATTGGAAAGTGATTTTGCCACATGGAGAACTTAGCAGCAAAGGGCTCAGTAGGATTTGGAAGCATGAAAGGGAAGAACAGCTCATGGGTATCATGTAGACATGGGGTCTTGGGTTAGGTCTTGGGTTGTGGTAAGCAAAAGAGGTTATTGGAGAGAGGAGAGAACAAATAGGTTTCCTTTTGATTTTGCCTTATGTTCCTGAAAATCTCAAGGACATGTTAAATAAATTTTATAAATAAAAATAAGAATGTTAATTATTCAAGTTAAATTAACTCTCCCAAAATTCATGTACATTCTTCAAATTTAGAATGTAAATTATTCACATTAAGTGAATCTTTTCCCACAGTCCACATAGATTTTTCAAATTTAGAAGAATTCTTGGAACATTTGAAAAGACAAGTGCCTAATTTATTAAGAACATTTGCTTACGTTAAGATTTCAGGGATTTTCACATCCGTACATACATGTACATATAATTCCATTCATTATATCACATGCTATGTTCTAGGCACGGTGCTCAAAGCTAGGGGGTTCATGACAAAAGCCAAACATCCTGTGTTCTTAAGGAGATCACATCTTTCTAGGAAGATACACTGTGTTTATAGACAAGTGAAATATGACTTAAGAGAGCAGCCTGGGAGAAAGTGATCAATGAGTCCTAAGAATATAGAATCAGGAATTCTCATGGAAGTAGCTGGCACTTTGAGTTAAACCCTTCTGGAGCTTTAACAAAACTATATCTGAACTAGTTCAAAATAAAATACATTAAATAGAGCTTCATGTCTTTAAGAGGATGATTATTTCAGTAATTTTAGGTATTATTGAAAATGTAATGTGATAAGAGACAGAATAGGCAGTGGTACAATGGATAGTGTTGGTATTGGAATAGGGAGGGTTTGGGATCATATACTGCTTTGGACACATACAATCAGTGATGTCAAACAAATCCCCAGACTATCCTCTCAGACTATCAAGGTACAGACAAATTACTAATCTGCTTTGGTAAGAGGGACTTTCTATATAGCATAACTTCTTTTGCCAATGATATTGGAGATCTGGACCATAAACAAAAAGGAGAAGAAAAAAAAGTTATCTAGGAGTTTTGCCCATTGGATCAGCTTAACTAAATGTATGACCTTATGTCTAAGCATTCTTGTAAAATAAATTAATCCTTTAACCATGAGCTTGTATAAATAGTTTATGTATAGTCTGCTGTCAGGTGTTTGGGTTGTTTTTAAAAACATTGGCTTATGAGTCAAGGGTGAATGAATAGAGCCACACACACACACACACACACACACACACACACACACACACACTCCTAATGTGAAAAAAAAATTTTAAATAGAATTAAACTTTTAAAGGCCTTATTCTGCCCACTTACTCCCAAGGGAAACATCAACCTTAACTAATGCTGAATGAATGAAACTTTACATGAATAAAATAGCAAGCACAACCTAAAGGTTAAAACAGGGTTCGAAATGGGAGTGCATTAAGAGGAGGCAGATTGCTCTTTCTAGTGTCTCCCTCCAAAAGGCCTTAAAGAAAAAATACTGAGAACACTTGGTTATTTTCTGTAACTTTCTCTGAAAATCTACATTTGCACTTCCCACTTTCCTACCCCAAACAAAATCAACAACCACAGCAATCCTTTCCCCACCAGTGTCATGATAACCATCTTAATGAAGTCTCCTCACTGTTTTGTTAACCATCTTAACAAATCCCCTGATATTATAATAAACATATTAACCAATCCTATTCCCCCACAAAGATGTAATAACCTTCTTAACCAATCCTTCCAATATTATAATCACTATCTTAACCAATACCTTCCTTCTCTGTTATGATAACCTTCTTAACCAACCCCATTCCTCCCCAAAATATTATAATTTACCAACCAGAGTATTATTGTTTGGTTGAAATCATGATATTGTTGCTTTGGGTGTATTCTCAACAAACAGACCAGTTTTGATCTAGACCCATGATCTCTTCAGCATTAGGAACTCTCTAATTGGAAATTTCCATCCCTTATGTAGTTGCAAATCATCCATTCATCTGGAGCTTACATCTTTAGAAAGTTATCTAGGGATGCTGAGAGGTTAGGTCATTTTAAAAATGGGGATTTGTTAATTTTTGGAGTATCTTATATAATAAATAGCTCTTTTTGAATTAAGAAGAGGCTTCCTATTATGCCTTATATTTTTGTAAATTTTACATTGAAGACCAAAGGAATTCCTCCCTGCCACTCTTTGTGTATGTCTGATTGAAGTGGTACTGTCATCCGGGGCATACTTTTTACACAAGGTACCATGCTCTGTGGCTACTCGAGTAGGAACACAAAGGAAAGGCAAAAGCTCCTCTGGCTTTCCTGAAACTTGCATTCTATGGAGGAGACAGCAGTTAATAAAAAAAAAAATTTATTAAGCACCTACTATGTGCCCAGGAACCTTGGTAAGAGCCTGGGATGCAAAAAAGAGTCAAAAAACAGTTCCTTCCCTCAAGAACCTTGCAGTCTAATGGGGGGCAAAATAGGCAAACAAATACATGGAAAGTGAAATGTATACAAGGAAACATATACAAAGAGAAACATATACAAATAAATATATACAAAGAGAAATAGGAAAGCCCTAGAATTAAGAGAAATTGGGGAAAGCTTCCTGTAGAAGATGGAGTTTTAGTTGGAAATCAGGGAATCAGTAGTAAGAGCAGAAGAGAAAGAACCTTCCAAGCATGGAAAATGAGCAGAGAAAATGCCCAAATACAAGAAATGGGAGCATCTTACTTGTGACACAGCCAGGAGGGCAGTGAACCATTGGGGAGTAAGATATAAGAACACCAGAAAGATAGGACGAGGCTAGGTTATGAAGGGCATTGAATGCCAAACAAAATATTTGTATTTGCCCCTGGAGGCAATCTAGAGCCACTGTAATTTATTGAGTATGGGGAAGGTGACATAATCAGACCTGTGCTTTGGGAAAATTGCTTTAGGGACTGAATGGAGAATGGCTTGAAGTGGGGAGAGACTTAAGCAGCATGTACAAGATGATGATTGATGTAAGGAAAGCTTGAAGGGAAGGGCACTAGAAGCTAGGGAGCCTTTGAAAGGCCTCCTGCTAGAAACTGGTGGCTGAGCTGAATATTGAAGGTAGCCAGGAATTCCAAGAGGAAGAGGTAAAAAGGGAGAGCATGTCAGACACAGGAGGAAATCAGTGCAAAAGCACAGAAGGAGGAGATGGATCATTGTGTGTGACACGTGGCAAGGAGAACAAGATGTGAAGGGTGTGGAATTGCATACTGTGCAAAAAGACTGGAAAAGGAGAAAGAAAAGCTTTAAATATTCAAAGAAGTTTCAAACTTAATTCTATAGACAAGTGGGAAAAACACCACTCATAGAAAGCATTAGACAGTCCCCAACATTGGTTCTTTGAACCCATGTGCATTTACATTAAGGTGCACTGTCCAGGTGGTGGATTGCTCTGCCAATGAATAGTTTGTCCCCTGTATTCACACTTGCCATTATTAATAGCTTGTGTATAATGCTTACCGGGTGTCAGACACTTTACTTTGATCCTTACAACCATCCTGGAAGGTAAAGTCCTGTTTTTATCCCTCCTTTCAGTTGAGGAAACTGAGACAAATTCAAATGAAATGATTTGCTCAAGGGCACACAGCTAGGAAGTGTCTGAGGCTGGATTTGAATTCTGATAGTCCTGAATACAAGTCACCACCTAGCTACCTTAACTTAGTCCTTAAGCTACTCATGTCACATCCTGTCCATACCCATTCAACAAAGGACCTTGTCTCAGAGTGAAAAAACTGAGAGTGTCCATCTTGAGTTTCTTCCTCTCGTTTCTACATCTCACTCTCAACATCATCCCAATCTCTGCCCTTTGCTTCAGTTTGAGAGAGAGCTGGCCCTTGTTGTGGATACTAACTTGTGTATTCTTGCCCGTGGAACCTCCTTTTGGATCTTGCCGTGATCATTCGCAGCCTTGCATTGCTTTTCAATCTCTCCTTATCCACTACCCTCTTCCAAGATGCTTTTGCAGCCATTTCCAGATCTGTATCCCTTTAAAACAAACAAACAAAGCTTCACTTGATCCCCCTTCCCCGTCATCACTACTGTCTCTGTCTTTTCTACCTCTTACAACTGTGACTCCTACATGAAGCTGAATTGTGTTTACTGCCTTGGCTTCCTTAGCTCCCACTCATTCTTAACATTTTTATAATGTCTTTGGTCCAACTTTTGGCTGAAAACCCGGAACTGCTCTCTACCAGATCACCAATAACTTTTTAATAGCCAGTTCAATCTTTATCCTTTACCTCTCTGTACATGGCAACACTGTCTAGCACCTCATGCTCCTGGCTTCTCTCTTTCCCTTGGGTTTTGGTGATACCTCTTCTTCCTCCTTTTTTCCCCCCAAAGTGATCACCCCTTCTTAGTTTGAAAGATCTGATTCTTGTTCCTATGCTTGGGAGTAAGATTATTTTGTTATGTACCCAGTAGATGGTTAATAAATGCTTTTCTTTTGATGATGCATTTATCCCAGGTCTCTGTCCTGTCCTGTCTTGGGAATATCATTAACTCCTGTGGGTTCAACTCATCTCTGTGCAAATGACTCTGAAATCCAAATGCTAATCCCACATCTTCAACCTCCTGCTGGACATCTCTCCCTGGATGTACCATAGGCACCTCAAATCAAATCAGCAAGCAATTAGTAGACATCTTCTGTATGTCAGGCAATGGGATATAAAGAAAGGCAGAAAACAGTCTCTAGAATTCTCATTTTAATGGGGAAGACAACATGCAAATTGCTGTGTACAAAAAAAAATACAGACAGGATCAACTGAAGATACTTCCAGAGGGAAGTCATCAATGACTAGCAAAACTTTCTTAAAGAAAGTGAGATTTTAGCAGAGCCTGGAAGGAAGCCAGGAAATCTTATTGTTAGTACTATTGTTGGTCGATTTGGGGATTTTGTTGCCCTTCCTCCAACTTCTCTCCTTTCCAAACTGTCCTCCACACAAATGTCACAGTATTCCAGAAACAGATATCTTATCAAGTTAATTCCTTGCCTAAGCAGATTCAGTAGTACCTTATTATGAATACAAAAGTCTCTGTTTGCCATTGAGAGACCTTTACAATCTTCTCCTTAAGCTGTTTTGACAAAGGGATTTCACATATTCTGTGTTCCAACCATACTTGCCTAACTGATGTTCCATAGACAGAACATCTCCCTTCCTGCTTGTCTGCCTGCCTTTGCTTGGGATACCCTTCAAGCGTGGTCTCTCACCCCTGCTTCTTGGAACCCCCAGCTTTCAGGCCCTGCTTATATTCCACTTGCTACAAGAGGCCCTTTCTGATCATCCCAGGCCTACCCCCAAACTTCTTTGCATATATTTTGTTTTATATATATATAGATAGATATATCTATAGATATAGATATACCTATATATATGGTTTTCCTAACTGCTTACCTCCCTTGCCCCTCATTGAGGGCGAGAACTGTTTTAATTTTGGAGTTTTGTGTTCAATCTATCAGTTTATTAAATGCCTGGAGTTTCATAAGAGTTTGATAGGCATTTAATAAATAATAACTGCATGAATCTTTCTTCCTTCTCCATACCTCCCTCTTTAACTCTTTTCCTTTTTCCCTCCTTCAATCTCTCCCTCCCTCCTTCCTTCCTTCTCTTTCCCCTCTTTCTTTCCTCCCCCTCTCTTTCTCCTCTCTCTTACCCTCCTCCTTTCCCTCTTTTTCTTTCTCCTCCCCTGTCTCCCCCCACCACACACAGACACTTCCGCACACTTCATTACTTTTCCATATTTCAATACATCATATTTGGAAGACTAGAATTTCTTTAAACTCTTTCATATGCATACATATATACATCCATTTTAGAATTTCTGAAAAGAAACATCCATACATGCTATCATTATATCATCATATAAATATGTGCTAAGAAGTTGTGATACTTTTGAGTTTTTCAGTATAATCAAATCCTGAGCTGCTAAAATTCTGATCAAATCCAATGTCATGTAAGAAAAATTATTCTTTCTGGTTCGTATCAGTATACAGTCATGGGATTACACTACAGTGATGTGGGATTAAGGATGTTTGCTAAGAGGTTGGCCATATGGTGTCCCATAAGTGTGCTTTTATCTATTATTATCATTATGCTTGTATCCAGTTGCAACATAATTAAACCTTAGAATTTCTTCTTCCTATGCAGAACTGATAGGGGATAGTATTCTTTCTATTCCACAAGTAGGACTTCTGTGGGAATATTTTCTTTTCCAAACAGTGGCTTGATTATCTCCAACTAAGCAAGAAAATGTGTGATGAGTAATATAAAACATTCTTGGAAGAAACAGTAAAATACTTGAAACGTTTTCGTACTGATTTCCTCATTTGAGGAATTTGGAGTTCTTGAATGTAACACATTCATTACTCATCCTACAAAACTGATTTCTTGGAAACTCCAGCCTGCAGTAAAGCTACTTGAGGGATTATTAAGATTTTGCAAGAGAGTTGCCTGATTGGTCCCTAGTTTACAGAGCTTCACCTAGAAGTTCAGATTTGTTCCTTGCTTAGCAGTGGATAGACTTTGGAAGCCTGATACTGCTGTACACACTACCCCTTTGGCGTTTCCCCTAAAAATATCTGAGATGATTTTGTACAGCTGATCCTCAAGATAAGAATTTCTGGATCCTTGAATGTTTGAGGTTTTCCTGTAATTTCTTTCCCCATCTTGCTTCCTAATTGGTGACATTACAAGTCGGAGATTGAGTAAACTACCATCCTTTCCCAATTTGGTCTTTGACAAAGCTGTCAAAACCACATTCTAAAATCGCCAATGAGTCATGTAATTAATGGATTAAACTCTTCTCCTATATCAACTTGAGAAAAAGTGTTGACAATGTTCAAATTATTTATTTGAGGACGTTAATAAAATATGTAAGCAAAGTGGTTGGACTAGAGAGGGAAGGCACCTAAAACTGGTTCCCATTTATTGTAAGTTATATTTACATTGATCTTTACATTCCCATTTATTGCAGATTATATTTACTGTTCATTCAGTGACAAGAGTAGAAGTTCATTGCTTAGGGAATCTAAGCTCTTACTCCCTAAATAATTTACAGAATAAATTTGCATTCCTGTAAGGTTGAGAGTCTTTTGCCTCTCTCTCATATGCAAGAGTAAGTATTCAAGTTAATTCTTGGCATGTCAATTGGTCCATTTACAACTTTGGCATTAGTCCAAAAATGACTAAATATGGAATTCCTTTAACTAACAAAGGAGCAGTGACTAACAAGTTATCAGTTGTCTTTATCTAAAACTGGCTCCAGGGTAGTACCTAAACAGGGCTATTCTTGAGTTTGGCAACTAAGATGTCTTTCTTTTCATTTTGTGGTTAATTGACTCTAAAACTAAAGCTATGATCTAATTGAGTTTGTATTTTTAAAAGATAACAACAGCATATAACGTACATCCTGGCAGCACATGCCATGATTTCATGGTTTTGCTACTAAATAGTTACCCAAGAGAACCAATAAGCCATATTGACTTAAGAATTGGACCGAGGGAAACGTTGACCTCCTATCATGTTATCAGATGTAAGGGCAGATACTTTTGCTGCATTTTGAAGAACCTTCATTTTCCTTTCTGTGTTTGGGCCACCAAATGTGTCTAATGATTTTTTAGAAAAGAAATCCCCTTAGCTCCCATTAAAGAAAGTTGGGATCTCCCAAAATGTTCTCTACCCAAAGATGTATTGATAATAAGACCCAAGTAGAGATTGGTTTATATTTATTGCTTTAAATGAGAAAGTTCATATTTCATATGTATTATAGCTATACCAATCCAAATGGGAGAAAAGAAATCTTATGTATATTGTCTATCATTTTCTTGCTGTCCCCTTTCTATAGGACTTCTGTAACTCTGCCGTGCCCCTTCAGGATGGCTTTGACAACATAATGGTAACACCTGCCGTGATTTCCTTTTTATGTATATATATAACATATTATATATATTATATATATATACACATACATGCACAGACACACATTTATTATGACTCAGTCCTTTTAATGCCAAAGTGAAGAACAGAAGAATATTCCTTAAACAGTACTTCTGATAGAGTTGAACCCCACAGATATTTGTTTGAAATCTACCTTGGAGGATATAAAACATAAATGACCCCATGTATACTAGACTATGTTCTAATAGGCCTGGATTATTGCTTAGGCTAACTTTAATCACATTAGGCTTTTTATTGTCAATCAACATGATATTGATGAATATATAATTTTCAAGTCTGGCCTTTGTAGTATGTGTTCTTTTCCTCTTTTTGTGACTTTTGTTTATCATTTGCAGAGGAATGCATGGCTTGTTGCTTTATAGGCCAATTGCCAGATAATGAATAATATGTTATAAAAATCCTATATGCTAGACAGCATGCTAAACAAATTTATTTTCTGAACTATATAAATTTTTTTTTCATTTTTCTATAGGATGTATTGCATGTATATTTTAAGACCACTGATATTGTACTGGAACAGATAATGCATGCTTTCATTAAATTATTGCTTTCTGTGGCAACTACATGAACCCCAAAACCCTTTCAGTAGAGTCAGGGCAAATCTAAAATATGTGCATAAATTTACAAATTTCCATGGCTAATTTCATGTCTAGTATATTTTATGTTTTTTGTTTTGTTTTTACAATTGAAAATTACTGCTTAGCTATGTTTTATGAATTTTTTTAGTTGGAATATTGTATTCTTTGACAGTTTTTTCAGCAGAGAGAAATTTGAAAAAATTCTCTGTAAACACTAATTGCTTATAATTTTTATATTTGATCCTTTAAAATATTCAGGGTACAGGTGGAGGTTCTATTTGTTTTTAAATAGGCCTTAAAATCATTAAATTTAAACACACTGAGACTTCTTACCTTAAAATATAATAGTTCATGTCTTTTGGATAAGGTCATTGGTAGCATTAGGGAGGATAAAAGGGTTCCCTAATTTCAAGATGATGATGATGACTTGTGAATTTTATTATATATCATTTCTCTATCACATTTTCAAGTTGTCAGATGTTTTAGTTCAACAGGCAAATTTTGCTATTGTGACAAAATAATTATCCAAATTAAGTTTTAACTTATGATTCAAATATGATAATTTCCAGAGGCCTTTCTGCTTTTTTGAAATTTTCCAGTGCTGTTAGGTACATAACAGAATATATTTCATTTCCACATTATTTTAGTATTGTGGTAAAGAAAGGGCAATCCATTCATTACATTATCTGGTATTTTTGTTTTGGTGATCCAATAAAATGTGAAGATCCATATCCTCAAAACTGACATTTTATTAACTAACATTAAGCCAGATAAGCTTAGAGAAAAACCATTTAAAACTCCCTCATAATTTAAAGATTTTCTCAACAATAATAACAGCTAGCATTTACATAATGCCTACTGTGTGCCAGGCACTGTGCTAAGCACTTTCTCTGTGTTGCCTCATTTGAGTCTCACATTGGGAATCAGGTGTTTCTATTATTCCCTCTTTACAGATAATCAAAATGGGGATGAGAAAGATTTTTGTTTTGTCTAGAGCCACATTATTAAGTGTGTGAGGCAAGATTTGAATTCAAGCTCTCTCAAGTCCAGGACCTGATCCACCCCATCACCTACCTTACCTCTAGAAGTTAATTTGCAATTGCTAGAACCTAAACTAAACCAGAACCTAAAAGATAGTTGTCCTCATAAGAAATTTTGATTTCTTAAGAAATCATAAGAAAAATTTTATTCTGTGTGGCAAAGTAGGAAAAAAAACACTTAGATGGCTTATTGAGAGTGAATCCTAGCTTTGCTCTTTGAGAGAATTTGGCCAACTCATTTTATGTTTTCTGGGTCTCAGTTTTCCTCATCTATTAAATGAGAATTGTAAATGAAATGTCTTTGGTTCTAAATCCTTTGACCCTTTACTTATGTAGATTTTGTTTGGCCTTGGTCCCCATTACTGAAATTGAGTTGCCTTGCCTCTTACTTGGGTAATCATAAATCAATCAATGTCTAACCAGTAACTTACAAAATTTGCCTATCAGGTTTCCCCAGGAGCTTTTTATTTAAAGTGGGTATGTGTTTTATGAACAGATGAATAGAACACATGGTTTTTAGGCTACAGGTGCTGGGATGCTTATTAAAAAAGCAAATCACTGACGAAAATGTAAAACTGATTAGTAGTGACTGATTCAATAAGATCAAGCCCCATTTATTCTGCCAAAATATTGAATTTCAGTGACCTGTGGTCAGCTTATTTTATTGGACAACAAAATCTTTTAAAAAGTTCACTTTGTGGTTTGCTCACTTGAGTGATGGAGCTATTTCTGATGGGAGAACACCTGGATATATAATATTCTGAAGAGCAAATCTGAACATTTGGTAGGATTTATTTTCATCAGATTATTGTTTATAAAATACCTAATTCTGCTAAGTCAAAATTTTCCCAAAGTTAAAAGATAAAGAAAATGTAAGAGTTAAGAAATATGTTTGAGATCACAAAAATAATTCTTTCATTGAATTTAGAAGTTATTTTGAAAAATGTGAAAATAAAAAATCAGTGTTATCATTTAGTGAAAAAGCATTCCCTAAGAGTCAAGAGTTCTGTATCCCACTGGCTGAGAGTCAAGAGCTCTGGGTTCCACTGAGAGTCAAGTCCTAGCTCTGCCAATATCTGGTTCTTTGATTTTAGAGCAGTCTCTTACTCCTGTGAGCCTCAATTTCTTCATCTTCAAAATGAGTGAATGGGGGACTAACAGACCAAAAATCATGATGAATTGGGTAATTGCCTCACAACAGTTCATGAAGTTATCCAATTCTAAATCTTTTCATCTATGAATCAGGGCTGGAATTGTTTGTAAAATCCCATGGCACATCAAAAAAACATTTCTCTATCAATTTGATGCTATCACATATAATTTTTTTCCCTTTCCAAGGCAGAAGGAAAAACAGGCATATGATATTGTTGATATGACATGCCACTCAGTGTTCCAGTTTTTCTCTCATTTCATGAAAAAAAAAAAAAAAGACACACATGGTCTTCCCCACTGTTTCAGGAATTTTAAAGAGAACTGATCTCTGGATCAGTCACTAAGCTCTTTAATCTTTTATTTCAGAAGTAAAAAGGGAATGTTAAACTACCTATCTCAAAGGGATGTTATAAAAAATCAAATCAGATATTATAAGCAATAAAGTTAAATTATCTTGCTAAAAATTCATTTATTAGCTTCTTACAATATAAATTTTGATTACTGAAACTTCACAAGATATCTTTGGGTTTAAGGGCTAGATTTTTTTTTTCAGGACTATGCCATAAATCCAAATCATTCTGACTCTTATTGATTAGTCAACAGTAGGTCTCAGTCCAAGCCCCACTTGCTCATTGTTTGGGCCCTGATTGGCTCAATTGTTTCTGTTTTGGCTAGAAACCCTCAGATCTTCCCCTCCCAAATTGATTTTTTTTTAAATAGGTAAAAGAGTTAATTATTTGCCTCATTACTTTTTATTTAGTCTGGATGGACATTGCTTCAAAAAAATTGAGACCTGGGCAACATTTTAACTTAAAAAGGCTAAGTTCTCTTGCATTCAGGGCCATATCTATTTTTCCTGATCCTCTAACTGGCCACTAGAGGGCTCTGGAAGAGAAAATAAGGCAGGTGACCTTGCATAGCTCTCCCTCACTTAAATCCAATTCACTGACATGTTATAGCTCTTATCTCCCTGATGTCTTGGTCTCCTTTGATCACCTGTTGCTTTAGTGGAAGTTTCCACTGGTCATTAGTTAATTTCTTCTTGAAATGGGGAAAAGCTCCAACTTCAGTCTTGAAATAGAGACAAATTACAAGTTTTGAAGGCAATTGTGAAGCTATTTTTAGTGAAATTCAGTTTTACCAGTTTTGCATTTCCCCATTCACATTTTTAAAAATCATTTTTAAGTTATTGGCCAAAAAACTTCTAAGGACTCTTGATGACTTCATGAGATTGCTTTGCAAACCTTTTGATACACCATTTATTTAAGTAAAACCACAAATGATGGCTAAGGGTTGAGTACCTGGTGGACTCCTTATCTTTTTCTCTGTAGTGGTATATTATACTAAAAATGGGAAATATCCTCCAAACCCACTCAGCTGAGCAAACAAAAAAAGTGATTTTTTTCTGTACTTCCCTCGGCTAGATAGTCTGAAGTCTTCCTCAATAGACTGCCACCTGTATAGAAAGTTGATAGCGTATCTTTGGGGAAAAAAAGAAGTAAAAACTGTAAAATCTTTTCATTTAGCAAACCTATACTCTGTGATGAGAATTTGTAGCATTTTTTAATCAGGGACTCCTTGGAAATCTGTTGAAACCAAAGGGTGGGCAGCTCCTCAAACTGATAATTTATGAATAAAACAAAAATAGGATTACAAAAGAAACCAATTATGTTAAAATGCACCTATTGAATGTTTAAGTCACAAACCCTAAATATGAATCCCTAGTCTATAAGTTATCAGCAGTAATGCCCAGGAATTCCAGCACAACTGTTCTGTTACGATCTAAACAATTGCTTTTGATTTCTTTTCCAGGGCCAGCCCCTAGACCAGGCTGCCATTTTTCCTCCTCAAGTACGACCATCTTCCCAACTTCCTCAGTATTCAGGGTTGCAACAGGCACAGGTATTTGGGTTTCTTAATTCTTTAGACATCATTGTTAATTTTTTTTCTACAGTGGAATATTACTTATTCAACTTAGAAAACTCATTATGCTTAGTTATAGTATAAGTATTGAATTTATGTTGCTCTAAACTGTGCAAAATATTTCTGTCAGTCTTTTCTCTAGGGGGCCTAAAGTTGATCCTAATGTTGTCTAGAGGACATGGGTGAGAATGTCCAGAGTGTCAAGGTGCCAGAGAACACAGTGAATTGGAAGCAGTAACTAGTCAGAAGACATGAGTTTCACATTTTACCTCTGCTATTTACCTATGTGACTGTAACTAGGTTACTTTCATCTCTGTTGATGTGTCTCTTCATCTGCAGAATGAAAGGCTTGGACTAAGGTCCTTTTCAGATCTGCATTAGGGTTTAGAGCTGATGGCGATACAAATGTGATTTTTTTGTTCTTGCCTCTTAATTAAATCTCAGAGAGCCTTCTTCTAAGGTTTCAAAACTATTAGGACATAATTGGAACCCAAACTCAGGCCTTCTCACACCAAATTTATTACATTTTCTACCATACTACAATTAGTCTTGATAATATGCTAATTTACTAAATGAAATCAGTAATACGTGCCCTTGCTAATTAAACCTCATTGAATTTGTGATTCATTCAACCCAGAAAGGTTAAAATGTTTGTTTAAGGTCAATACTTAATGTTAGATATCTCCTTGCCCTACCTTATGTCTCCAACTATATTTTCCATGACTTCTCCTATCCAGCCAGTCTGGTCTAATCACTACCTTTTTTCATCCTATCCAACACCCTGATCCTGCTCCCTTCATTCATACCTTTGCCTGTGCTTCTACTTAAAATATTCTTTCAAGTAATTGATGATGAAGCCTGCCACCAACTTTTCAACAGAGAAATGATTGACCCATGTGGCAGTGTTCTCAGACACAGCCAATATGGGAATTGGTTTTGTTTAGATAGGTAGATAATATATATGATAAATATTATGTTATATAAATAATAGATATTAATACAAATAGATATTAATATATTATATATTAATATAAATATGGATATGGATCTGTATGTACATATATTGCATATATGTATATGTATTGCCTATATGTATATATATATTGTATATATGTATATATATATTGTGTACATGTGTATATATTATATATATGTGAAATGTTGCATATAAAAATATATACATTATATATTTTTTGTGTGTATATATGTGTGTATACATATATGTATATAATAGTAGGATTTGCTTTTTTCTTTTTGGGGAAGGGAAAGCAGGGAAGATAGAAAAGAAAGAAGGAAGGAAAGAAGGAGGGTGAAAGGGAGTAAGGAAGGAAGGAATGAAATAAAGAACAAAAGAAGGAGGGAGGGAAGGAAGGAGGAAAGGAGAAAGAGGGAGGGAAGAAAGGAAAGAAGGAGAGGAAGAGAAAAAAGTAAATAAAGAAAAAAAGGAGGAAAGAAAATTCCTATTCATTTATATTATGTACTTATAAAGCAAGATTTACAAAGCGTTTTCTAGCTTTTTATGCAGGCCTTATTGGAAGGCTCATTTTATTTGATCTTAAGCTTATAATGAATTTTTTTTAGAAAAAGAATCTTCTTTATAAGTTCAGTTGAATTATCTTCTTTAAGACTCTACTTTCAAAAAATTTTCCTTAATTAACTTATTTTTGCTCTGATCACTTCCCTATTTTGTTACCTCATTCATTCATTTTTTCATTCATTTATCATATGTGATGCAGTAGAAAGACTAATTTGGAATCGAAAGACCTGGGCACAGATCCTAGCTTGACCAACTCTTTTCAACAAGTCACTTAATCTCTCTTAGTCTCAGTTTTCTCATCTTTAAAATGGAACTATATCCTCTTGTCTGCTCATTCTAAAAAATCTTACAATCTTTAACATTAACAATATACACATGTGTTATATATTAGTGCCTATAAAAATGGACATCTTTTTTCCTACAAAGACCTCTCATTATAGAAAAGGAGGTGAAGTTCAAAGACAAATAATAATGATAATTCAAGATAATATAATATTTGATCAGTTCTATTAATATTAAGTACAAAAACTGAGTATTTCGAGCTCATGGGGTAAAAGCAAAGGAATCAGAAAAGACTTTTTAAATTTGGATCGTAGAGGATGGTTAGATTTCAACCAGAGAGGGTGAGGAGTTTTTTTGGGGGGCAATCTCTTGCATGATGAAAGAAGACTAATTAGTCCAAATTGGCAAGGGGTAAAAAATATAGGAAAGGGAATCAAATGAGAAAAGACTGGAAAAAAAGGAGTTTGAAAGTAGGTAATTCAGGGCCTTTGATGCCTCTGCATATAATTGTCATTCCATGAAGGTATAGGCAACGTGGCTCTGGGTTCAAATTCTACCTTTGTGGAAGTAACTTAGACATCTGATCTTCAATTTTTCCCTTTGTTAAACAGAGACAATTAAGTGATAGAGTAGATAGAGCACTGGAAGTCAGAAGTCCTGAATTACAATCTGATCCCAACTAATTTGACCTCTGTCTGCCTCAGTTTCCTCGTCTGTAAAATGGGGATAATAATGGCATCCAGAGTTGTTGTAAGGATCAGAGGAAGTAATTATATATATATATATATATATATATATATATATATGTATGTATATATATATACATATATATATGTGCTTTGCAAACTTTAAAGTTCTATGTATATACTAATATTATTAAAATCAGAAGGTTGGAATTAGATGGTTTCTGAGATCTCTTACAGATTTGGATCTATGGCCAAATCTGGACCTCTGTTTTTCTTCTGATGGTTTTCCCTGAAACTAAAACCATGGTAGTTTGTCCCAATAACTCTGGAGTTAACTTTTACCATGGGGGATTCTTTCCCTTACAGGCAATGCCTCATGGCTATACCATGTATAGCACTCAGATGCCTCTCCAACCACAACAACAGGCGGGTGGGGTGGTCCTTTCCCCCGGCTACAATCCGAGAACCTATCCAGCCACACATTCCAATCCAGCTCTGATGGAGAGGCTCCGGCAGATGCAGCAGCAACCGCCAAGTGGGTACATTCAGCAGCAGGCTGCCGCTGCCGCTTACCTTCAGCCCTTGCCAGGATCTCAAAGGTGAGCCAACAAAAAGTAACTCTTGACTATGTCCAACACTGTCTATTCATTGTCTCATGGAATAGAAGAGAATCTTGTTGCTCTAGGGACCTTAGAAACCATTTAGTAGTAGACAAGAGTCATTAGACAAGCTTGTTTGGAACTTCAGGTTCTTACTCCAACTCTTGCCAGCTGTGTAACCCACCATGTCACCAGCAGACATTTCAGTATCTGCTCTCTGCTCTGCACGGAGTTGTCTCTGCTAACACAAAAACAAAAGCTCCTAGGAAGTTACATTCTCCTGGAGGTAGCCAATATTTGTAGGTAGAAAAATACAAGGTAATTTGAGGGTCTCCAGAAAAACCACTCAGTTTCCTCATTCTGTAAAATGGGGCTGGTAGTCACTGGTTGTTAAAAAATACTTTTCAACCTTGAGATGCTATATATATATTATTGATTAGGAAAGTCTTCCCCATAATCATCAAAATAAATAGTTGTTTTTTGTTTTATTATTGAAGACTTAGCTTTTGATTCTTTGCATTTAAGGCAAAGCAACAAGCATTTATTATGTAATTACTGTATACTAGTCACTGTGCTATAGTATAGTATAAAGATAAGAAAGACAGTAAATTCCTTCAAGGAATTTATATCTTTTCAAACTTAATTTGAAATGAAGATAATTTGTCTAGCCCAAAGTAGGACATAGGGTTGGTGGTTGGTAGAGAAGGTAGCTTAAATATATTCCATGGCTAACTTAAATCCATAATCATCTTTCTTTTGATGAAGGCTAGCTTTAAACTTCACTGAGAGAGAGGATTTATTCTCAATTTGGGAAGCAATGCCCAATTGTGCTATAGCTCCTTGGGAGATAAAAAGCCATGAGTTTTGTTAAAAGTGGTTGTATTTGTCATCATGGTATGTTATAGATTGGACTTAGGAGCCCCCATCAGAGACTTTTTTTTAATTGAAACAATATTGTGAGGTCTTAATACTACTTTAAGTAATAAAGCTCCTTGGACAATGTCTTAGGCCTTCTTTGTGAAGACTTTCCCACGTACAATAGGTAGTATTAAAAACTCCACTGTATTAGAGCAAATACTCTGTAAAGTGGCTTCTAATAAAGTATGATGATTTCAATTTTTAAAAAAAAATAAGCCATGCTTTACAGAATTATTAAACAGATAAAAAATCATTCATTTGAAAAATAAAAATTTGATTTTTCAAGAAGCTAGTTTCTTAATCACTGAACTTTCATTTTACAAGCAGCTTAGTGGAAGAAATGATGTAGTTATTCCAAGTGCAGAGAGCCACCTGGCTTTAGAAGGTAGTCTAGCTGTGCTAATTAGATTTCATTATAAAGCCTTATGTATCTTCATCTTGAGAAGATGAACCAAATTCCTCAGGTCCATAAAGATGTCTCTCTGTTATGATTTTTAAAAATTCTTGTATAATTGGCTTCCATTGCAATCCTGTAATATTTTAATTAATATTATAATCAGGTAAAATACATTATTATTACTAAATCCTGTATTTTATTGTGTACTTTTAAAAATATCACTCTCAGAAGAGGAGGCAGGGTCCATAGGCTTTTTCAGGCTCCCATTGGGGTCCATAACATTAAAAAATTACAATAATCATCTTATAGCTATATCTTCCCTTGAATCTGTCAGTAAAAGCATGGGATATTCAGATTGTACCACCAAATGTTTTTTTATATAATACATTTGAAATCCTGAAGGTTGAATTATTTGTATTCCAGTTGCAATTTGAAAGGATGTCAAATTTGTGTTTGCTTTCCAGACTTACCCATCAACCTATACAACAAAGTCCTTTGGTTGGCGGGGGACTGGATGCCGTATTGACCACTACTCCCCATCCAAACCTCAATTCTGTGCCGTTGCCTCAGGACCAGATGAGACAGAGACAGCAGCAAATCAGACAACAGAGGCTCCTTCAGGTGGGGGACCATGTGATCAGTGAGAGCGCACAATCCCGCTGTTGTTAAACTATATAAAGAGACAAGTTTCTAGGAATGTTTGTAGCCCAACACCATAGTTACAATTGAGTGAAGAGTAATTTTTTTCTTCCTGTGCTATTATTGCCTATCAGTAATAACAATAAGTGACATTTATATGGTGCTTTAAGATTTGTAAAGCACTTTATATGTGCTATCTCATTTGAACCTCACAACAACCCTGGGAAGCAGATTCTATGTAATCCCATTTTATTTTTTTATTTTATTTTATTTATTTTATGTTTTTTTTAATTATTAAAGCTTTTTATTTGTATAACATATGTATGGGTAGTTCCCCAACATTGATCTTTACAAAGCTTTCCATTACAAATTTTACCCCCAGTCCCCTCCCCTCCCCTAGATGGCAGGAAGTCCACTACATGTTAATAATGTTGAAATGCTTGAGAAGTTATGCAAGAAAAATCCTATCTACAAGAAAAAAAAAAGAAAATCAGAGAAAGGCAAAACAATGTATTCCCATTTTATAAATGGGAAAACTTAGACAAAGAGTTTAGGCAATTTGCCCAGAGACACATAGCTAATTAGTATCTGAGGGAGCATTTGAACTCTGGTCTTCCTGACTCCAAACCAAGTACCCTATCTATTATCCACTTAACTGCCTTTAATGTGAGAAGTAAGGGAAAAATAGATTTTTCCAGTGTGGACCTCATAGTAACTCTACTGTCTTAGAGGATCTGGGTTGTGTGCAAATTGGAGTCACTGAGTTTGAAGATCTTATCCTCAGCTGAACAAATTTAAAAAAATAAAATAAAACAGCTAAATTGTTAGCTTTCTGGGGCCAATTTAAAGAATTGTTTCACATTAAATATTTCATTTTCAGTGGTTATAATACCTAAACCAGAAAAAAATGAAAGAAGAGAAAGAATATTATAAACCAATTTTCAGACTTCTGGGGGCCCTTACAGGTCTATATTTGTTTGTGCCTGTATGACTTTGATTTATCAATTAGAATGCCAGGTTGTTAATTTTAAACGGGGAAGTGGGAGGGCAATATAAGGGGACTAGATTCCTCATGTCTGCCATATCCATTTTCATATCAAAATATCTAAGAAATTTAATTTGCAATCAAAACAAAAGTGCAAGGTGGACATTAAATTAGAACAAGGAAGTTGAATATTAAGACTTTAGGGGAAAAATAGCAACTCAATAGCTTAGCAATTAAGCCCTCTGCTCATCCAAACTTCTTGCAGAACATCTCCACCTCATGAGCATTCTGTTTATGTCACATTGGCCTACATTCATTCCTTCTGTCTCCATGACTTTGTTTCCCATGTCTGCAATCCATTTTCCCCTCATATCCAATTCTAAGCATCCTCAGCTTCCTTCTGTCATTAGCTATTTCCTCTAGGATGTCTTTTCTGATACTCCTTTTTACTTGTCTACAAATACTTTGGCAGTATTCCTGTTAGAATTATAAGCATTGTTCCTGTGCCATTCAATAATAATACTTACACCCATCTGATATTTGGAATCAGTGTTTAGTTTTTTGGCTTTTTTTTTGGTCCAACTGTACCTTTTTCATTTAACACACGTTGAAAAATTATAACTGTGATTCTTTTTTTTTTTTTTGAGATTTCACGTGGACCATTACCCCTTTGTTATTACAAAATTACTTCAAGATAAACTGGTTACAATAAAAGACATTTCAGTTTATCTGATATAAAATATACTTACATTAGTGTCTCCTTGGTAGGTTTTTTGGAAATGCTAATCATTTATTGAAATTTGAAACAAAGAAAAAAAGCTGACAGTCTAAGCAGTTCACTGATAAATCTTGTAACTACTACAGCTGCTGAATCTTTGTTTTGGTTTTTTTGTTTTTTTTGTTTTTTTTTTTTTTTTTGCTTTTTGCTGAGGCAATTGGGGTTAAGTGACTTGCCCAGAGTCACACAGCTAGGGAATGTTAAGTGTCTGAGACCAGATTTGAACTCAGGTCTTCCTGACTTCAGGGCTGGTGCTCTAACCACTGCGCCACCTAGCTGCCCCTGAATCTTTGTTTTTAAGGATTTTTCTTGAAATAAAAATGTAGTTACTATTTTTTGTTTTTTAATCATTTAGATTTCCTTATGTAATCTCTTCCCTTTACTCCTTGCAGAGAGCTACCTCTTACAACCAAGAATTTTTTTAAAAGAAAGAAGGAAAAAAAGTTCACCAAACCAAGTGATATATTTTTTACTAATAATTTAGGTTTCATAGCTATGGATTTTTGTAAAATATTGCCCTCTTTCTCCCTTGTCCCCTCTGCAAAAGAATGAGGGAAGTTTCTTCTCATATTCTCATATTTCTTCTTTGGAATCAAGCTTATTCTTGCAATATTTATTTTTTATTATTTTGTAGTTATTGGCTTTTTGATTTACATTATTGTTATAGTTTTGGGTATATTATTTCCTTGGTTCTACATATTTCCCTTTGCTTTAATTCACTTAAGCTGTTCCATGTTTCTCTATATTCATTATACCCATGGTTGTTGTTGGGTTTTTTTTTTATAATGTAGTAATATTCCATTTCATTCATATACCATAGTTTGTTTAGCCATTTCCCCAAGTCAAGGAAAAACTCATTTTTAGTATATTCATTATATGTTCATGTTTACGAATTTCAATTTCAGAGGGTGACTGTTTTTAACCTTCTTCCCTAAATTTTGGGGAATAGTTTTTGGAGATTTGTAATCCTTTGTACACTGACCAAACTATGCACAGTATATTAATTCTTAGTATAACAGCAATAGGCACACCACAAAACCAATCTAGCCAATTCTGTTGGATTGATTTCTGAATAGATCTCAAGACCCATTACCATTGGCTGTTTACCAAACTGGACATAAAGCTAGTCTTATTTTCTACCCCCCTTTTTGGAATTGGAGTCACTTTTTAGCCAGGTTCTAAATAACTCCAAAGTCTTCACATAGAATAAGTATAATCCCCATTTTTGAGACAGAGGTGGCATGGAATCAACTAGTCAACTCAAAAGGATTTAAGCCATAGAATAAGCATTTGGGGAGTAGCCATGGGATTATCTCAACCCTTTCCTTTCCCTCCACCCCTAATATCTTAGACAACTCTTCCATGGATCTCAATGCCTTATGAGGCTAAGCTTCTGCTAAACTAAAAGAAGGAAATTATAAGGGAGGACATGGCAGGACAGAAGAAAAGTGAAGGAAAGTTAAAATAAGAGATTTATGATAGAATGTTTAAGTTAGAAAGTTTATGGATTAAACCCTGGATTGGAAATCAAGGTATTTGGTTTCCAATTCTCATCTTAGCTCTTTGATCAAAGGCAAATCACTTCACTACTCTGAAGCTACTTTCTTATCTGTATTATAAAGATAATAACAATAATGGTACTACCCATCTCACAAGCTCTTTGAGAAGAAAGATATTTTAATGATCACATCTAAGAATTAGGGAATGATTGGTGAGATTTACAAAAAGGCATTTCAGCTCAATTCATTGAAGAACTTTTTATTAATCATCACCATCCAGAGAAGGAATGGACCCTTTCAGAGGGAGTGGAATCCTCTCTCCACTAAAATACTTTAATTTTATAAAAGAAAGAAATTTGTGAATTAAGAAAAAAGTCTTCATAGATTAGTAGGATTTCACTAATTTTTTAGGGGAGGGAATAAATTCTGTTGGGTTGAGCTAAAGAAACTTAACAAGTTCAATGGCTTTATCCTGAATTTAAGGATGACAAGCCTTTTTGTGGTATTTAAATATTGATCAGTTTTTTCTTCAGTTACAGCAGCAACAGCAGCAGCAGCAACCCCAACAACAGCAACAGCAGCAGCAGCCCCAACAACAGCAACAGCAGCAGCCGCAGCCCCAACAACAACAGCAGCAGCAACAGCAGCAACAGCAGCAGCAGCAGCCTCAGGGTCAGCAGACACTGGGACTCCAACCAATGCAGCCACAGCAACCTTTGGTAAGAAGATTTGTTGAAGAACACATATATGATTAAGATGAGTAGCTTTTTTTCCATATGACACATAAAAGCAACCTTTAAGTACAGGGACTTTATAAGTAATATTGCTGTAGGACTATACTACAGCCCTTCTAGACAGAAGGAAGAAACAGATGAGAAGTAATTGAAAAGGTGAAAAGTTTGGCATAGAAAGGCTTCACTTATCTTTATTTCTTCTGCTTTCCCTCTTCCTCCCTTCTTCTCTCTCTCTTTATTTACTTCTCCCTCCCTTCTTTCTGTCTTCCTTGCCTTCTCTTTTCTTAAACTTACTACTTCTTTTTCTTTCCTCTTTCCTCTTTTCTTTGCCCTTCCTCTCTTTTCCCTCCCCCTTTCTCTCTTCATCTCCTTTCTTTCCATCCTTCTCCTTTCTTATACTTTCCCTGACCATTCTTTTCTCTAAATTCCCATTCTCTCCTACTTTTTATCCCTGTTTTTTCCTCTCTCTCCCGCTTTCCTTTTTTTCTTCCTTTCTTTCCTCCCTCATTCTGTCTTACTGCCTCACTTTTTTGATCACTCATAAAATATTAGCTTTCCCAAATTGTAATTTAACCATTGAAGAAGTAAAGAAAATAGTAAAAGGTAGTGCTATTTTTCTGAAGTTGATTCAAACCAACAAGAAGTAATGTGTTAAAAGATATTTAGAACCCTGGGAAAGAAGTGACCATTCCACTTTAGATTTTACAAATGATTGTAAAAGAGAAGACAGATGGACAAAATATAATATATATATATACCCTAAATTTTTAGAAAGGGGCATATTTGAAAATTATTGGTGTGTGTGAATAAAATATGTAAATAAGATATTTTTTGAAATTAAATAAGTATTGTACAATAATAATGCAGAATAAGCAATATATGACTAGATACCAAAACAATGACTAGATAATAAGCACTCAAGGACAAAGATATTAAACTTGCCCATGCAAGTGCTAGGAACCAAATTAAAATGCAATAGGGAAACATTTAACAAAATAAGCAAAAATACATAAGCTCATAGATAATGTTACTAGCTGGTTTTCTGTATCATTATTCTGCCAATCAATGCTTTATTGGCTCCATTTCTATTTGAGTTTGACACAACTGCTCTAAGATGTCAGGAATTGTGAACCATAGAAAGAGAAATGGATTTGAAATCAGAAGATTGGGGTTAGAACTCTACTGTTTATCTGCAACTTAATTTCTCTGGGGCTCAATTTCTTCATCTGTTTAAAAAAAAAAGAAGAGGTTAGACTAATTTCTTAATCTGGAGTGAAGTCTCTGAACTTTAGTTAGATAAATAGAGGGATGAATGGATGGATGGATGAATGGACAGATAGATAAAAAAATAATAATGATGTCAGATGGGTAGATAGTGGGTGGGTAGGTAGATACATAGGTATCTATGAAAACTAATGGGGAGTGCATAGATAGCTGTATGTATGGATGGATGGATGAAAGATAATGATGGTGGGTGGGTAAATAAATAAAAAATGATGAGATGGGGAGGAAAGGATGAATGAAAAAGAATGATGATGGGTGGGTGGGTGGATATAGATAGATAGATTCATCTCAATATAATTGATTTCCTTTATTATCAGTTTTAAAAAAAATTTATTGATTTTGAGAAAGGGTCCATGTATTTCACCAGGCTCTGTTACACAAAAAAGTTTCAAAACCACTGGGACAGATGATCTCTCCTAATCCATATCCTAAAGTCCTAGTAGTAAAAGTAGGCTTCCTTAAGGAAATGAATGAGACAGACCTTTGAAGCTATAGAACATTGGAACTGACTCTGTCCTGTTGCTTATTTGAGGAGCACTAAGTTCAAAGCCACTGTGTAATTAAGCCACTTAATTTCTCTGGCCTTTATTTCCTTCTCCTCAGGAGAGAAAAGAAGGGAATAAGCATTTATTAAGAGCTTACTCCATGCCAGGTCCTGTGCTAATTACTTTACAAATATCATCTCATTTAATCTCTGAAATGGAGATAATAATACCTGTGGCACTTTCCTTACAGTTTCTGTGAGACTCAAGTGAGATAATGAGTGCACAGTACTTTGTAGCCTTTAAAACCCTGTGTAATATTAATTATTGCTGCCAAAGTCTCAGTTTATGTTGAGATACTTCTGCAGATTGCTACTGGAACCACCAGGAACATTTGTAAGCCTGTACTACTTTTACAACATGGGACTGGCCAAATAGACAAATTAAGTGTCATTATACTAAGCTCACAAAATAAACTTAAAAGAAAGGCCTCTGCTTTTAATAATAATATTTAAAAATAAATTTTAATGATTTTAATAATAATAAAGTTTAGTGCCTTTCTACTGAAGATGGAGAAAATCCAACTTCACGTATTGGAACTTGTGGTGACCGCACATTAATGTCCTTTTGTCATTTACTAACCTAAGTAGTTTGGTAGCTATTAAAAAAAAATCTAGAATTTAGAATAGGAATTTCTTTGCTCTTAAATAAGATCTTGGCATCTGTGATCCTTGGCTTCATTTACCCTCTGGACTTGAAACTGTATTTAAAATTTTAAAGTTAATGAGTTAGCTTCTGACTCCATCTGTAAATAGAGAATGGCCTTTCCTTAGAACTCCAGCCAGGATTTAAGAAAATAGTGTTTGTATGTCCTTCCTGCTGTGTTCTTTCTTTTCATTTTAAACCCACGCTGCCTTAACTAGTAGCCTGGGAAAACCGAGTAAAAGTTTTAAAACTGGGATTTTTCAGATTTTCATTAGAATCCCATATTTAATTACACAGCATATCCAAGATTCTATATGATCATTCAGATATTTGTATTTATCTCCTTTTAAGATTTTAAATGATTTTTTTTAATGAATGATGCATTAACCCTTAATCAGATATAAACATATGTCACATACTAAAGTCTCACACTTCAGGTGCTTTATGCATATTCTTCAACAGTCACTTCTTTTGCTGAGGCAATTGGGGTTAAGTAACTTGCCCAGGGTCACACACAGGAAGTGTTAAGTGTCTAAGGTCAAATTTGAACTCGGGTCCTTCTGACTTCAAGGCTGGTGCTACCTTTTTTTTTTTTTTTTTTTTTTTTAGAATTTTTAAGAAAGTGAGAAAAAGGCAGAGATTGTTATTCTCCTTTTGGAAAGAAAAGAGCTGGTTCCTGTATATCTCTAGATGGAAAGCTTTGCTTTCTGTTCCATTCAAATTGTTTCTGGTAGGCTCATGGAGGATGGGGATGGGGATGGAGATCACTGAATAAAATCAAATGATCTAGCTTTTTAGAGTAAAGGGAAGAAAAATGCACCTGCTGTGTCATTTGATTAAAGGTTTCTTTTCCCCTGATTTAAAAAAAAAGAACAATTCCATCTAGATTGCCATATTAACATAATTTAGACCACCAATCCATTGGTTTTGGTAGTTATTCTGGTAGAGCTGCCAGAAGAAGGATTAAGTTCTTATTCTAGTGAAGAACTCCCTTTTGTGTCTGCCTATAAACCTATCTGCAAATTGGAAACACATGATAAAGTTTAGCCTGCATTTTTTAAAATTTATTTTTTTTAACTAACAAAAATAAATTTTCTTCCCATCACTCTGTCCCACATTGAAAAGAAAAAAATCAAATCTCTTGTAATAAATATGTGTAGGTCCAGCAAATTTCCACATTGGCATTGACCCCAAAAAAGTGATCAGTATGTAGAGTAGCAGTTTACTACTTTGCTTTGGTGGTGGTGGGAGAAGGCATGCTAAGTATACAGATGTGTTTGATCCTCAGGTCTTTGGAAACATCAAGGTATAGGGACACTCTCTTTCCCTGGTGTCTTCATTCTTAAATTGCTACTTAGTATAACCTGGTAGCTTCAAAGTGAATATTTGGGACAACTAACTTGATTTAATTTTCCAGAAAGTTTTTCTTAAGATGAATTTAAAACAAGTATTATCAAAATGGAGTCTTTCATCTAAGTATTTCAGAGAATTACAGATTTTTTGAGACCAAAGATACCTTAGTTTTCATCTTTGCCAACTCCATCTTTTTATTTTTTTTAGCTTTTTTACATTCCCCAAATTTTTTTTAAATTTTCATTTAATTTAATTTTTCATATTATTTTATTTTTAAAATTTTCCATTTTCTTATTTTTCCAAATACATTCATAGTTTTCAGCACTCACATTTACAAAATCTTGTGTTCCAAATTTTTCTTCTTCTCTTCCCCCTGCCCAAGAGAGCAGGCAATCCTAAATAGATTAAACATGGGCAATTCTTCTAAGTATATTTCCATATTCATCATACTGCCCCCTCAAAAACATTCATAAGAAGGGAAAAAATACAAAAAAGAAAAAAAAACAAGCAAACCACCACAAAAGTTGTTGTTTTGATCCACATGCAGTCTCCATAATTTTCTCTCTGGATACAGATGGCACTTTCTATCACCAGTCTATTGGGATTGAATTAAATCACCTCATAGTTGAAAAGAGCCAAGTCCATCACAGATAAACATCACATAATCTTGATGTTGCTGAGTATAGTGTTCTCTTGGTTCTATTCATTTCACTCAACATCAGTTTATGTAAGTCTTTAGACTTTTCTGAAATCAAGCTGCTGATCATTTCTTATAGAACAATAATATTTCCTAACATTCGTATAACTTATTTAGCCATTCCCCAATTGATGGGCATCCATTCAGTTTTCAGTTTCTAGCACTACAAAAAGGGCTGCCATAAACATTCTTGCACATGTGGGTCTCTTTCCCTTTTTTATGATCTTTTTGGGATACAGATCCAATAGAGACACTGCTGGATCAAAGGGTATGCAGAGCCTTTGGGCATGGTTCCAAATTGCTCTCCAGAATGGATGGATCATTTCACACCTTCACTACAAAGCATTAGTGTCCTAGATTTCCCACATGCCCTCAAACATTCACCATTATCTTTTTTTTTTGTCATCTTAGCCTATCTGAATGGTATGAAATGATACTTCAGAGTTGTCTTAATTTGTATTTTTTCATATGACTAGAAATGGCTCTATTTTCTTTGTCTGAAAATTGTCTGTTCATATCCTTTGGCTATTTATCAATTGACTGACATTATCTTTTTTTTTTTTTGTTGCTGTTATTGAGGCAATTAGGGTTAAATGACTTACCAGGGTCACACAAGTAGGAAGTGTTAAATGTCTTCGGCCAGGTTTGAACTCAGATGCTTCTGACTTCAGGGCTGATGCTCTATCCACTGCACCACCTAGCTGCCCCCAAACATTAATCTTTTTAAAAAGGAAATCAAAGTTCACAGAGGGAATCTCTTGCCTGCCTACCTGACATTCTTTTTGCCTTAGTGCATACAGACATTTGTAGGGAGCATTGGAAAAAAAATAGTTGAACCTTTACTCTGTAGCTTTGCATTTTATTCTTTAAAAGAAAAACAAACCTTAATAGTGATAGAATTCACAATCATGAAATTGTTTTAATTCCTAGAATGTCATTGACAATAAGGGAGTATAGTCAATGCTCAATTTTTTAAAACTTTTTTAAAGGGAATTCTAGACCTATATAATTATCATGAGGGAACTTCACATATGGATATTCCAACCACTAATGCAAGTTGACATTTCATCTGTAACTTAGAGTCTAAGGCCCTGAAATGAGTTTGATAACTGTTATATATCAGAGACGAGAGCAGATCTCATTTCTTCCTCATTCTTAAGATCAGCCCTTTGTTATTCAAGGCTTATAGGATAGTCAGCAAATAGTCACTGAGGATTAGCATTTCCCTGGGTAACCCCTGGATCCTTCAGCCCATTTGTTGGAGCTGAAAATAACTTGGAGGTTTAAAAACCTAATTGTATTTCCAATAAAAATACAAAAGAGTGTCTGGTCAGAAAAGGAGTTAGGGCATGTCCCTTTTGGATTCATCACCCCAGTCCCACCTTCCATGTACCTTGCAACCTTCTTCTGTTCTCTCTTTACATTCTCATCCTATTCATCTGAAACTCAACAGAACTCATTGCTTTTTTCGCTAAACATATCCTTGCTTCTAAACTTAACTTTACTGTTTTATTTTTATTTTTGTTGGGGATACTGCCTTCTCCGAGTTACCTGGGTTTGCAATCTAGAAGTAATTCTCAACTCTTTACTCTTCCCCCATTTCCTGTATTCAGTGAGTTGCCACATCTTGAGGTTCCATCTCAGTAGAATTCCTCTATTTCTCTCTTATCACTTCCCTACTCCCCTAATAAAGGCACTCATTATCTTTTGCTTGAACTATTTTTCCAGTTTCATCTCCCTGCACCTATTTCACATATCTGCTAAATCCATTCTTCACACACCTGCCAAAGTGTTGTTCTAAAATGCAGGTATAACTACATCAGTTTTCAGCTCCAGAAGCTTCAGTGGTCTCCATTGCCTTTAGGAAAAAATACAAATGCTATTATTGAGTATTTCAAGTCATTCCCAGGCTACTCGTTATCTGCCACAAGTTCTTATTTTTCATTCATTATTTCTATTATCTCACCTGTACCCAAGATGGCTGCATTTCAGGATCTCATGGGCTGGCTCTTAGGTTCTTTACTCCCTTTAGGGTTCAGTTCAAACCCCACTTCCTTCCAGAGATCTTTCTCAGTTCCCTCAGTTGGTCATGTCCTCCCAATCATCATATAATTCTGTATTTATTTATCTGTGAATATATTATATGTCCCCAGGATAATGTAAGTTCCTTGAAGGCAGGGACTATCTCACTTTTGTAATTACATCCTCAATTCCTGACACATAGTAGGCAGTTATTAGAAATGATTATTGATTGATCCTGACTAGTGTAGCTTCTCATTGCTACTTTTCATAATGATTGGGCTAAATTGGGTAATTTAGAATTTCACTGAGTAATATCTGATTGGAAGGATTAATTTGGATCAGGAGTCACATTACAGCAAGGTGCTGATTAGTAAAAATAATAAATTCCCTGGAATGGTCACATTATTTGAATTCATACAACATTTTTTCCATTGGGTTAGAACCAGCTGCCATATTTTACATAATTATAAGTTCAAATAGTATAAATTCAAATATATGTGTTATTTTTCCAATAATCAAGACTTAGCCATATTCCTTTTTGTTTTAACTTTAGGCAACTGACTTCATATAATAAAAACCTCCAATAACTTGTCTACATGCCACTTCTGTCTGTCATTATGCTGAAATATGAATTAAAAATTGCTTCAATGTGTAAAATGTCTATAGAAAGCTCAATGATTACATATTATATTATATTTTTTCTCTCATCTTTTTTTAAAAGAAAAATAATTACACCTTTATAGGATGCCTTAAAATTTACAAAACACTTTCCTCCCAACAATCCAGTGAGGTAGGTAGTGAAAGTTTTGTTGTACCTTTTTTTTACAGATGAGGACACTGAGACTCAGAAAGATAGAGGCCCAGGGCCACACAGCTAGTAAGTTTCAGATCCCGGATTTGAACTCAACCCTCTAATGTTCTATGGATTCATAGCAGGTTGTATTAATCATCACCATGGCAACATATTTGAACTTCTTTTGTTTGCCAAGATTGGCTTAGTATTTTCTTCTGTCATTCTTGATCATCATAAGTCCATAAGCACAACATACCCTCAATTTAAAAACAAAACAAAACAAAACATTTTCTTGTTCAGGTATCAGTTGGATTAGAAGGCATCTCAGAGCCCCAACTTTAAGAGTCCATGATTCTATGAAGGAAGGGAACAACTCAATAGTAACATGGGAGACTAGGTCAGACTGGCAGAAATAGAGAGAAGAAGGCATGGATATTGGGGGGGGGAGAACATATTGGCTCTGTATTCAAAAGAGCTGGATTCAGATCCTGCCTCAATGTCATCTGGCCCCAAGATCTTGAGCAAGAGACAATCCCTCCACTCTGGACTTTAATTTTGCTGTCTATAACATGAGGAGTTTGGATTCTGAAGTTTCTTCCAACTCTAACTCTTGGATCCAGTAGACAATAATGAGCACGGTTTTGGACGTGTTGAGTTTGAGGCACTAGAAAAATACACAGGTAGAGAAATTCTTTAGGCTGTTACAGGTGGGAGAAGCTGAGGAGAGAGTCCAGAGGGAGAGAAATTAGACAAATGCTAAAGACGAACTTTGCCCATTTCATAGTTTTGTCTAAGTCCATGAAAACAGAAGAGAATTCTTTTTCTTCTCTTCATCTCCTTCCTGCAAAAATCATAAGATCTTCCTATTCCCATCTGGTAAGATTAGCAACTTTAGCTCTGTTCTATTTAATAACTTTAAGTGAGCATTTGTTGGCTAACTGTTTTAACACTGCTTCTTTGGGGAAAGGAAGTCCAGGTTCCAACAGTTGACTTAGAAACAAATGTTTTGAACACAATGTGTTTCAATCAGAAACCTTCCACACCAATGCTTATTTATATTTTATTTGTCATGGACTCCCCTTGGCAGTCTAGTGACACTTGTGGACCCTTTCTGAGAGTAATATATTTAAATTAAAAAAAAAGACATATAATTACAAAGGGTATCAATGATAAAGTTCAATTATAAAAATATTTTTTAAAGTTCGTGGACTCCAATTTAAATAATTGCTTTAAAAGCAGAAATTTTATCCATCATAAAATGGCAGAAGATGACTCGTAGAGACTCATTATTTCCTGTTCTTAAGTGCATCCTAGTTTTTTGAACAATTTCTATCCTTCTTAAAAGGACATGAAATAGACAAGGGACGTAGTTATCCGATGGAAAAAAATGACAGTCAGAAAAAATGACAGTGTACCTTCCACTAAGGCACATCTTCACTTTTAATGCTCAAACTGATACGTTGCTCATACAGTTCCCAGAATGTAATGCTTTTGTTTCCATTTTAATTTGGAGTGAAGAATTTTGCTTTGGTCAAAAACAGTCTGGAGAAAGGAGCATGTGTATGTGTTTGTGTATGTGTGTTGTTTTCCATGGTGGTCCTTGATGTAGTCACTCCCATCAACATTCATCCCCATCTCCTTTTGTGATTACAGTTCCCCAGGCAAGGCTTACAACAAACACAACAGCAACAGCAGACTGCAGCATTAGTCCGACAACTCCAGAAGCAGCTTTCTAGTGAGTATCATTCCTCTTGGACTTGGATAACACGGTTCCTAGACTCCACCTGGGGAGGAAGGATGCAATATCATTCCCTCCTTTGGTTTGGATCTGGGATTTTGCAAGAGAATACCTCCACCCACTTCCTATGTTCAATGAAAAAGTATATCATTATTTTCATTTGCAAACTAAAAACTGAATCAGTGTCGATTTTCATGTGAGGAAATGTTGCTTTCTTTTAAAATTCGTACTCTGACACTATTTCAAATTAGTCTGAAATATATGTTTTTGAGGGGCTTTTTTTATTCCTGTTGCTAAAATCGGTTGCCTTAGTTTTTCAAGGCAGTTTCACAAAAATTTCCTCTTTTTTGATTATAGAATACTTAGTGGATGTCATTTTTTTAAGTTTGTCTGCTTTTATGAAAAATAAATGTAATTACCATTGGTAAAATGCAATGTAGATATTTCAAGATTCTATTATTTAGCCTTAAAAAAAACTTATTTTAAAAATACACTTCACTAGGGGAAAGAAAAAATTGGCAAAATCCAGGATACCTTTAGTTACATATACTTCCCAAATTTTCTTTTTTTACTATTTTTTTTGACTTCTTCAATTACTTGTCTTTTTTACTCATCAGCATTTCTTAATTTTACTTCTCTGCATCACTCATTTGCGTGCACATAACTAGCTACAATTTTATATGATTAATTTTTTTCTCTTTAGGTAACCAGCCACAACAAGGAGTAACTCCATATGGGCATCCTTCACACTTCTGAAACGTGGCCGAAGAAATGATACCTAGTTTGATGTTTGCACTGAAGAATAGCAAATCAAATTCAATGCACTAGTTATTGTTATTTTAGTCATTTTTTTTCCTATGGTTTCATTTTGCCTCAATTTTTTTTTTGGTACTACATCTAATGAAGCTTTAACAAAAAGCAGAAACACGCTTTGTTTGGGTTTGTTGCATTCAGCTTTAAAATCATTTCCTGAGTTTGCTTCATCTGGGCAAACTTCCAAGAAGAGTTTTATGGGGAAGCATTTGAAATTGGTGCTTTTCTGAATCTTCGCATTTCAAAAAGAATGAAGAATACTGGATCTTACCTTTTTATTTATTAGTAACAAAGCATTTTGGGAGGAGCTGCGCTGGACCAAATTGCTCAGTTGAAAGGTGGGACAGATTTTGAGATGCAGGTTGACTTGCTCATTAAGTGCTCACCTCTCACATCCTTTAACAGTGAAAAAGGACATTTCTATTCATTTTAAATGTTTGTAATTTCATAAGCACTTTATAAACTTTTTTTTGTTGTTGTGATTCAATGACAGAATTTTTTTCTCTCACTTTTCCTTGTGGTCAGAAGGTGCTGAAACAGTTTCTTGCTTATATTTAAATTTCCTAGGAGTTACAGTAAAGCTGCAAGCTGAGGTTTTTAAACCTCCTTAGGGTAGTTGTGTTCTAAAATTGCTTTCAAGTGGGAAGGGGCTTTTAGAGATGGACAAAGTTTCATTTCCAAAGGCCTGGATTTACCACAGTGGAATCACTATTATTTCATGCCTGAGCCAGTAAGATGACTGGTCAAGTTCTTTCCTAAATTTACCAGCTTAACAAAAGTCCCTGTCCCTATCCTAGGCAAGGTCTTCAGAGCTGTTCTGAAGTTTTGTAGTGCTCAGCTGTGGCACAGTTTCCCCAGAATCTGGCCCTAAGGCCCCCAAATATCTCATAAGATATACTTAGCTATTTTGTTTTGTTTTGGGTTTTTGTATGGTAAGTATTTGCTCTTTTGAACTTAATTATTATCGTTAGTGTCAGTCCTGGTTGTGTATTGCCTATATTGTATTTATAAATTGGTGCAGAAAAGCACAAGTAAATTATACATGAGATTTATTATAGAGAAATAATAACTATTTTAACTTTGTTCAAGTATGTGGTAATTTGCTCATATTAGAGTAAAAATTACGGTAAATGATTATCAGTTTGTGTAACTTAAGAGTATTCCATATGATATTTTTTTAGAATTAGATGCACAAATTTTGAATGTGAAAATTGCAGGGCATTTTAAAAGCATATGGGGATATTCTCCCTGGTCTGTATCCATTCTTTTTTTTTTCCCTTTTGCCATATGATTTTACATGTACTATAGTCAAACATACTGTGAATAGATGTCTATATTGAGCAAACTGCATAGAGAGGCATTTTCCCATGAATGCCCCTAATTCCACAGTAGGTGGTGATTTTGTTTTAAAATGCATTCTCTAGGTAATTTGTATTTTCTGTGTGAGTGACTCATTGCACATTTTGACAAATGCAAATAACCTCCGATTCACATCTGCTTACTTTTGCCATGGTAACATTCATGTGGACTGCTTTGTACACTGTGAAATCCTCCATTCCAGCCTGGGTATTCTCAGTTGACCCTGGGCTGGGGAAGACTTTGCCAAAACATTTAGACCATTGTCATCCTTGAATTAACAGTTTGTCTTTCTTTTCAGAACATCTGTCTATAAAATTCCGCTTTTAGTTTTGAGAATCATCCTTAATGTTAGTGAAGCTGTTCAATTAATATCTACTTGTTATTCAAATTTCATCGCCACATGGAGAAAACGACTAGAATGTGACTCTCATGCATAGCTAGTGATGTTTCTTTTTCCATTCCCTCTGCCCTTTGAAATCACTGGCATTAAAAATGCCATTCTTAGGTGTTTGGGGATATTTTTTTTTCTGGCTTAGCTCAAAGAGCAAATGACAGTAATACTCTTTTTAGAATAATTGTTACAATCGCATAGCATTTGTAAGCACTTTATATTTTGCAGAAGTTATTTCAAGTAATTTATTAGTTGTAACTCACATGAAAAGCCTGAGAGAGATCAGTATGATGATGTCCATTGGAGGTTGAAGAAGGCAAATCACTGAAGGATTCCATCACTCATGGACCATGTGGGATGTGGGTTATAAAGTTAAGGCCAGAAATCAGGTTTCTTAAATATTGATTCTAAAGGAGGGGGGGAACCTATTCCAAAAAACAATACACCCACACTCCACCGTATTTTCTCAATTTTCATCGTAAGATTTTTTTAAAAATAAATGCAATATTTTGCACTAAAATGACTGCTATTTAACTCCAAGTAAAGGCCTGTTAGTATACCCATTGATGCATTCTGATATTTTGTATGGTGAGGTAGGTAGAGGAAATTTCTATAGTTTGGAGAACAGAATCCTCATCCCGTTTCAAAATAGGAACTAAATTCCAATGTGGTATAGAGAAACTACTATCTTTTGAACTTAAATGACCCTTTCTCCTTTACCAGCATCAGTTCATTTCATATATATGGGTGTATTTATATATTCAACACAAACACACACAGATTCTATTTATTCTTAACTTGGCAGGAAGTGGAGATAAGTTAATATAATAAATAGCATCTCTTGATCCATTACAACCAGTGTAGTCATTGGATGACCTAAAAAATAGGGCAATTAAAATGTTATCATATTTAAAGCATGTCTAACAATGGCTACAAGCCATTGTTTGTGTTTAATGTGCTAATAGGTAGGGCATTTAAAACAAACACTGACATGCAGCCACTGGTAGATGAACCATCCAGCCTATATATTCCCTGTGGAATTGGCATTTGGTAGTGATGGGGGAGGAGCAGCTAAGGGAATAATTACACCATCCTCTACTTGAAATGCTCAGAGATGATCTGTACAAACCCTGTAGAACCTTCCAATTTATTGGCCCAATTTTCCTTCCTAAAAAGTAATTTATGATTTAAATTTATGATAAAAGATTTATGCTGGAATATCCTACCATCTAGAGCTAAAAAGAGGTTAATGACCTATAACTTTCCCAAGATTAATTCCTGTTGAATTGATCACTTAATATAAATGCAATTCAGTGAATTAGAAATGAAAGCATTTCATAAAAGATGACTGAATTATCTTTCAATTTGAAATGCAATGAAATTTCATTTATAGCCTATAAGTTCCCCACTTAACATTATCTTATAAAGAAATTGTCTATTTTTTAAAGGTCAAATAGCTCATAATTCAGCGTGGCCTTTTCTGGAGAGAAGAAAAGCCTGGTAGAGTGGAAAGTAAGATGAGAAAGACCTACCTCAGGTTCTGCTTCTGACACCTCCTTATGCCTGTGTGATCATGAGCAAGTCATTTAACTTTGCTGTGCCCTAGGCAACTTGGATTAGAAATTCAAGATGAGTGACCCATTTTTATTGATGGAGATAGTTTATATAACAAATAAAAACACATCTTTCCAGGGTAATCACAAATCTGAACTAAATTCTCTCTCTCCTTCTTCTTCTCTTCCTCCTGCCCTCCCCCTCCTCTCTCTCTCTGTCTCTATCCTGTCCTCCTTCCCTCCTTTTTTCTCTCCCCCCTATTCCTCCTCTCTCGTTCCCTCTCCCTTTTTCTCCTTCCTTCACTCCCTTCCCCTCCCTCCCTCCTCTTCCTTTCTCTCTCTCTCTCTCCCCCCCCCAATATATCCACATACATACACATTTCTAAAGCTTGGGGTCTCTGAATTTTCTAATTTTTTCCCAAAGTTTCCTTGTATTATCAGTAGTAAAGAGATTGTTGGATCATAATTGCCTCTTCCTTTACATTATTTCAGTTCAATTACATTTTAAATTTGAAAGAGTCTGACAGCATTTATTGTTAAAAATACAGCTATTAAGACTTTTTTTAAAAATTCCTCATTGAAGAAAATTTACATTGTGAAAGTATAATATGTCTTGAGTAACAGAGTTCAACATTTATCTTCTGTAGGCTTTGACAAAATATTTATAAACAAATTATAAACTATTTGTACATCAGGATGGTAGTTTACCACTCATGACACAGTGATCTTATTTGGTTTTTCATAATGTGGGTGCCATGCTTATAGTGATACAAGATGGATACTAGGCAATTGTAGGGGTGGAGAAGTAGGTTTATCCTTTACTGAAGAATTCAGGTACATTCAAGATTTCTTATTTTATGAGAAAATAGTTTTATTGGTCATTATTATTTGTTGGCAAAATAAAAGTGCCTTAAGTTAAAATTTGTCTTGAAACACATTTGGTCTTTGAAGAAATCAGTAGGAGTTCATCATGCAAGATTTTTTTCAAGTTTTTTTTCTTTTTTGCATGTCCATTGTAAATTTAATACTGTTAATGTATTTAAAATCATTTACATGCCTATGGCTGCCTTTGATTAAACTTCTTCCCAAAATAGACTCTGTCCATATGTTGATTCTGTTGACAGCTGTTTGAATGGTTACTTACTCATTTCAAATCACTTGAACATAAGTTGTTGCATAATCACTCCCGAGCTGATTCTTTGCCGTGCAAGTATACATCCCTGAATCTGAAGTCTTGGGGTTCTGAAGGATGAGTGTGCCTTGTGGGTGAAGGAGTTCGCTTCTGGTGGACCTGACTTTGCTTGCTGCAGAAATCACTGAGTGATCAGGCTTTTCCCAGGTGACTTCTGGTTTGGGTATCCCCAGAGCCATGCAGTGGAGCTGAATGGCTGCTCCAGTCAACGTGCGTACGTTCCTCGGGGGCCGATTGGTAATCCGGGGAGGGAACGCCACAATCATAACTGGAATGGTGATCGCTGCTTCACCAATGCTGTTGTGAGCTTTACATGCATAGCTTCCTCTGTCTTGAGGAATGGCCTTGCTGATGACTAAGGTGCCGTTTTCATGTAATATGTATTTTCCATTAATTTGAGGCTTGTCTATCACATAACCACTGGGCACTGTCCAGACGATGCTTGGTTTAGGGTTTCCATCAGACATACAATGAAGGGATACAGATTCCCCAGTGATGCTCTTTATCGTCCCCTGCACATATGTAAGAATAACAGGTTTCTGACCAATTTCCAAAATAATTAGCTTTTCAATGTAGCCGACTTTATTTCTTGCAGTGCAACGATATTTCCCGGCATCATCCCTAGTTGGCTTAATGACAATCAAAGAACCATTTCTTCTTAGCTGATAACGGGAATTTGAGCTCCCGCTAGAAAATCGCGTGCCATTAGGTAAAAGCCAAATGATTTCTGGGGGTGGATTTCCATCAACAGAACAATTGAGTGCCAAAGGTTTCCCGGGATGAGCCACGACTTTCTCATTAAATGGATTTCTGAATGTTGGTCGGCGGAGCATTTCTAACACCTTCAACTGCACAACCAAGACACTCTCTCCACCATCATTACGAGCAATGCAGATCAATTCTGCGGAGTCCGTGAGCCTTACATTTCTTATTTCTAAGGTGCCATTCTTATATACGGTAATCCTACTTCCGTAATATGGCGCTGTGAGGAAAATGTTGTCGGGCATAATCCACATTATTTCTGGTGGAGGTGTCCCTTCTGCTCGGCAGTCCAGGTATTTCTTGGAGTGCTGCACAGCTGTTGCTTTGATGACTGTTTTATTGGAATATAGGCCATTGATCAGGGGTAGCTTGGAGACTACATCCAATTTATAGAGTCTTGTGTCATCCCCACTTGGATTTCGTGCAACACACATGTACTCTCCAGAATCTAGCAACTTTACTTTGCCGATAGATAACGATCCATTGTCATCCAACACGTACCTGTCGGTGGAAGATGAAATTATATCACTGGAAGGGAGCAACCAAAATATTTGGGGTTTGGGCTCCCCGATGACTTCACAGACAAGGACTGCAGTTTCTCCAGCAGTCACCCTAACGTAAGTCTTGTGGCTCTGTCTTATCCGAGGGGCAGCTGTAACAACCGTCAGATGAACCTTCATTTCGTCTTTTCCTAGAGTGTTCTGTGCATAACATGTATAATCTCCTTCCTCTGCAATCCCAACCTTGTTGAAATACAGAGTACCATTATCAAAAAGGATGTATCGCCTCGACCGGCGCCTGCTGTCGTCCGCTTGCATAATGTTGTTTATCATCGTTCCATCTGGCATTCTCCAAGATATCTCTGGCACAGGGGAGCCAGAAGCTTTGCAGTCAACTTGGAAGTCCTTCCCATGTAGCACTTGCTTCTTGAAATGCTGCTTGTGGTCAATTTTGGCTGGTTTCATTCTCAGGCTGACTTTCATCAGAATCAAGTCATCACCCATTTTGTTTCTGGCCACACACAGATAATCACCTGCATCTTTTTCAGTGACAGCTCCAATAAGCAAAGACCCATTGGGATAGACATGGATCCGGCTGCCCATCCTGAGAGGGGAAAAGATTAATTATAACATGTAAGGAAGAAGGAAGAAAAAAAAATTCATTACAAGTAAACCTGAATTTGATTGTTTTCTGAAACTTTTGCAGTTCAGTCGTCTTTATTTTTTAATCTGTTTTACCAAGCAGTATGAATCATGACTGCCAAAAAAAAAAGTTTATTTGTGTTTGTTAATTTCATTAAAAAATCCATGCTGAGTGCTTTGAAATTTTGAACATTGTTTTTAAAAAATCAAAAGCTTTTATTATATTATTAAATATTAAATAAATATATATTAAATATTCTCACATTTCACATACATGAAGAAATTTAAAATAAGAATTTCATTATTATTGGATATTGATGCAATGAAATGCTCATATTCATTGAAAGATAATATGCTAGGAATTACCAAATCATCATCATCATCATAGACCCCAGGGACCATTTTTCTTTTAAAAAATCTGGAAAAATCATTTTCACAATGCCCTTAGTGTATATAAGATGTTATCTTTTTTTGTGTGGTTTTGCTATGATTTTGTTAAGAAAATTTAGTATCTACCATCCCTACAAAGAGATTATCTATTGAGACATGTGGGAACCTTTATAAGAATATTTGTTCTGTCACATCGGAAGTGAAATCACTTTTACAGGCAATTGCCCTTCTTGCCTGCAACATGTTCCAAGAAAAAAATCTTTGGAGAGGGAAACATAAAGATGGACAGATGGATGAAGGAATAAATAAAACCCTGTGACCCATAGTCACTGCATAACATGAAATTCACCTATTTTGCCACTAGATGGCAGTGATACATTGACAAGATGAAATGCTAGTTTTAAAAGGGAGCAAAAACATCCTTTTTGAGATTATAGATTTAGAGCTAGAAAGGACCTTGTTTGGTTGATTCAGTCATGTCCGACTCTTTGTGACCCCTTTGGGGTTTTCTTGGAAGCAGTTTGACATTTCCTTCTCCAGCTCATTTTACAAATCGGGGGGAAAAAATAATCTGGCTTAAATGACATGCCTAGGGTCACACAGCTAAATAAGCTATCTGAGAAAAGAATTGACCTCACAGAGATTGTCTTCCTGTCTTTGCACCACCTGGATGCCCATAGAAGGGACTTTAGGAGCCATTGTTTTTAAAACTTTTCAGTTTTTACCAAAAAAAAAGCAAACCAAGGCACAGAGAATGGAGTTACCTACCAGGGTCACAAAACTACAAGTATCTGTTAGGAAGATTTTGAACCCAGACTTTCCTTACTCCATCATCTAAACACTACAAATCAGGATCTGATGAATGAAGAGATCATTGCTCTCCAGGTGACCAGTAAATGCCATTTAGGCAGATGAGCTGAAAGGCACAATTTGAGTGAAAATGAGAATTGCCTTTTGGAAACTAAGTAGACCAACCTTAAACCAAATTTTTATTTAGAGCAAAATTTAGATGCCCAGGTGTCATGTCTTTTTAAAAATATTGACACTTTTATTTTCTCTGGTTTATATCTTGATTTGTTGACATAGTTTTTGTGAAGAAGCCACTATTCCCCATTGTCCTCTGGAAACAAACAAATTTAATCTCTTTCCCATATATTCCTTCCTAGAGATAACTTTAAGAGCTTTCCTATCTCCTGAATCTTGCTTCTCCAGGCTCAGCATTCAAGGTCTCTCTCGTGACCCATTTTCCATGCATTTAACACTTTGCATTTTACCACTTTCCTTAAAACAGCTCATTTGAGTGTAACAGCAACCACTCGTAAGAATCAGCAAACGCTTGGTTTAGTTCATGAAACAAATACATTGCATAATAAATTAAAAACAAAAGCCACCTTTTGGTCACTTATACTCATTCCTATATGAGTTTTTCTTGCAAATATTTGTCTTTTGCCAAACCTCAGTATTTTTTTATCTTGCCTAAATCTGTTTCTGATCAACTTGCCATTTTAACCAGGCTGGTTTTGATGGCTGGTGGCCATTGGGCAAAATTTCACCCCCTCATATTGATTTTGTGGTGTCAGCTGTGAATGGAAGTGCTCGTCCTCAGCAAGAACCCTTGCTGTTCCTAAGGTGCACTGGATAAAATATCTGCTTTCTAGTAATTGGAATAAAGAATACAGCCTTTCCCTTTAACAAAGAAACTTAGAATTGAGTAGAGAAACATCCTCAATTAATGAACAGACTACTATCTATATAGCAAAGGAATAATGGGTATAATCTTTCTGAGGGACCCCAATTCGTTTTAAAGCAAAATATTTAATCTATGTAGCATAGCAACTAAATTTGTATAAGTATATAAATTGGTGGCTAGGTGGCCACAGAATGTCAAGCCCAGCGTCACAAAGACTCATCTTGCTGAGTTCAATTTGACCTTGGACAGTTGTATGTCCTTGGATGAGTCACTTAATCCTTTTTGCCTCATGTTCCTCATCTGTAAAATAAGCTAGAGAAGGAAAAGGCAAACCACTCCAATACATATAAATGAATGTCAAGAAAGGCAGCATGGTGTAAGAGATATGGGTTCCACTTCTCCCTCACATAAAAATTGGCTATATGACTCTAGGCAAGTCATTCAACCCTTGTGTTTTAGGCAACTAAAACTAAATTGCTGACCTTCAGTGGTAGGAAGCCCTAATGGGAGCTCTCTATGCCAATAAAATCACCTACTAGCCTGACACATAGTAGATACTCAGTTCATACTTGCTGGCTGACTGTTAACAGATGAGCCATATTCTTCGGATACCAAATAGTGTGTGTGTATGAGTGAGTGTGTAAAGAGAAGAATCTTGGCAAAGTAGAATGCCAACCTCAAAATGAGGAAAACCTGGATTTAAGTCATTTTTAAAAATAACTATTTTGCTGAGGCAATTGAGATTAGGTGACTTTTTCAGGGTCACACAGCTAGGAAGGATTAAGTGTCTGAGAATGGATGTGAACTCAGGTCCTGACTTCAGGGTTGATATTCTATCCACCTTACCATCTAGCTGCCCCAATTTAAGTCATTCTTGATACATAGGCAATGGAACTCTGGATAAATCACTTAATATTTTAGTACTCCAGGTAACTAAGACTATAAATTTTAGAATAGTTAGAGACTTATGTTGGTGGGATTTCCTCACCATAAATTCCCTTACATGGAGGAAATCAGACTATCTCTCCCAAAATAGATGTATGGAGTTTTTAGGATGGCATAGTCTCTTGTATACATTTCAGCTCTATGAAGTAATATGCCCCTCCCAGGTTAAGCTTATGCCTCTATTTTCATCACCATGCTGCTAACTCAACTTTGACACTGCCTCCAGCAGATTTCTCCCCTTTGATTGGAGGACTGGAGGGTGAATTACCAAATTCCACCCAATGTCTTCCTTTATAGAGAGCAGGAAATGAACCTTTGAGCTCACTCCACTCTGCCTCTACTCTCTACTATGTCTGCTTTCAACTCTATGGACCGAGATATCTCCATATATGATACTTCCTTGTGTCATCCCCCCTTTCTTGCCTCTTTTTGTGTATTCTCTCCCTCCTCCCTCATTAGATTGTAAGCTTGTTGAGGATTGGGACTATCTTTTTATTAATTGTATTCCCAGAGCTTTAGTACAGTGCCTGGTGCAGTTAATAAAATGTTTATTGGATTGGACATACATAATAAAAGTAATACCTAGAATTTATATAGCTCTTTAAGGTTTGCAAGGCACTGTATCTGATATCTCACTGGACACAAGAACCATATAAGGAAAGTACTAATATGATCCTCATTTTACAGAAGAGTAAACTGAGGTGGGAAGTGGTTGAGTGACTTGCCTAGAATAACACTACTAAGTGTATAGACAAATTTTGAATTCAAGTCTTCCTGAGTTCCAGCTCTTACCCACTATCCCACCTTTTATATATATATATATATATATATATATATATATATATATATA
>JAJPUD010003008.1:89217-147888 GCA_023553655.1 Myrmecobius fasciatus
TATATATATATATATATATATATATATATATATATATATATACACACACACACACGCACATATTTATTTATTTGTGTGGGTGTGGGTATACATATATATGTATATCTTTGCTATATAAATTATAATTTATATATCATATGTTTTATAAATATATATGTAAAGTGTGAACTTGAATGTTTCAATGATGTGTGATTTTGTAGATGACATATCTCTCGGTTGAACAAGATGCTTTGAAGTCTCTTCCAAATGACATTCTGAGATATGTCACAAGGAGATTCATATAACATCCAACAAGCATCCAGCCAGCTTTTGCTTGAACTCCTCTCATGAGAGAAAGCCCACTGTCTCCTCAGATAATCCATTCTATTTTTGAATAGGTCTAATTTGGGGGAATTTTATGTTTATATCAAAAAAGAAATATCCTGAAGTAGAAAGAGTCTGGATTTGAAGTCAAGAAGACCTGGATTTAAGTCTCTCTCCTGCCACTTTGGCCAAATCATTTTGCCTCCCCAGCTTTGGTTTCTCAGTAGTAATGAGAAGGACTGAGTGAGCTCTATCTAGGTTTCTATAACCTCTAAGCCTATGATCTGCCTCTCTTGGACTTTAATCTGTCACTCATAGTTCTACCCACTGGGGTCAAGCTAATTTATTTTCCACATGACAGTTTCTCAAATACTTGAAGATAGAGTTCACGTCCCCCCCCCCTCACCAAGTCTTCAGGTTAAACATCTCCAGTTTCTTCATATAACATAGTATCCTTACAAAAAAAAGCACCTGGAACTGAACATAATGCTCTTAATGTAATCTCACCAGGATAATTCCAATGCAACTATTCCCTCCCTTATGCTTCATTTAAAAAATCCAATTTTCTTTTTAGTGTAACAATGCCTTGAATCTCAAACTTGTGAAGTTGATTTTTAAAATCCAAACATAAGCCTGATGAACTGTTGTCTAACCATGCCTTAAATCTCAAAATTATGAAGTTGATTTTTGGAGCCCAAGTGCAATATCTTATTAAATTTCCTTACTATATTCAGCTCAGCATTCTAGTTTACTTAAATCTTTTTGATGGGGGAGTTTCTTTCACCAAATAAACCACAACATATCTATAACTTGATAAATAGCCTTCAGTGGTTGTGGTTCCACTGATTGCTGTGGCTAAAACATCTTGGCCCTACTGCCACACTGCTGCCGAAATTCTCTGAACTTGACTTATCTTGACCTTGATCCCTAAGCCATGCTCCAAGCCATTCTAAATGAATTTAACTTTCTCAAGAACCCATACTCCGTTGAGAGAGCTCTCAAGTAAGCAGGAGGACCTCCAAGACATAGAAGAAGACTTTGGTATACATAGTATATAAAGCACTCCAAATACCTCAGTAACCTTAGACATATGAAGGCTTATGAAGTCACTTCACCACTGTCTGCCTCAGTTTCCTCATTTGTAAAATGGAGATCATAATAGCCTCAATGAAATATTTCCAAAGTACCTTGGGAAAAAAGTGCTATATAAAGGCTTGCTTATATCATCATCATGATTGTTATTACATTTTAATTCATTCATACACTATATAGATCTGTCTAATAGAGCCCAAAGAAGAGTTTTTCTTTTCTCATTCACCCACTGATGTAGTTGTTATTTTTAGCTATTCTTGGTGTGGGAGCACATACTAGTTCCACATGAAAGTCCTATCTTAACTATATAAATTTAAATGAGAAATTGACATCTCATGAGAAACACAAAACTTAATATTACCTCTTTAGGTGCTTTTAGAAAGGTAGCCTGGAACAAATGCTAAATCGTACTCCTTATTTGTAGACTCTATATGCCTTCCAAGGCACCATTTTTGTTGTCTTCTGGTAGCTGTGGAATTAAATAGCTTAAAGAGTGTACAAAGATTTTATATTTACCTGTGCCATTGGTCCACAATTGCCTTGGATGGTAACCTCCAGATTATTTTAGGCTTGGGTTCTCCAGTGGCTGAGCAATTCAGTAGCAATTTGTCTCCAAAGTTCAGTTCAGTCAATTTTTGGGAGGCAGTTTCTATCCTGGGAATGGTATCCCTCTCTTCTACTATTAGGTTGACAACTCTCCTCTCTGAACCTGTGGAGCTGGTAGCTATGCATTCATAGTTACCCCTGTCTGAAGAGGCTATATTTCGTATGTAAAGGGTCCCATTTGGAAACAAGAACCACTTGGCATTTATAAATTGTAAAGGTTTCACTTCAGTGCCATCAAAAAGGACCCAGTGAACACTGGGTTGAGGGGTTCCTTTAGCTGTACAGGGCAGTTTCAAATTTTCACCCCATATCCCAGTGACAAATTGTCTCTTTTGTTCCAATATGATTGGTGGTGCAGCAATAACTTGTATCTTAACCAGCCATGAATCCATCCCAGCTGGGTTATTAGCCAAGCAGCTATACACTCCACGGTCATAGACTGTGAGTGTGTTGATGACCAAAGTCCCATCAGATTTCACCATGGCCTGGTTGTTTCCCTGAGATGATTCCGAAATCACTGTTTGGTTTGCTAAAACCCAGGAAATTTTCGGAGTAGGCCTTCCTTCAGCTCTACATTTTACTTCCACAGAACTTCCAGAATGGGCAGTAATTTCTTTCGTCCGGCCTTCCAGGATCCTAGGAGGATAGGTTATCACTGACAAAGTGGCATGAAGTCGGTCTGAGCCATATTGATTGGCAGCCACACACAGGTACTGTCCACGGTCCTGAATATTCACATTCTGAATGAAGAGAGTACCATTAGAGAATACTTCAAATGTGCTCTCCCGAATTTCTTCAGAGAAAACAATTCCTGATAAAGATGAAAAGGAAAACACTTTGGTTTATGGGAGTCTTCCTTTTATGTAAAGGGAAAAAATGTTAAGGGAAGTTCAGTTTCTCTTAAAGTGATAGAAGGAAAGGAAATTTCAGTCAAGTTACTTTGAATGTGTTTTAAATACAGTTTGTTACACAGTTATAGATTAGTTAGGGAATTGCATAGATTTTCCATCCATAATTGCATCTATTTAAAATTTTCCATTTTTGACAATTATATTTTAATACATTTCATTCTCTTTGTTTCTACAGTTTTTCACAGGCATTTTTCTTTAATTTACCTATATTAAATATGTATAAATATGTGCTTTTATGCACATGAAGGAAAATATAAGAACAGGATGTTGATATTACTACTAAAAGGATATGGATTTATGTACTAGTTTTTGCAAAGCTTTGAACACTAATGATAACTACCAAAACATGATAAAGATTTTTCCTGTTTTATGGCAAAATTACACTAATTAAAGCAAGATAATTTTAAAGGTCCTGGTGATTAGCTTGGATTAACTATGTTTCTGTTACCAGGAAGGGTTCTGGAAAGGTTAGTCAGAAATAACTAATATAAAGATTTGTTTTAAAGCATCAACAAAATACTTAAAAATAAACACAGATTGAAGTACCTGATGAGACTCTGGTCCAGTGAATAGTGGGAGGAGGATAACCAGTGGCTTCACAGGGAATGAAGGCATCTGAGTTAGCCAGTACCGTAAAACTAGCTGCTTTGCCTCCAACTATCTTTGGCTTTTCAAATCTATTTCTAGGCAGAGAGCCAAAGGTTAGGGGCTTGGCTGCAGTTGTTTCTTGAACTGCTTTCTGATTAAGACTATTTTTGATTACATTCTCTTTCTGTCTTCCCCACCTTGGAGTATGTTGAGTGATGCTTTCTGGGAATTTGATTTTGGTCAGTGTATTTGCTCCTGGACTTTTGTCTCTTTCAGCAACTTCTGGATAGGATTGGTGCCAAAATAGGTTTTCTGCCCAAAGAGGAGTAATCTTATCCTTGAAGCTTTGTGGTTCAACTGTTGTTAGTGGCAATGCTGGCATGGGATCAACATAGATAAAAGGTGTTGTTCTAAAAGAGTTCTCAGTTTGCGGATGTGATCTGGAAGGTGCTTCAGTCTCAGCCTTAGACATGTGCTGATCAGTATGGAGACTTGTGGTTTCCTGTAGTTTTGGCTCATTATGAGACATCATCTCAAAGAGTGTAATCGGAACTTGGTCAGTTACTTTACTTCTGGATAAGGTAATAGAGGTAGCTTTGGATACTTCCATGCTATTACTAGTCCCCAGGAATGGTGTTTGGCTAGACAAAGTACTTTGCAGCGTTTTGCTGGGTAAGGTCATAGTATCAGTTGTCTTTGTTAGCATCTGAGGAGTTGTTTTAGCTACTCCTTCATTTATTTCTGTGACATTAAGGGTTAGTGGATAAAGACTATTTGGAGCTGGAATTCCTTTCATGCCCTCTGAAGGAGATTGGGTCACGGTAAAAACGCTAGGACTAATTAGAGGTTGAACTAGATTTACATTGGGTGGGGTTGTGATTCCTGATGAAGTAGTGACAGAATTCTCAACCTCAATACTACCCCGTGGGGTCACAATATTTTTCTGTGGTCGCCTTCGTCTTTGCCCTTTCCGTCTTCCAGGTCTAGCTGTTTGGCTTCTGATGACAGTAACTGAGGGATGGGCAATAGCGGGAGAACTTGTTGATACAAAACCAACTGTACTAGATAAGCTTTTGGTACTTGCAGTAATGGGGTAAAAAAACAAATATGGAAGATTTGTCATTGTCAAGAGATTCTCAGAACTGATTTCTTTAGGAATACTGTTCTTATGAGTGAATTCCTGAGTTACAACGGGGATTTGGATCTCCTTTGTTGAGAGAGTTGTGAAATGGAAAGAACCTCCATCAGTGGGTACTACTGGGGACACTTTAGGAGGGACTGTGATTGGGTTTGTTTGTGGGCTAGATTGATGGAGCTCCTTAAGAATTTCTCTTTGGATATAGCTATTCACAAAAATTTGGTGCCAAGGAATTTTTCTTCTAAAAGCTCTCGTAAAAGTTCTCATACTAGGAGTAGAAGAAATGGAAATAACATTTGAATGAGTTGTAGGATTGGGTGCACCTTTCATAATCACACTGGTACTGGGAATGGTGCTAAACAAAGCTGAGTGACTAATGTTCATTGAAAGGGTTTTTTCTGTATTCAAGGCCATAGAGGTAAAGGTCACCAATCCATTCTTTGGTGTTACTTGTGTGCTTTCTACACTAGAATATCTCATTGTGGGAGTGGCTTGCTCTAATTCTACATAAGGCTTATCTACCTCTTCAAGTTCTGATGCTGGTTTGGGGTATGGAGTAGTGGGAGTTGATGTCACTTTTGCAGACTCCATTTTGGGGAGAACGGCATGCTCAGCACTTGGAAGAAGCAAATGAGAAGGCGCTGTGGTGACCACCATTCCAGGTGTACATGATGGGCACTTCACATCAAGTTCTGTTGGAAGCAATGGTGTCCTTTCTTCAGGGAGGGCCCTAAATCTTGATCTCAAAAAAGGATATCTGTGCCCTTTTATGTTTGGGATTCTACCCGGGCTGATAACTCTCCTCCTGCCCCAAATTTTCCTCCGTCTTCCATAATGTCTCATTAGTGGGGTAGTGGTAGTTACAACACTGGTGGCCCAAACTGGATTCTGCATCATTGTTGTTATATCTGTGAATAAATTAGACGTAATAATTTTTTGAGTGGTATGGGAATAAAAATTATCATTATTTGACTCATTCCCTATTATTATGGATAGATCAGTAGAGTCTCTAAATACATGATCTTTTCCATCAGGGTTTGCAGATACATTAATGTTGCTATGTCTGCTAATGTCATCTCTTGATGTTGTGGGTATGCTTTTGGAATGTTCATTTCTTTTCCATAAAGGTTGCTCATTTCTCAAGATTTTGGTTGTAATGGGCAGCAGAGAAGAGATGGTAGGTAACTGTTGAGTGGAGATGCCTTGCAGATTATTTGATGTGCTTATGTTAAAGTGTACTGAAACAGATGTGGGTAGATTTAAATTTGTATTTAACATGGGCTTTTCAGGACTTGCAGATTGTGAAGTCTGTGGATTGACTATTGGAAAGACTTCCACGCCAGGAGTGATACTGGTTTCAGAGCTGTCTGGTGGTGTTATGGGATCTGTAGTCACTGGACTTGCTGTCTCCAGAGCTCTTGTTGTCAGGAGTATGAACTCCTCATCTAAAGGCAAGACACCAGATGATTCCTCTCCATCTCCAGGGAATGTTGAGAGTAGAGTGACTTGTGTAGGGGGTGTGGTTATGGCACTTCCTACTTTTTCTGGTGTGGCTAGTTTTTTAGCTTTTTCTAAAAATGCTGCCCATTGTCTTGGGTCAAGTCTACGAGCAGAAGGAGGAAATTGTCTCCTGTGTTCCCTAAAACGTCTGTTTATTGGATCTCCATGGCGACGGTACATCAGCTCATTGTAATTCTGCCTTTTACTTGGATTTGAAATGTCCTGTTTAATCGCATCAGCCTCTGGAGGCACTGTGCTTTGTACTACTGGTGGCTCCTTGAAGTTTGTGGTAGTGGGCTTAGGTTCCTCTTGTCCAGAACCATCAGCTTCTCCATCTTGATATTCTAGATTGTTCCCTTTCAAGTCCACTGATAGTGGAAAAATCAAAAAATCAACGCCATATGGATTAGCTGCTACACATCGAAAATACCCACTATCTTTTTCAGTGATCTTCAATATTCTCAATGTACCATCACCAAGAATTTGCTTGTTTCCTGAGGAGTGATGAAGTACAATGTTTCCAGGGAGAACCCAGCTGATAGAAGCATCTGGGATCCCAGTGGACCGGCATGGAAGATCAAGTGTTTCACCAATACAACTCCCATGTGCAGCCCCATTTATGTGATGAGTTTGCACATTTGGATCCACCACAGTAACTCTATATGTAAGAATATCTGCATCATCATAATTGGTGCTGATACAGTGATAAAGGCCAGTATCAAAGCCATCAGCTGTCTGCAGTTCTAGTTTTCCAGCTTTATCTATTAGGATTCTCCCATCCTCACTAATATAAGGGGCTCTTACTTTGCTCCCATCTGCAAGAACCCACTCTAGGTGAGGACTGGGGTCTCCCTGAGCTGGACAGTCTAGTTCCATGGTCCCACCCACTAAAACAGTCCGCTCTAGCTTAGTAGTATTATCTCGGGAAATCATAGTCCATTTGTGCTTGACTTTCCTTTCTTTTTCATGTGGTATAGTGACATGGACATCTACTAGGTACTGGATGTGCAAAGTGCTGAGGGTGGTCACAGTCCTATCCAGTTGCAGTGATATCTGGTCCTGCATCAGCCACGATGGATCAGCTGTTAGTTCTGCTTTTATATCAGTAAAAATATCTTCATTCCTTGAAACAATCTGTTTATATTTATGCCTGAGATGGGGTGTTTGGGGAGGGGAAAGAGCTCTTTCTAGCTTCAGTGGAGAATCACTATACATGGCTAGAATTCGCCACAGTGGTTGGATGTGATAGTGATCTATGTTACATACAAGGAAGGTGGAAAATGACGTATTCAATGTGACATAGCCACTCCCTTCAGCAAAAGAAATAGGTAATGTCTTAGAAGGCTTCTGAATACTGCAAGTCAAATGAGCTTCATTCCCAGACTGGTCTGTCAAGTTCATAGTTATCACACCCAAGGGTGCAACAAAATCTTTGGACAAGAGAGATATGGAGTCGCCCTCTTCTGGTAGGGTGAGATTCTTTATCTTCAGGGTAGAATCAATGCTTGGCTTAATACAAGTCAAGGCTTCAGCTGAAATTTCAGCTAAGTGTTTGCTTTTGAATTTCTTAGGATTTGTGCATAGTGGGCACTGAAGATGAGTAGAGGAACTTCTGTCTCTTTTGCATTTTACTGTGTCTGGGAATGGGGAGAAAAATAGGATAATTTAGTTATTTCCTAATAATAACTTCCGTATCTAGGAATTACTCCAAATAACTTCCATAATTATATTATAGCTAACAATGTTATATTTATATTATATGGTAGCTTCTGTATCTATATCATTTCAATTCAACAAGCATTTACAAAGACCCAACTTTGTGTCTGCCACTGTGTCACAATATACTATAAGATAAATACATTTTGAAGGGGAATCTATCATTCACATTAAGATGAATTTAAATTGATGTCTTCTGGGATATTAAGAATTTTATTCTGGAAGGGACCTTAATTCGATTTACCACTTTTACTTTACAAATGAGGAAATTGAGACTCAGAGATGTTATATATCCTCAATTTTCGCAGAGTATGCAGCAGTAGCAGCAGCAATAACAACAACAAACAGTATGGTAATCTAGAAAGATTTACGATAAGAGGCTGGGCTTTAAATCCCAGATCTACCACTTTTTTTTTTTTTTTAACCATGTGGCCTTGAGTAAATAACATAACCTCTTGAGTAAATAACATAACCTATAAAATGAAGGGATTAGCTATATGACCTCTAAGGATCTTCCTGATTCTGAGTCTATAAACATAATGATTCCAATGTAGATTTTCCAAATTCAAAATCTAGTAGTTTTCCCCCCACTATGCTGTGCTGCCCAATGGCACTTATTGGGACCTTTGAATACCAAAATTTGACCACATTTATAGAATTATAAACTTTCACAATTGGAAAAGCCCTCAGTGACTATCTGATTCATCCTGTATCTATCAAAGAATCCCCCCAGTCTGAAAATCAGTCAATAAGCATTTGTTATGTACATGCTATGTGCCAGGTACTATGGTATGTACTGGAGGTATAAAGAAAAAAACAAAGTAGCCCCTGCTCTCAGGAACTTACATTTTAAATATGTATACATTTAAGTAGATACAAAATATGTTCTACACAAATTCAGTATAATATCAGGGACAACAGCAACAGATGGGATGAAGGGACATCTAGAAGTTTAAAGAAAAGCCTCCTGGGGCAGCTAGATGGTGCAGTGGATAGAGCACCAGCCCTGAAGTCAGGAGGACCTGAGTTCAAATGTGATCTCAAACACTTAATACTTCCTAGCTGTGTAACCTTGGGCAAGTCACTTAACCCCAATTGCGGAAGGAAGGAAGGAAGGAAGGAAGGAAGGATGGAAGGAAGGAAGGAAGGAACGAAGGAACGAAGGAAGGAAGGAAGGAAGGAAGGAAGGAAGGAAGGAAGGAAGGAAGGAAGGAAGGAAGGAAGGAAGGAAGGAAGGAAGGAAGGAAGGAAGGGAGGGAGGGAGGGAGGGAGGGAGGGTCCCAAAGGGATTTGTAAATTGAGGTAAAGAAGGAAGGGAGGGAGGGAGGGAGGGTCCCAAAGGGATTTGTAAATTGAGGTAAAGCCTTAAAAGAAGTGAAGGATTCTAACAGGTGGAGGTGAGGAGGTCCAGCATTACAAGTATGAGCACCAACACACCAAATGTCTCTCTAATGAAGCCTTCACTGATGGGGAATTGAGAGCATCAGGACACAGCCCAATCCACTTTTATTTATGAGGAAGTGTTTCCCCAGCATCAAGTCATGGAGAGCATTATGACATAGGCAATCCACTTAGAGATAAATATTTATGAGGAAGTGTTTCCCTAGCATCAAATGCAGAAATTTGTCTTTTTTTTTTGGTAACTTTCACACATTTCTCCGAGTTCTGCCTTTTAATCTTGCTCAGCCTCAGTTTTCTTATATGTAAAATGGGGATTGATCATAACAGCACCTCCCTCCCAGGGTTGTTTCAAGGATCAAACGAGATAATATTTGTAAGGTGATTGGTATAATGCTTGACACATAGTAGAAGCTATATAAATGCTGACTGTTATTATTACTCTGCAGTAATAGTGAGTCTAAATGACTAGAGAACTAGCCTAGAGTATGGAAAACCTGAGTCTAACCTGAGATTTCATTGCTAGACAAGCCACCCTCTCATCCAACGCAATCGTCCCAGGACATAGTGTCAGAGTAAAGCCCTAATCACTGACAGGGGACAGGTTTCATATTCATCTCCAAACTAACCTCAGGAATTAATGAAGAAAAGGCAGTAGATTCTAGGTTCTTTGTGGATGACCACAAAGAACAAGCAGAAAAGATTTGAAATGTAATTCCTTTTTCTATCAATTCAGGCAGATAGCAGAAGCTCAAGAACACTAATCATACTCTCAGTGATGTGGCTGTAGGCTCAGGCACTAAATGTTGTGATGTAGGAGAATGCCAAATGTTGGGGTTAGGTCATGTGAAGAATCACAGTGGCCATTCTCTTTGGCAAAAGGTAAGTTTATTTAGAAGAGGTTACAGACAAAATGAAGAGATACGATAGCCACTAAATATGAAATAGAGTTGGAAAGTGCATAGCAAGGAAAGGATTTTTAAACAATTAATAATGGAAAAGACAAATTCCCTAGTGGAACTCACAATTAACCAGGAGAAAAGAAATACCCCATGAGGTTAGTATATATGCCCTTAACTGGGGGGGGGGGGCTAAATCCTAAAAGGGGTTTAGTACCCAAAAAGAGCAAGTTAGCTATAAGAATGAGAAAGATGCCATAATGTATGGTGGAGATTTGAGAGGAGACACCAGGAGGCAGAATGGGGGATGAGAAGAGAGATACCACATGGCATGGGGAAGGAGTGAAGGGAAAGAAACCATTAGTCAGAGTGTTATGAGGGGCTATAACCCCAAAAGGGATTCAGCCAAGATGATATAAGCCATGGACAGATTTATAGAGGTACTTTAACTTCAGAGATTTGACATAACTTGGATTTCTTGGTTGGACACCCATGGTTAGAGAGGGGAAACTCCGCAGAGGATGGGACCATGAGGGTAAATTGATTCCTATCAGAATTTTTTTTCCTATGGAGCAATTCCTTCAATGCTTCATTCTTTCTCTGCCAATCACACCCAGAACCTCATCACTAGTATTTGACATGTTCCCTCTTATTTGACCCATATATCTTTATGAGGAAGAAGTAGTAAAGTTGTTGTAATGTGTCCCCATTTCACAAATGAGGAAAATAAAGCCCAGAGGTGCTCTGTTAATTGATAGAGGACATATAGTTAGGAAAGAACAGTGCTGGGACTTGAAGTCAGGTCTTTTGACTTCAAATTCAAACCTGCTTAAACCAAACTATTGACACTATCTTCACTTTAGAATGCTACCCAAAGATGATAAATTCATTTGAGGAGTTTGGGTGATACTGTGGATAGTCTTGGACCTGTATTCAAGAAAAACTGAATTCAAAACCAGCTTCAGACACTTATTACCTGCATGATCTTGGCCAAGTGACAACCTCTCTCTACCTCAGTTTCCTGAGAATAGAGTACCTATCTCCCAGGGTCATGATAAAATGAGTTTAATACTTGAAAATTGTATGAATTAACAATTTAAAATTTCTTAACCATGTCAAGCAATTTAATCCTGCTGTTATTATCCTGGCTTTTAAAGGATTTTTAAAAAATATGATGGGTAAATTATCAGCATTTTTATATATTACCAACAAAGTCCAGCAGTAAAAGATACAAAGAGAAATTCCATTCAAAATAACTGTCGAGGGGCAGCTAGGTGGCGCAGTGGTTAGAGCACCAGCCCTGAAGTCAGGAAGACCTGAGTTCAAATCTGGTCTCAGACACTTCCTAGCTGTGTGACCCTGGGCAAGTCACTTAACCCCAATTGCCTCAGCAAAAAGCAAAAAATAAATAAATAAGTAACTGTCGATAGTATAAAATATTTAAGAATCTATCTGCCAAGGGAAAGTCAGGAACTATATGAACACAACTACAAAACACTTTCCACACAAATAAAGTCAGATCTAATCAGTTGGAAAAATATAAGTGCTCATGGATAGGCTGAGAAAATATAATAAAAATGACTACTACCTAAATTAATCTACTTATTTAGTGCCATACCAATCAAACTCCCAAGAAATTATTTTACAGATCTAGAAAAATTAATAAAGTTCATCTGGAAGAAGAAAAAGTCAAGAATTTCAAGAGAATTAATGTAAAAAATGCCAATTAAGGTTACCTAGCAGTGCCAGACCTACAACTATATTATAAAGCAATGGTCATCAAAACCATTTGGTACTGACTAAGAAATAGAGTAGTTGATCAGTGGAATAGGTTAGGTTCACAGGACAAAATAATCAACAACAATAGCAATCCAGTATTTGACAAACCCAAAGACCCCAACTTTTGAGATAAGAACTATTTGGCAAAAAAAAAACTGCTGGGAAAATTGAAAACTAGTTTGGCAGAAACTAGGCATTGACCCATACCTAATGCTGTATACCAAGATAAGGTCAAAATGGGTTCATGATTTAGACACAAAGAGTGATATTATAAGGAAATTAGAAGAATATAGGATAGTTTACCTCTCAGATCTGTGGAGAAGGAAGGAATTTGTGGCCAAAGAACAAACTGGAACTCATAATTGAACACCAACTAGATAGTTTTGATTATATTAAGCTAAAAAGTTTTTGTACAAACAAAACTAATATGGACAAGATTAGAAGGGAAGCAATAAATTGGGAAAACTTTTTTACATTTAAGAGTTTTGATAAAGGGCCTCATTTCTAAAGTATATAGAGAATTGACTCAAATTCATAAGAATTCAAGCCATTCTTCAATTGATAAATGGTCAAAGGATATGAACAGATAATTTTCAGAGGAAGAAATTGAAACTTTTTTTAGTCATATGAAAAGGTACTCTAAATCACTATTGATCAGAGAAATGTAAATTAAGACAACTCTGAGATACCACTGCATATCACTCAGATTGGCTAAGAAGACAGGAAAAGGTAATGATGAATGTTGGAAGGAATGTGGGAAAATGGGACACTAATACATTGTTGGTGGAGCTGTGAACAGATCCAGCCATTCTGGAGAACAATTTGGAACTATGCTCAAAAAATATCAAAATGTGCACATTCTTTGATCCAGCAGTGTTTCTTCTGGGCCTATATCCCAAAGAGATCTTAAAGGAGGGAAAGGGACCCACATGTGCAAGAATGTTTGTGGCAACCCTTTTTGTAGTGGCTAGAAACTGGAAACTGAGGGGATGCCCATCACTTGGAGAATGGCTGAGTAAATTATGGTATATGAATGTTATGGAATATTAGGAAATGATCAGAAGGATGATTTCAGAGAGGCCTGAAGATGCTTACACGAACTGATGCTAAGTGAAATGAGCAGAACTAGGACATCATTGTACACAGTAACAACAATATTATACAATGATCAATTCTGATGGACTTGAATCTTTCCAACAATGAGATGATTGAGGCCAGTTTCAATGATCTCATGATAAAAAGAGCCATCTACACCTAGAGAGAGGACTGCAGGAACTAAGTGTGGATTATAATATAACATTCTCAATCTTTGTTGTTGTTCTTTATTTGCATTTTGTTTTCTTATTCATTTTTTCCTTTATGATCTGTTTTTTTATAAAGCTTTTTATTTACAAAACATATGAGTGATTTTTCAACATTGATCTTTGCAAAAACTTTTTTTCCCAAGCTTTTCCCCTCCTTCCCCCCACCCCCACCCCTAGATGACAGGTAATCTAATACATGCTAAATAGGATAAATTATATGACAAATACAATACATGCATACATATCTATACAGTTATCTTACTGCACAAGAAACATCAGATCTAGAAAGAGAAGAAGAAAAAACAACCTAAGAAGGAAAACAAAATGCATGGAAATATTCACAGAAAGCGTTAAAATACTGTGTTGTGGTTCACACTCAGTTCCCACAGGCCTCTCTCTGGATGTATATGACTATCTTCATCGCTGAACAACTGGTTTGAATCACATCATTGTTAAAAAGAACCATGTCCATCAAAATTGATCATCGTATAGTCTTGTTGCTGTGTATAATGTTCTCCTGGTTCTGCTGATTTCACTCAGCATCAGTTCATGCAAGTCCCTCCAGGCCTCTCTGAAATCCTCCTGTTGGTCGTTTCTTACAGAACAATAATATTCCATAACATTCATATACCATAATTTATTTAGCCATTCTCCCATTGATGGGCATCCTTTCAATTTCCAGTTTCTTGCCACTACAAAAAGGGCTGCCACAAACATTTTTGCACATGTGGGTCCCTTTCCCTCCTTTAAAATCTCTTTGGGATATAGGCCCAGTAGAAACACTGCTGGGTCAAAGGGTATGCACAGTTTGATAACTTTTTGAGCATAGCTCCAAATTGCTCTCCAGAATGGTTGGATCCGTTCACAGTTCCACCAACAATGTATCTGATCTGATTTTTCTTGTGCAGCAGGATAATTGTACAAATATGTTTACATATATTGGATTTAACATATATCTTAACATGTATAACATATATTGGATTACTTGCCATCTAGGAAAGGGAGTGGGGGGGAGGAGGGGAAAATTTGGAACACAAGGCTATGCAAGGATCAGTGATGGAAAATTATTCATGCATATGTTTTATAAATAAAAAATTTTAATAAAAAAGAAAAAAATGATGGGAAATTACTTTTCAAAATATTATTTCCTTGCTTATAAAATAAAAATGGTCAGGTAGGTGGCATCATAGGGAATATATCTCCATAGTCAGAAGGACCTGAGTTCAAATCCAACTTCAGATACTTGTTGGCTGTGTGACCCTGGGCAAGTCACTTAACCCTATTTACCTCATCTGTGAAATGAGCCAGAGAAGACAATGGCAAACCACTCAAGCATCTTTGCTAAGAAAAACCCAACTCAACAAAAACAGTAATAAAAATAATAATCCTTATATTCCAGAGTATGTTTTGAGAACTGAGCACTCACTACAAATAAGGGCTTGATTTATTTTTCTGTTCATTGTCTAGCCTTGAGAAAGTGATGGAGGAAATGATGGTGATACAGCCCCTTCCCACAGGAAAGTTGATTGTTTACCAGCTTAGATTTGCTATTTTACAAGGTTTGGGGGAGGAAAGGCTAGAAAAGTGTGACCTTTCACACAATAGCCCCAGTGTGCTCCAGGTCCTGCCTTCTTGGGACTTGTGCACACAATTCATATTGTACCAACACAGAGCTGAGATCCTGGCCACCTTGGCATCTGGGTACCATTCACAATATGGACTTGAACAAATTTGTGTTTGTTTAAAGTTATAAAAGCCTGTGTGGTTTGGAACCCAATATATCTAGTGTAACAGATTGGGCAAATAATAAAAGCAGGATTAGAGAAATATAGTAAGTTATATTATTCCCAATACAATAGTGATTTCAGTAAGCTGATTTAGAAAATAGGAAACATCTGTGTACACATGAAGATGGAGGTAGTAAAAATTAGGGAGAAAGAGGATTAAGAAAAAAAATAAGTAATGAAATAAAAAGCATATGAGAATGGAAGGGGATCCTATTGTTATACATGCCTTTTTAAAAGGTGATAAGTTTAAGCATAATAAGTAGGGTTTGACCTGGGCTAATACAGAGGAGCCAAGCTATGTGAGATGATGTGAAGGTATAGGTATATAGATATATATATACATATATATGTGCATATATATATGTATATATATATAAAAATCACTGACAGAGTAAATGGAAGTAACTATAAAGAAGAAATTTGAAAAAGCCTCCTAAAGAAGGCCCCCCTTGAACTGAAGTTTATTTTTTTTGTTAAATACATTTTCATATTTGTCTTGTTGTGAAAGAAAAAAATCAGAAAAAAAGGAAAAAACCATAAGAAAGAAAAAAAACCAAAAAGGTGAAAATGTTATGCTTTGATCTACATTCAGTCCCCCTGGTTCTCTCTCTGGATGCTACTGGCATTTTTCATCCCGAGAATATTGGAATTGCCTTGAATCACTCCATTGTTGAAAAGAACCAAATCCATCACTATTAATCATCATATAATTTTGTTATCACTGTGTTCAATGTTCTCCTGGTTCTTTGAGCTGAATTTTAAAGGAAGTTGAAGATTCTAAGATATAGAAGGGAGGAAGGAAAGTATTCTAGGATGGGTGAATAGCCAGTTCAAAAGCATGAAAAAGAGAAATAGAGCATACTGTGTGAAGAACACAGCAAACACCCATTTAAGACTTACTGTATGTAAAGGTCTTGGGTGAAATATCGAGGTGAACAAGTCCTGATACTTTAATGAAATTTCTGTCTAATCTATAAAAGAGATAAGACATGTATGCACATAATACTTTCCAAGTTAGCCAATGGCTCTGTTATTATTAAAGACAAGAGGCTTTTAAAAAGCTTTATGCTCCTTGGCTTGTCTCCATATCTTTGCCCATGCTTTACCCAGACCTAAAATATTCCCTTTTCTCTTCTACCTTTTGGAGTACTTAGATCCTTCTGAGTTCACCTCAAATGCCATCTCCCATAGGACACCTTTCCTGATTTTCCTGATTGTTAATATTCCTCCCCAAAATCACTTTGTATCTCTTGTGTGTGCTTTTCTGTCTCCATGTTGCTTTTTCGTAGTAGAATGTAAACTTCTTGAGTTCAGAGACTGCTTTTTTCCCCTCTTCCTCCTCCTCTTCCTCCTTCTCTTCCTCTTCTTCCTTCTCTTCCTTTTCCTCCTCCTCCTCTTCCTCCCCCTCTTCTTCCTCTTCCTTCTCCTCTTCCTTTTCCTCCTCTTCCTCTTCCTCCTCTTCCTTCTCCTCTTCTTTTTCCTCCTCCTCCTCCTCCTCCTTCTTCTGTTTTCTTTCTTCTTTTTCTCTCCAGCAGATATCAAGGCTCAAGGAACACTCTAACACTGTTTGATTTTCTCTTATTGAATATTCTCTTCTCCCTCAATTACAAAGACACCAAATTCTTTGAGTTCTTGACCCTCTTCTTTCTCCATTTCTCTTTTCTCCCTTGGTATTTTCTCACTCCTGTGACTCCAACCAACATCTCTAAATTGAAAATTCCCCAATCTTTGTCTTTAACTCTGGTCTTTAGTTTAAACTCTAGACTTGGATCACTGACCACGTAAAACATATATTCACCTGCTTGTACCACCAGTATCTCAAATCTGACATTTCTAAAATCAAGTTCATTATCTTTCCTCCTAAATCAGCTTTTCCCAACTTCATTATTTTTGCCTGTGGCCCTAGCCCTCACCCTATCTCCCAGGTTTTTATGTTCAGCTTTATTTTTTAATTCTTTCTTTTCCCTTGCCTCAGAGAGGCAAACAAGTATGAGGTACTATCAATTCAATCAATAAATAAACATTTATTAAGGCTCCTACTGTATGCCAGATACAGCATTAAGTACTGGGGATTCAAAAAGAAGCAAAATGCACTTTCTGACCCCAAGGTGCTTACAATTTAATGGGGGAGACAACTTATGCATAAATATGTGCAAAACAAATTATAGATAGGATGAGTAGGAAACAATTAACAGAGTAGAGGCACCAGAATTAAGATTATTTGGAAAGGGCATACTGCAGTAAACACATTTATAGTTGAGGCCTCAAGGAAGCCAAGGAAGTCAGGAGGCAGAAATAAGGAGGGAGAACATTCTAGGCATGAGGGACAGCAAGAGAAAATGCTGAGAGTCAAAGATGGAGTATCTTCTTCATGGAACGGTCACTTGGCTGGTGTCAAAAAATATGGTGGGGAGTAAGTATAAGAAACCTGGAAAGGTAGGAGGAAATTAATTTATGAATGACTAACAAAGCATTTTGTACTCCTCTTGGAGGTAATAGGGAGCCATTAGAGTTTGTTGAATAGGGAGATGACAGGATCAGATCTACATTTTAGGAAAATCATTTTAGCAGCTGAATGGAGAATGGATTGTAATGGGTCACCTCTTGAATCCATGCCTTCCTATTTATTCCCTCTAATTAGTATTCTAGATAAAATGTTCCTTTTATAGGTTCCTTTGAGTTTTAAAGGAAGGGAGAGGATGATGGGAGAAGAGAATAAGGTCTAGGAGCAGCAAATTTTGATGAAGAGAAGTGAGAATGTGCTTTAAATAAACGAGCTCATTTTCCAGAGGATCAATCATGTCAAAATATTAAGCTAATATATGTAAAAATGATTGTTGATTTAAAGGCTTTTTGCAAGAAATGTAAAAGGGATTATGGCATAGTAATGTCCCTGAGATCATAGAAAGAGAATTATTCATGAAATAATAAAGAGTCTCATGCTCAAAGCCTGTCTCTGGTCTAGACTCAGAGACACATAATGACAATATGAACTAGAGAAAATCAATTAACCACTCAGTTCTATGAAACAGAAGTATCAAATAGATACTAGCCCAGAAATCCCCAGTGAGACCAGATGTAAATTAAAAATGTAATTGGGAAATATTTAAATAAATAAATAAAGATGCAATAGAACATAGATAAGGTTACTGTGTGGTTTTCTGTGTCTATATGTAGCTACAGGAATACTTGTGTATGGGTGAGTAGTTTCTGTTTCTATTTGAATTTAACAGGATAGCTATATGCAATTCTCCTAGTCAGGATCATTTTTTTTAATGATCCAGACCTCTTTGGTGGTCCATTGAAAACTATGGATCCCTTCTCATAATAATATTTTTAAATGCATGAAGCAAAATACTTAGTAGTCCAAATAAAACCAACAAGATTGAAATAATTATCAAAAAAATTTAAATAAATTCATAGATATCAGCTTAAGAAATCCAGCTAAAACTATAAATTACAGAGGTGCCAAGTCACATTGGCAAAGGGAGTACCCTCCTTCAGCAGTACCCTACAACAATGAAATCACTTATCTAGTCCTTATCTCATAAGAAATATTTCATGATTATATTAATAAACTTGATTTCCCTTTCAGTTCTAAACATTTTTTTTCTTTTTCCATGTCTCTCTAGCTCTCTCTCTCTCTCTCCCCTTTTTCTAAAAAAACACCTCAGAGTAACTTGCCTCTAATGGCTGAAAATGAAGAAATAAAAGAGAATGTTGATTATCCTACCTGGATTCTGCTGTATCCAGTCTGGAAGCCAGTTTAGCTCACAGTCACACACCCAGGGGTTTCCATGCAAGTAAATACTCTCCAATTCAGTCATATATAGAATCATATCCTGTGGGATGGATGTCAGGAAGTTGTCTGACAAATAGATGTACTTTATGAATGATATTTTAAATATCTGGAGATAACTCAAGGAGACAAAGGTATTGGGATGGAGCTTGGTGAGCAGATTTCCTTCCAGGTGCACAAGCCGAAGGGAGGTGAGTCCATAAAAAGTCTCTGGGTTTATAAACTCCAGATGGTTGTGATCCAGGTGTAATCGAGTCAAACTCTGAAGACCATGAAAAGTATTTTTGTGAAGCCTTCTAACTTTGTTGTAACTCATTTTCAAAACCTCATGGATTAAAAAAAAGAAAAGGAAAAACAAACAAACATAAACATTGTCTCTCTGAATGTATTCCATTGCCTTTTAATTTTGATTAATACTGGACCAGAGATAGAAGAAATAGCATGATTTTTTTCAAAATGCTTATAGCAAGTGTATACATACAATACCCTGATCTTCAGTCGTTACTCAGAATGCAATGAAGGATGAAAGTGGAAATCAACTCCAAAATGACATCTAGGTATACCATATTGAATGAATGAATGAGTGAATTAATTAATTAATTAATGCTTTCTATGATCCAGTGCTAAGTAATGGATACACAAAACCAAGCAAGTAAGACATGTAAGCTTTCAAGCAACTTCATAATGAAGAAAGGGAAGCCATAAAGGATAGTTGAGAGCAGGGAATAATTGGATAACCACATGTTTTGGAAATGGATGAAAAGTGACGCAGACGTGGAATTCTGGACAAAATAAGATGAAAGTATTATCAGAGCCCAGAGTCCCAGGGGCAGAATCCAGGTTCCAGTGAGAGAGGGTTGAGGAAGATGTGCAAGTGGCAGGGTAAGAAAATGATCAGAAAATTATTGATTTGATTTATTTGGTTGTTTCTTTATTTGACTCATGTCTATTATATTATTAGTATAAGAAATTCTCAGTACAGAATCTCCATCTAGAAATATAGATAAACTGACCTTCAATTTATAATTTTATAGAGTTTCTTGGGGAATTTTTTTCTTTTTTTGCTGAGGCAGTTGGGGTTGTGACTTGTCTAGGGTCACACAGCTAGGAAGCGTTAAGTGTCTGAGGCTAGATTTGAACTCAGATCTTCCTGACTTTCAAGGTTGGAGCTCTATCCACTGTGCCACCTAACTGCCCCCTTGAGGAAAATTTTGGAGAGATTGTGACTTCTCCAAGTTTGCATAATCAATGGATCACAGATAGGCTGGGTTTTTAACCCAAGACATTCTGCCCTTGAAATCAGCCATCCCACTATGCTATTCTGCCTCTTACCACATTGAGTTGGTCTGAGAATTAGCCAATTATAATATTACAGGCTGCCTTGATGGGAGATATATGGGTTTAACTCATGGTTAGAAAGGCATTGTCATAGAGTAGGAAGAGATGGACTCAGAGTCAAGAAATCCTGGGTTCCGACCCTGTCTCTGATACTAACTGGGTGATCAAGGGCAAGTTGAATCATCTCCACGAGCCTCAGTTACAAGAAATGTTATTTCATTTATGAATTACACTTTCCAAACAGAATTAGAAAAGTCGGGATTTAACTTTCTCAGGTATGCAATATTGCTCTTTCTCTAATCCACAAGTGATGCCTTTGGTGTCTTCTACAATCTCTAGAATATGAGGGAGGATGACTCTGCCCTTTTTTCTTGTAAGAAAGAAAATACATAGCATTTAAATCTGTAAATGTTTTGTCGAGGATGGCACAAATGATGATGAGGATGATGATGATAATGATGGTGATGATAGCTACCTTATTTTATACTCACAATAATCTTGGAAAGTAAGTGTTATTATTATTCCCATTTTGCAACAGATGAGAAAAGTGAGGCAGACAAAGATTAAGAGATTTGGCTAGGATCACTCAGCATGTTTTTTTTTTCTTCCTTACCTGCAAGGCATGTAAATCCGTAAATGTTTTATCTGGGATGTCACGAATTCCATTACTGTGCAGCATCAACAATTCCAGCTTGTGCAGGCCAGTAAAGTCAGATTCAGTCAATTTAATCAAGCTGTTGTAACTATAAAAAAGATAGGTTTCCAATACTGTATATAGTCTATCCAAGAATGCTCAAAAGGGAAAGTAAAAGGATATACTTTTTTTCAAACACATGGGTGAATAATAATTCAAAATTCATAAATGTCATTTGTTTTAAAGCACAAAGTCAAATTGGAAAAAAGTGATTTTTACTTCTTTTGGCTTTGCTTACCAAACAAAGATGGGTCTTCTATGTGTGATATTTGCCAAATTATTCATAAAAATATTTTTCTTTGAAATGGCAATTAGGGTTCAGAATTTTCAAGATCATATTGATGAATGATTTTGAACAATTCATTACTCATTGAATGTGGACAATGTGTTCAGAAAGGGAAACAATATCACCATGCTCTTGATAGTCTTTCATTTAAATTTCAATGATAGATCATTTTCCTTCTGAAAGACAGTTTAACAATCAATGTATTATTTATAGTCTGTTATGAAGATCCTAATTTTTACTTTTCAATGTATGTATATACAAAGAAACACATCTGCATCATAGAGACACATACAGATACAGTGTTCAATTAAAACTACCTCATATTGAGCTACTTAAGAAAAAAAACTCTGTATGCCTTCTCAAAGTGAAATGGACAAAGGAATAAACATTGACATGGATTAATACCATTTAAAATGTTTTACCAACATAAATCAATCATCACAATAGGGAAGCCAAAGGAAGATAGAAATTTCCTCATCAGCAAACATATCTCGTTGCCAACTTGAGAAATATGGTGGCTAAGTATGAAACTGATTTCGAATATTAACCTGTAAAATTTTCAGGAAGAAATTTATTTCCTTGGACAAAGGATTTGAACTTCCCTCACCCTAGGCCTACCTGTAAAATGAGGAGGTTGGAATAGTTGATCCTGAAATCTCTTCTGCTCTGTATCTATGATTCTAAGACCCTATAATCTTGAGCAGTATTACCTCACCAAACAGCCAAAGATTTCTCATTACAAGAACTGGTGTATTTTCCATCACACCAACGCTGCTTTGTGTCTTCTTTAATATCTAGGGACTTGACCTGGCCACTCCTCTTTCATAACCCTCTTCCCTCATCAGGATTTAGGGGGAAATGGCAAATATATATATATAGTTAAAATGAAAAACAAAGACTTAAAAATTACTGAAACCACCATTAAGTTTTAGTTAGTTTTTGCACTGTCCATTTCCAACTGGACTGGACAGAATATTAAGCTTTAATTTCCCATTTCTTAAAACTTAGGATTCCCTTTATTAGTGGCCTCCTGATAAAGCGGGTATAATTCTTCCCTGCTCAAGGAAGCTCAGACCAAAGACTTACAAAGAGAAGAGGGCAATGTTTCACCTACCCCAGATTGATGCGTTCTGCATTGTCAGGGATGGAATCTGGAATGGCTGTGAGGTACCGGAAGGTGCAGTGTACCTCTGTAGGGACATAACAGGCACAGCGGCGGGGGCAGGCACTGCCATAGCGAAGGGTAGCCAGGCAGACACTGACCAGAGAGGTCAGCAAATGAGAGAGTTCTTTGCCTTTTACTTTCATCCTGAAACAACATCTTTGTCAGCAAAGACAAGCATAGATATCCATCCCTGGCATCTTCTCTTCTCCCCCCACCTTCCCAGAACAAAAACACAACTGGTCAGTCTTGCCCACAATATTCATGACCAGACTTGTTATTGGGGAATCTGTTCTTTCTAGTACCCTCAAATAAAGCTCTATCATTCAGAGGGATATTTATCATCAAGAAAAATCCTTCACAACTTCTCACTTTGGTGATGAAAAGCAGCAGGGGACATGTTATTTAAGAGTTGTTAAAAAGTGAAACTGGAGAGCTTAATGAGGATCCAGTTACCAATGAATCCCACTGTATGTTATTGGGAGTGTTTGTAAATTGTCTTTTCCTGGGCCCCAGCCAGGCAGAACACGTTGACTGCTTTACTGCCAAATAATGACTATAAAAAATGGTAAGGGATTGGATGGGAGAGAAGCTCCAGCAGCCTTCAGCATTGGGCTGTAGAAAGAAAAATAGTTTACAAGTGTAATCTTGTCCTGGATTCATAAGGAATATCCCAATTAAGACTACTTCTGTATAACCACTTCTTTTTCTTTCTTTTTCTCCCTCCTCTTCCTCCAAATTCCATTGTTGCTTTGTGGAGCATCACCAAGAGTAAGAAGCAGAGTCACTCACTGAGAACGATTTTTGTTGCCCAAATATTGGTTCAGCATCAGTAGCTAAACCCAGTTATACCTACTTACCCACCCAACACCCAGAGCTTAAGGATTGCTCTGAAACCTTCATGCTGCTTATCTGAGAGCAATGATTATAATAAAATGTTTAAGAAAGCACCCAACACCCAAAGCTTAAGGACTGCCCTGAAACCTTCTTGCTGTTTATCTGAGAGCAATAATTCTAATAAAATGTTTAAGAAATTTCAATGAATTGTTTCCTTCAATACTTGGCTGTGAATATGCTTTTAACTATGGAACTTAGTTGAAAATAACATGATGTTGAAGTGCTTATAGGACTTGCTGTAAACTGTGTAGCTAGGAAGCTAAGCAGATTTAGGAAACAGATGTAAGAGCATCCTGGCTTAATCAAATTTCATGTGAGTACATGAGTGCTTTTAATAATTGATTGCTAAACATTTCATAACTACTGTATGTCTGGAGCCTTTCCCCTCGTATATATTTAAGTTAACAAAGGCATAGTCAGCTTGGAATGAACTCCTTGGAGTTCTAGAAGGAGACTAGAAGGATGCAAAGGCATTAGACCCCCAGATCTGTCCCAAAATGGGAATGACTTGGAAGAGAATCAAAGAAGAGAGGTTAAAAGGGGAGAAAAAGGAATTTTACAAAAGCTGCACAACATATGCAACAAGAGAAAGGAGCTGACAATACCTGAAAATCGTTTTTATGGCAGCTTAGTCTTTCCCAGTCATTGATTCTTCCCGTGAAATAGGCAGAAATTGACTAGGAGGAGAAAAATTCTCTGAACCAAAGATGCAGGATGCTTGAAGAAGTCCTTTTGCTTAGCAGACGAATAACTAATACTCCAGTCAGAAAGACAGAGGCGCAACTTCGGGGGGGGGGGGGGTTGTGTGCGCCCCGAATAAAGCAGGGAAAGTAAAGTTTTAGCTGAAGAAATATTTAAGATAAAGTCTAGTTCTTTGGGGTTTATTTTTTCCCCCTGAACAAAGTTTGGTTTGATTTGGTTTTTCAAAGGTGCATTCCAAATTTTCCTTGTATTTCCATTTCAATGACACTATCTCTCCTCCCCCACCCCCTGCCCGGGTCCCAGGAGCTTCACCTCAAAATCTATTTCCTGAAAACTCTCACACTGGTTCCAAAATTGTGGCTCTCCACCTATTGTTCCCCTTTCTTGTGAAAGTCTCTTGAGCCTGCCTTCAAGTCATTGAAACAGAGGGAGTTTCCTTTCTTGCTTTTCGTCTCTCTTGACTTTTTCCCCAGTATGTCCTCCCATCATCCTCTTCCCTCGGTTCCCCTTTCCTCCTCCCTCTCTCCTTCTTGCTCCCTCTTCTTTTCCCTCTCCCTCTCTCTCCACAAAGTCTCTCCTCTCCAAGCTGAACTTGCCGCATTCGCACATTAGCCCCAAGTTCAACCACATCCCGCCTACTCTTCTTCCTCCTCCTCCTCACACACCCTCTCCTCCTCCTTCTCCTCCTCTTCTTCCTCCTCCTTCTTTTCCTCCTCCTCCTCCTCCTCCTCCTCCACTTCTTCTTCCTCCTCCTCCTTTTCCCCCTTTTCCTCCTCCTTCTCCTTTTCTTTCTTCTCCTCTTCCTCCTCCTTTTTTCTCCTACTCCTGTTCCAGATGCTGCTGCTGCAGCTGCTGTACCTTGCAAGAAAATGATTGGAGGATTCCTTACCTTACCTCTTTGCCCAAGCAGCCAATAGGCTGGTGCTGTTCCAACTACGATCCGAGTGGAGTTGTACAAAGATAGAGGACTCTATCTAAGGCAACTCTTGGAGCTGAAGAAACTGTTAAAAGCGTGCAGAGCCAGTGGATGAAAAGTTATGGGAGGGAGGGACTCGCTGGGGGAGTGACATGCGTGTCTGGGGGATTTGACTGAGGGGCCCCAGCACACACAGATAATAAACTGCTGCACTCAGTTTGTTTGGACTCTGAGAGTGCTTGAAAAGTCTCTCCACATGGCAATGGGCATTTTCCCTTTCAAAATGATTCTCAAGCTCCCCAAGAACACAGTTTTGCCGGAAAGAGTCTTGCTGGAAACTACATGGCAGAGAGTATAGCACGCAAAACATGGAGTTAGGAAAGCCTGGGTTCAAATATTGCCCCTCATACCCAGTATAGGTTTCAATTCTCTGGGCTCAGTTTCCATTTCTATAAAATGGGGACAGCCTTACTTAAAAAAAAAAGTACCTTTCTTACAGAGTCAGTGTGGGGTTTGGATGCATTACTATATATCTAAAGCGTTTTGTAAATTTAATATTTCCACATATTTACCTGTTATTATAATTGCTTACAGAGTCATGGTGGGGTTTAGATGCATTGCTATATATCTAAAGCGTTTTGTAAATTTAAGACTTCCACATATGTACCTATTATTACTGTTGGTGTTTGAGAGGCAGTCTAGCATAATGAATAGAGTGCCAATTTTGGTGTTGGGAAATCTGGGCTCCATTCCTGCCTTTAACATGCATTATGCTAGTTGAATTACTGCTGAAGCTCTGGGGCTCCTAGCCAATTCTCTAAAACTCCTTGTTAGAGTAAGATGGCTCCCTTGTACCTAAGAAAGGGATTTCCACACCTGGGGTTCACTCCTCTGATGAAATCACCAGTCCATTTTGGACCAGCGGTGAATACAATAGAGAAAATATAAGAAAAGGAGTGGCAAAAGTACTGAGACCACCCTTGCACCATTTTTCCCCATTCTTGGTCTCCATGTAGTCAGAGTTCAAACATCTTTCTTAGCTCCTTGTATTCCTCATGGTCAAAGCAGTGGGTGGCAGCCTTAGCAATAATAGGTTCTCTTGATGCTTCCAAGTTTGAAATATCAATTTACCCAAATGTGGGATCATTAATTTAGGTCTGAAAAGGACTTTGGAGGCTAAATTCTTTTTCTTATAGAGGTTAGGTGACTTACTCAAGACTACACAACACCCACATCTTGTGTTTCTGGGCTCTTAGTCACTTGTTGAAAGATAGAATGCAAAATGTCCTGAACTTGAAATGAGACCTGCACCCACACTTAGAAGTTGAGTGATTTGGACCTCTGAACCTTAGCTCTCATCTGTAAAATGGGAGAAATGATAATTGTATCACCTACTTCACAGTGCTGCTATGAAGCAAGTGCTTTGTAAATCTTTGCAAATATGAGTTTTCATATTAGATGTGGAGGAAAAAATGTAACAAGTAAATGGCTTGCATTTAATTAGCCATCATTAGCAGAATGGAATTTTTCTGGATGCGATATTTTATATTTCCCAAATACATATATTGGTCAGCTTCCTATTAAGAAAGGAATTGGGCTACAGGAGAGTTAGGACTAAATTTGAGGTCAGAAGACCTGGGTTCAGATATTGCTTTACTACTTCCTACTTGTATAGCTTTAAGTAAGTCACCTGGGCCTCAGTTTCCTCATCTGAAAAAAAACAGCCATCTGGAGAATTTAGAAAAATACCTGTAAGTTCAGTAGTTGTGAGATGAAATCCTATGGAACTCTTAATCAGCTAAGAAACACTTGTGGATGTCTAAGAGGAAATGGAAAAAAATATCTAGAGCTTCAGGAAATGAGGAAGGGCTGAGAGTTACCAGTGGCAATGAGGAGCAGGCAGGAAAACAGACTTTAGGAAATCAGGATAGTGAGGACAGAGAAGGGAGTTCCTATACTTAAGGAAAGATAATACTGTCTAAAGCAAATCTCTTTATTCAATGATGGAGAGGCAGCATGGTACAGTGGAAAAGAACATTGCATTTGGTATGACTTATTACCTGTAGGACAAGCCATTAACTTCTCTGAGTCTCAGTTTCCTCATCTGTAAACTATGAGGTTTGGAATCAATGATCCATTAAATTGTTCCCAATTCTAAAATCTTACAATCCTAGAACCATGCCAATGTAGAATGATAGATGATTAAGGTTTGGGAAGGAACTGCAAGTTCCCATGAGAAGTCTTAAAGACACACAGAAGTTTGAAAAGCACTGTCTGATTTTTTAAAATCCCAGTCGCTATTAGTTTTCATTGTGCCTTCACAAAAGTGGGATGTTTTGGATGTGAGTCCAGAACGTTTGTGGTTTTCCAGCATTCCTTGTGACCAGCAGCTAGTCTGTCTCCCCCATCATCCTACTGACGGAGAGCTAGACTTTGTGTTCTTGGGCCAATTTCCACTTGAGGTTTGGTCTGTGATTCCCCAAACTAAAACCTACGGCAAACTATCAAATGGTGATCCTGTTCCATGCATAGCTTTTGTGTTTGTAGGATGAGTGACTTAGGATGATCTTTTACCTGTTTGTAGTAGATTCTGACCATTAGTCTAGATTCAAGAAAAAAATATATAGCAACCATATTTTTTTCCAACTGCTTTGTATCACTCTAGCCTTTCCATATATAACTTAATAGTTGCAGAACAGCAGGTTATCAGGTATCTTCTCCTATTTCAGAAACCAAGTCTATCATTCAAGGACTAATAATCTATGTTACAAATTGCCCAGAGAGATCTTTTCTCTTTTTCCTCTTGCCCATTCTTTCACTGGACAGAGAGGTGGCATAATGGATAAAGTGCCAAGTCTGGAGTTAGAAAGATTCATATTCCTGAGTTCAAATTCAGTTTCAGATACTTACTAACTGGGAAAGTCATTTAATTCTGTTTGCCTTAGTTTCCTCATCTGTAAAAATGAGCTGGAGAGTGAAAAAAAATTGGAGAATGGCTGAATAAATTATGGTATATGAATGTTATGGAATATTATTGTTCTATAAGAAATGATCAGAAGGATGATTTCAGAGAGGCCTGGAGATGCTTACATGAACTGATGCTGAGTGAAATGAGCAGAACCAGGAGATCATTATACATGGCAACAACAAGACTATATGATGATCAATTCTGATGGACATGGCTCTCTTCAACATTGAAATGTTTCAAACCAGTTCCAATTGGTCAGTGAAGAAAGCCATATACACCCAGAGAGAGGGATATGAAATGTGGACCACAACATAACATTTTCATGCTCTCTATTGATGTTTGCTTGCATTGCATTTCCTTTCTCTGATTTTTTCTTGTAGATACGATTTTTCTTGCACAACAATGATAAGTGTGGAAATATGTATATATAATATATATATATGTATATATATATATTCGATTTGTCAACTATTTTAACATAATTAAGATGCTGTGGACTTTCTGCCATCTGGGGAGGGGTGGGGACTAGGGGGGGAAATTTATATCAGAAAGCTTTGTAAGCATCAATGTTGAAGAATTACCTATACATATGTTTTGCAAATAAAAAGTTTTAATAAATAAAAAAAGAAAAAAAAGAAGGGGTTCATCAGCCAGTTGTCCTGACCTATGTCTTGCCACTGGACCCAGATGGCTGTGGAGGAGAGAATGAGGCTGATGACTTTGCACAGTTCTGCCTCACTTAAATCCAATTCACTTTCAAGTCAAGACATCACCCATCTGATATCATTGGTCCTCTTGGAGAATAATATATAACTGAAAGCAACATCCTTAATAATAATAGCTAACATTTACATAGCATTTTACAGTGTGTAAAGCAATTCACATATAGTATCTCTTTATCTATGACAGGCATTATTATCATCTCCATTTTACAGAGAAGAATCTGAAGCAAAGAAACAAAGCTTAAGTGACTTGCCCAGGCTTACCCAGCTACAATCTGAGACTGAATTTCAACTCAGATTTTTTGACATTATCCTGTTCAAGCTTGCTGCCTGAGTTCCCACTGATCAGTAGATCAAAGATTCCCAAGTCAAGGGTTGATCTCTCACCAAAAATCATCTCTAAAGCCTTTAGAATTAGATTTTAGGGGTTCCATGATTTCAATTGTCCCATGGGCAAAAAGACAAAGACGGTATAAGGGAATCATGAATGTCTTGGGCTCATTTTCTAGATGTAAGCAGAGACTTGGGTTGGCATTGGCTCAAAAGGTTGTGGGCTGGGATGCACAATAGCTGACCTCACTAGCTACCCTGGCAGGAGATTTTATTGAAGGAACAACTTCTAGATGGTTTTTGAGGTCAGCCACAGGAGGAGGGAAGGAGAATAGGAAACTAAAAGTATAATTAGAGTTGGAGCATTGAGGAGGTTATCTGGCCAAGGCATGTGCTAGGCTTCTGGACTTTTCATTTTTCTCAGTCTTCTTCAGGGCTGGATTTCATCAATAGGAGGGAACCTGGTTCCTTCTGCCTTTGGGACGCACAGGACAGTGACAGACATACTCATGACTGGAGTGTTGCTACTTTATTCATCTGATTATAATCAGAAAAATAGAAGATTCTAATAAAAAAACCCAAACATTACCCCATTGTACCCATTCCCTGATTTGGTTCTGAATTTTTGTTTTTGGTTTACTTGCATAACTCATAAACCAAATATTCTCATTCTTACTGATGAGATAATTTAGTAGCAAAAAGTAGAAGCAAAGTCTCATATTACAAAGGCAAACTGGTGTTATAGAGTCAATATAAGTCAGAAATGGGAGAGAGTGGAGAGCTCATTGGTTCCAACATTCTATTTCACAAATGAGAAAAACTGAGGTCCAGAATGGATGATTTATCCAAGACACACAGTTAATTAGTGAAGGAGCCAGTACTAAAACCCAGATTTTCTGTCTCTTTGGCTAATATCCTAGCTAGGTCCCTTCCCTATTGGTGAAATTTTGGTGAAATATTTCCTAGGATTTATTTTGTACAAAAGAAATACAAATGCCAATTCAAAATAGGTCTTTCAGGGGTTTTTTTATTTTAAAGAAACATTTCCCACTTAAGTCATATACTTCAAATTCTTTTTCACCATGCAAAATGTAATCTGATTCTATCTCATGCTAAAGGGAACAGATCTCTATACATAACCAGCCACTGACCACCCAAGGAGGTTGTTAAATGTAAAAGTTTTTCTGTCCTTTGCTAAAAAAGAAAGGTACAACAGAGCTTTCCTTGTTAGAGCCAAGAATCAAATCCATGACCTGTAAGCTCCTAGAATGTACCCCCCACAAATGCTGTTTTCTAGAACCATTCAGAGCATATGAAAAGTCCATCTGTGAAGTACTGGGAAAGCGATGACAAATCTTCATTACTATCATTGATCATCATTTAAGGTACTGTCCAAGGGATAAATCACTTGTAGGGAAAAAATTGTTTCCTTCAAGAAGTTAAAATCTAGTTTGTTGTCAAGGGGAAAGCCTCAGTGTGTTGTAGAAAGAATTTGGGATAGATTCCCAATTCTACCATTACTATCTGAGTGAACAAGATTTCTTATGCAAGTCATGTAAATTTTTCTGAGCCTCAGTTTCCTCATCTGTAAAAGTGAAACTAGATCACTCCAAAGGTAAATCCCATGGTGAACCTTAGTCTGGCATTCAAACCCCTCTACTATCTGAAACTCTCTGATCTTTTTAGCTTTATCTCATATTACTCCCCTCCACACTTTGGGCACTCTCCAAGTGGGATATTCTTTCCTCTGAAACACACCCTGTGGCTCTCCCTTCTGTACTTCTTGTCACTGTTTTTCTTTGGGGAGTATTATTAAGGCTTTTCAGATTCAGAGCAGCAAATCCCCTATAGCTAATCAGTCCAAAATCATAGCTGGCAGATACTAACATACAGAAGGGGCAGCTAAGGGACTCAGCCAGGTGTGGAGTCAGAAGGACCTAAAATTCAGTCTCAACTATTTACTAGCTGTGTGACCCTAAGCAAGTCACTTAATCTTCTCTGCCTCAGTTTCCTCATCTGTCAAATGAGCTGGGGAAGGAAATAGTAAAGAATGTCAGTATCTCTGCCAAGAAAACCCCAAATGAGGTCATGAAGAATAAGACATGATTGAAACAAGTGAACAACAATGGGGGGGAATGAGGAGATTAGGGGTTGTTCTTTATTCTTGAAGAGAACTGAAATAGCATCACTATGTTGGGTCAAAGTACACTGTGGCTGATCAGACCAATATGAGCTCAGAACACTTTACCACAGATTCTACATAAATAATCCAGATAAATGCCATGCTATGCCAAGGTCTCTCAAGTCACACAATCGATTCAAAAGTTCTTCAGCGAGATCTTGAGATCATTTTTTTCTGACCACCATGTGAGTGCAGGCCTTATGTGAATTCTCTGCAAAATACTCATTTAGGCAAACATACATTTGGCATTCAAACACCATGTCCAGCCCATCTAAGTTGTAATCTCTGTAGAGTCTGAATTGCTCGAGAAAGGACCACAGTGTCTGGCACCTTATCCTTCCAGGTGACTTTTAGCATCTTCTTAAAATAATTCAAATGGAAGCGACTCAGTTTCCTAGTATGGCACTAGTATAATGTCTAGGCTTCAGTGGGACATGACCATGAGGTCAGCACAAGGGATCTGTAGATCTTCAGTTTGGTAGGAAGTCTATACTTTTACCACACTTTTCTTCAAAACCTACCATATACTCAGCTACCTTTGATAATACGTGTCCACCTCATCATCTATGTGTACATCCCCAGAAAAATCATATAAATCAAACCATAAAAATCTCAACTGGAAGAGACAATGTGGCCAAAAACTTTAGGGAATGAATCAAAAGACATTGCCCATACAAAACAGTAGGTGCAAATAAACTGGGAGTCAGTGATTAGACTCATATCATTATGTTAAATAATTTTATTGGTTTCCATCAATCTCTATGAGATTTTGGATCACTATTTAATTCAACCAAAGTTTGTTAAATGCCTACTATGTGCAAAGCAGTGTCCAAGTCCCCAGAGTGCAGTTATAAAATTGAAACAATTCCTATGCAATATATATGGAGAAAAGTAAATAAAAGATCATTTAAAGTGGGAGAAAGTACCAATAAATGGGAAATTAAGAAAATTTTCATAGAAAAAGCAATACCTGAACTGTGCCTTAAATAAGGCTAGTTAAGGATTCTGAGTAGAAATAGAGAACATATTCATAGAGTCAAGAATCAGTGGAACTTTAAAGGCTATCTCGTTCAATCCATTCAAAGAAACAGGGATTAAGTGACATGCCCAAGCTCACAGTTAGTGAGTGGTAAAAGATAAATTTGAACACAGGTCCTCCTTGTCCCAAATCTACCACTCTCTTTTCATGTCATCTTGAACACAGCTTCTTAAACTGCGATTTGTGATCCCATATGGAGTCTCATTATTAAATGAGAGTTCATAAAATTATGATTTATTATCAGGAAATATTTTATTTGTATACCAATTTTATATACCTAGGATATATGTAAAAGTTTCTCATGCAAAAAGGAGTCATAAATGGAAAAAGTTTTAAGAAGTTCTGGACTCTGGGAGACAGCTAGTGTAAATGAAGGGAAGAGGTGAGAGAACATTAAGTTTGGGAAATAGAGTATATCAATCTGAAGTGCAAGAAAAGGAATAATAGGAAGATAAAGATAAGCTAGATTTGGATTGTGTCAGACCTAAAATATTAAGCTACTGATTTTGTATTTTAAACAACAAATAGCTAAGGAAATATGTTTTGCATGATTTCACATGTAAAATGAATATTATGTTACTTGTCTTCCAATGGGTAGGGAAGAGGCTGGAGAGAGGGAGAGAATTTGGAACTCAAAAGGTAAAAATAAATATTAAAAACAAACAAAAAACAAATAAAATAGAGAGGGGGAGAAGCAATTGGGAGCTTTGTGTAAAGCTTGGGGTGGATTTATTCATTCAAATAACTACTTAACCAAATAAATTACTTAATTAATCAAGTAACTACTTAATAAGAACACCTCTATTGAATCAGTCATTCAAAGTCATTAAATTAGGTGTGAAAAACCTTTAATCAGTTTGGGATGAAATGAAATACAGCTACATATAAAGTGTATTGGGATTGCTTATGGAGTTTTAATCTCATTTTGTGGGACTTGTATAAAACAGCTACTCAAATCAGAACATAGCATTCCAATTCTTGACAAATTAGTGGTGACAACTGTTTCAGATAAGTTCCTGAGAGGGAATAAAATTGTGTGTATGGACAGAAAAGTGAAAGGGGGAGACAACAGCCTTTGTTTCTGAGTTGTGGTAGAGCTGATCCATAATTAAATTTTCAGTTTGACCATTGGAAATTGATAAATGCTACTAAAAAAGACTTTATTTTGTTGCTGTTGTCTAAACTTAAGATAATTATGGAGAAAACATTAAAAATTCACATTAAACTTAAATGTCTGTCCTATCTACATTTTTTGAGAGCTTATTGTTATACATATACACATACTCCATTGCTTTACACCCCTCCTCTTAACCAGAGGATGAGTTTGGGAATTTGAAAGGTCAGAAGATTTTGAATTTCTCCTGAAAATCCTATCAGTTTCCTGAGAACTCTTACAGTTGACAGCAATGCTTATACATAAAACTCTTGAAAAACTAGGTATACTAAAGAAAGTTTTAGGAATCTAGAAGGAAACTTGTAACCTATATCTTGAGAGAACTTTGTGGGAATCTCATGAAAAGGAGGGAAAATATTCCAGCTGAGGATTTGCAGGACCTGGAAAGTATTTCCTTTGCCACATGTGCTCTGAGGTTAAGGATGCTTTTCTTTAAAATCTGTCTGCACTTGTAGGTAAATGCTTTAAATCTAGCTGGTTAACTTACATTAACTGATGATCAAAAGGAAAAACACAAGGGTGGGAGCTCATTGTCTATTGGACTAGAAAACCACTCCTAACACCTTGAGATTACCCCTAAAATCCTGAGAGGAGAAGCACCAACCACCCTCTAAGGGACTTGACCTGCCATTATTAGATGGGGTTGGGAGAATAAGCTCAGATCTTGTGCTAACAACTTGTTTGTTATTTTTTTTTTTGCATTAACTGTAAAATTAGGGCTAGAGATAATAGAGCAGATACAAATTGAAAGTGGCTTCCTTGACCACTCTCTTTCAAAGTTACCTTGGGGACATGGAAATCACTTGTGTGTGTATGTCCCAATCAGTAGTAAATTGTTTTAAGAAACTTTTGGTGAGAAAATTCTCTCTGCGAAGGTAGATATGCATCTGTTCTGAAACCTAATCTTTCTCGGGTATATACAGTACATTTTTTAAAAATTCTATTTTTTAAGACAGTATAGAACTTAAAAACTTTTTTTGGTTGTTTTTTGTTTTTATACCACCTTCATTTCTGAATATTTTCTTCCTCCCTCATTCTAGACATAGCAAACTATCCCTTGTTTTAAAAAAAAATATTTTAAAAAGAGCAAAATTCAGTTTACAAATTAAACCCACATAGTTACTATCTCTACTAGAATATGTAATATGTCATATCTGTAGTCCCCAACTTCACAATGCAAAAAGGGAGAAATTTTTTCATCAACAGAAAACCTTTAACAAGATTTTGAGGGGCAGCTAGGTGATGCAGTGAATAGAGCACCAGCCCTGAAGTCAGGAGAACCTGAATTCAAATCTGGCCTCAGACACTTAATACTTCCTAGTTATTTGACCCTGGGCAAGTCACTTAACCCCAATTGCCTCAGAAAAAAACCCCACAAGATTTTGAAGAAGAAATTTCCCTCCTGTGTCTTAATCTTTTATTCAGAAAATCTGTATACTGTATTTGGGGAATCCTGACATGCAATTTACTATCTCAGAAACAAACAGCAGAGATTGTCAGTAATAATCACTATTAAACAGAGGATATCTGTTTGCTTGTGTCTTTTTAAATAAGCCTTTGTATTAGAGAGTGATAGAAATGTTTGTATGTACTATCTCTTCCATCCTATCTATTCACTAATTCTTTCCATACTATATACTTTGTTTTGTCATCAAAAATACATGATCATCTTTGCCTCTGACTTAAAAATGTACTAAGTACCGGTATTTTAAAGGAATGCTTTAAAATAACTGATGGATACTTTGAAGTAGCTTCTTGACTTCCCTGGTTACAATTAAAGACTATTTTCAGCTGCAGCAGACAAATCTCTCCTATCCATTATTGGATATCCATCCATTGAATGTCCAATGCCAGTCTTTATAAACATGTACAGAGTACTCAATTAAAACAATTTCCATGTGGATTTTGGAGCAGGTAAAGACAATCTGTAATTGGTTCTAGGTCTGCTAACCATGCAAAGAAGGCTGTTAGTTGGCTAGCTACATCACCAGAACTGGAATCATTCAAAAAAGGCAGTATCAGCCAAGACCAGTCACTTGGCCTGGCTCTTTCCACACTTGCTGACCCTGAAGAAATAGGGTAAATTACTGAAGCCCTCCAGATTGGGCAAGGACTTCAACCCCTCACCAAGAGCTGGAATAAAGCCAAAAGCACAGAGCTCTGCAAGATCTGTTGAGTATTCTGTCTCTGCTGAATCCATTCTTTTAAGTAAAGGGCATGGGAGAAGGCTACAATCTTTTGAGTATTAAAAGGTCAAGAGAAAGGATTAGCCAAGGGAGCAGAGCCAAGATGGAAGAAAATAGACAGCACTTTGTCTGGCTTCCTTCACATCAATACTAGAGGCTAATTCTCTGAACAGATTTTGGAGTGACAGAACCCACAAATACTTGGAGTGTAACAAATTTCCAGCAGAAGATATTTTGGAAGGACTTCAGGAAAGATCTATCTCAAATGGGCATGGGGGAACACGGACTAATGCAAGGGAAGTTCAGGGAGGCTCACAGAGGAGAGGTCCCACACCTATGCAGGAAACTAGTGGGATCCTCTTGGCCAAAATACAGCAGCATTTGCTACTCTATCCTAATTCAGAAGGCCAGTGGATCAGCAGACTAGCCATGAGACCTACAATGCAATTATAGAAGGCAAATAGTGAGCCCCTGGACCCTGGCATAACAGGCGGGACTTGGCCAAGCCCACCCAGTGGATGGGGGAAGCCAGCAGCACTGGTGCCAATACAGCGTGAAGCCCTGTTGTCCTGTAGAGGAAGCTCGGGACAATCTCCCCTGTGCCCTAGGAGCAGACGTCAACCTTTAAAAATGAGCAAAAAAGAGCTCTCTCCATAGATCGCTGTTATGGAAACAAGGAAGAACAGATCCCAAATTCTGAGGACACTAAAGACAAAATGCCTCCAGATGAAGCCTAAAAGGGTGATAGGCATTGGTCTCCAACTCAAAAGACTCTATTGGAAGAATTCAAAAAAAATATTAAAAAAGAGTTAGAAGAAAAATGGAGAAAGGAAATGAGAGCTTTGCAGGAGAATTTGGAAAAGGAAATACAGAAATTGTCTGAAGAAAATAACTCCTTAAAAATACAGCTGGTGAAATGGAAAAAATACATACAGAAGAAAACTTCTTAAAAATAGATTTGGTGAAATGGAAAAATGAAATAACTCCTTGAAAAATAGAACTGGCGAAATGGAAAAAAAAACAACTCCTTTAAAAATATAATTGGCCAAATGTAAAAGGTTAAAAAAAAGCAAACTGAAGACAATATTATTCATTAAAAATTAGAATTGGACAAATGGAAGTGAATGAATCAATGAGACATCAAGAATCAAACAAAGCCAAAAAATTAAAAAAATAGAAGAAAATATAAAATATCTCAATGGAAAAACAACTGACCTGGAAAACAGAGACAATCTAAGAATTATTAGACCCACCTGAAAACCATGATGAAAAAAAGCCTGGATAACATCTTTCAAGAAATCATCAAGGAAAACTGTCTGATATCCTGGAACCACAAGTTAAAATAGCCATTGAAAGACTCCATTGATCATACCCCTGAAAGAGACCCCAAAATGAACCTCCAAAGAATATTGTAGCTAAATTCCAGAATTCAGATCAAGGAGAAAATACTGTGAGCAGCCAGAAAGAAACAATTCAAATATCAGGGAACCACAATTTAGCACCTTCCATTTTAAAGGATTGATGAGCCTGTAATATGATATTCTGGAGGGCGAAGGAACTTGGACTGGAACCAATAATCAACTACCAGGCAAAACCAAACATTATTTTTCAGAGGAAAAGATAGACATTCAATGAAATAGGAGATTTTCAATTATTTTTTGAGGAAGAGACCAGAGATGAACAGAAAATTTAACTTTTAAATACAAAACTCAAGAGAAGAATAAGAGAGGAAAAAAGAAAGGGGAAAAAAACTATGTTTTTTAAAGATTAAAATGTTTCATTCTTACATAGGAAGATGATAGGTATAACTTTTGAAAACTGTATCTTTGTTAAGGGTATACTTAGAAGATGTAGGTATAAGTTGACTTTAAATGTGATGAAATAAAAAAACTAGGGGTAGAAAAGGAAATTCAGGCCAATTCCAATAGACTTGTGATAGAGAAAGCCATCCACATACAGAGAGAGGACTATGGAGACTAAATGTGATCACAACATAGTATTTTCACCTTTGTTGTTGTTCTTTGCTTTTTTGATTTTCTTCCTCTTTGAAGTCCAAAGATAGGAGTAAAGAAAAACACAAAAAGGCAAAACAAACAATGAGAATAATTTAAGTGGTGGGAAAAATGGGCTGAAATTTATTGTAGTCTCTATATAGTAGTCATCCCACCAAATTAACTTCTAAATAAGGAATAACCATGCATTTATATTTTTTCCCCTGTACAATGTTGTATCCCATACTCTCTGCTTCTGCATTATAATAGCTGCTATGTCTTGTGAGTTTCTTATTGTGATTCCTAAGTAATTTAACATTTTCTTTCTCATTGCTTACAGAATTTTTTTTTCTTTGACCTGAAAGCTCTGGATTTTGGCTACTATGTTCCTAGGAATTTTCATTTTAAGGTTTCTTCCAGGGGTGACTTACTTTTCTCTGTAATTCTAAGAGAGCCAGACAATTTTCTTTAATGATTTCTTGAAATACATCCAGGCTTTTTTTTTGTCATGGCTTTCAGGTACTCCAATAATTCTCATATGTTTCCCTTTTAACTGTTTTCCAGATCAGTTTTTTTTTATATGAAATGACTTACATTTTCTTCAATCTTCTGACTTTGTTTTAATATTTCTTGTGGTTTCATGGAGTCATTGACTTTTTTGATCCATTCTAATTTTCAGAGAATCTATTGCTTAGGTTTTGTATATCTTGTATCATATTGTTAGTTCTCTTTTCAAGTGTCTCCTTTATTAACCTTCATTTCTTTTCCTATTCTTTTCTCTTATTGTTTTTATTCTATTTATAATACTCTTTTAATTCATTTTTAAACCACTGAATTATTTCCTTTAGGAATTCTACTTGATCTCATAGGCAAGCTGTACTTTTTTCCTGAGTTTTGCTTGTAGGTATTTTGGAGTGTTTCTCTTTTTCTGGGGTTCTCTCTATAAATCTTTGGCCTCAATATAGTCCTGAACAACCTAGTCTTTGTTAGCCTAGCTGGGAGCTCTTTTAGGGCTGAGTCTGTGATCTCAGACCCTTGAGTGAACTCCTGCTTTGTTTTTTTAAGCAAGGAACTAAGTCTACAATCTGCTCTTGACAAACCCCTATGCTCACCTCAAAACTACCTCCATTCCATTGAATCTAGCACGAGTTCATGCTCCATATCCTGAGCTGTTAGGCTGGGACTAAATTGAAGATCAGATCTAGGTGTCCCTGAAATATAGTTCTTGGTGTTGAATCCAGACCCTGTCCCCCCCTTTGGGAGATTTCTGACTGTTGGCTTGGACTAGAATCTTAGTTTGTGATCAATTCTGAGCATCCCTGCTCTATTGACTTAGCTTAGAGCACCATGATTCCAACCCAACCTTCTGGCCTAGATAGGGGCCAGATCAGTTATGGGCTAGCCTTGCTCAGAACTTTGAGCACTAAGTCTGGGCCTTGAGAAAATTTTCTGGAGTGCTGAAGACACAAGATCAACCTTGAGGTACCTCAGATCACAACTGCTGAGAAAAAGGCACCAAAATATCCCTTAAGAAGATGCCAAGAAATAAGTGAGATGATGTTTGCCTGAGACTCCCCTAACCCTCTTATTTAAAATATCTCATGTGTCTCTTTTTCAAGATGACGATGCATTGTTTGTATTGAAATAAACACTGCTTGGACTTTCTGTTTGGCAGATTAACCTCAAAGATAGGTTCTCCAGATCAGAAGATCGTAGACCTTTGAGTCCAATCCTCTCATTTAACAGATGTGCTAAATGAGACACAGACTAGTTAAATGATGCTCTCACAACTAGCAAGGGTCTGAAGTGGGGATTTGAACTCAGGTTTTTCTGACTCTTGAGTTTGTATCCTTTATACTATATGAATGATTGTTCCCTAGGTTTAGTTAGCATTCCATGCCAGTAATGGGAAGAGGCTATAAATATCTCAATGAAAGAGTGGACTCAGATGCCAGTTAAAAGTGATTTTAAAATTATCTTCAAAAACATTTCCTAATAATGGTCAAAACAACCAATATCATTGCAACTTTCCTCTTTACATAGTGGTTTTGATATTTGTTTATAGAAATTTTGAAAGAATTGATGAAAATGCATGTAGATATATCTCAAGCTTAAAGATTTTTTCATAGTTCTGTCTAATCTTTAAGGAGCTCTCCCTCTGAGAGCACTGGATAACAACAAAATCACTCATTAACCCTTCAATATGCACTTGATGTTCATTAATTCTGCTAAAATATTCTTTCACTTAATTCAAAACTTTTTGCTTTCCAACAGTTCTGAATTCTACCCAAAACAACATTTCTCTGGAAGACTCATGTGCCAGTGGTTGCTGGCAGACAGAAAAATCAGCATGGATTTGTCTAACAATTGTATTTTCTCTGAGGCAATGCCATTAAATCACGACCACATTTTAGCATAAATATTCCACATGCTTTGCAGCAGCAGCCTCTGGGAAGGGTGCTCTGTAATTTAATATTGTGTTTTGGGATGTATAGAAGGCCCTGGATTTACAGAACCTAAAATGTATACATAGTAGTTCTCAATGTATTTGTGGCTTGACTACATCTACTGTAATATGCTGGAAAAAACCCCACTCATCTACATGTTTGCTTTGGAAAATGGAAATGACATGTGGACTTTTCCTCCTAATTTAAGGCCCACATAAATATTCTCACTTATTTTTTTTCTCTTGAGTGAAACTTACTCTGAGAAGTTAAACAAATTTAATGCCGATCACTCCCAAATTGCTGCATCGGCAACTTAGAGGGACTGTGAGAGACTGGAAATTATTCAGCTTTTCAAGGTGTCAAGTGCTAAGTGGATTCTTATGTGCCACAGAAGGGCTTCTCCTCCATCATCAAAACCATGTTAATATGAACTTGACTAATTATGCAACAATTGTACAAGTTTCTTTGGACCCAAAGTCGGTGGTATTGGAGAATACTTTCAATAAAGTAGTCTTTTCCCTTTCTCCATCAAAGTTAATATGAAATTAGAAATGCTGATGTTTGGGAAGTAGTGCCAACTTCTTATCACCCAGGGCAGTTGATCATGGGTTATTGAAACTGACAGATAACCCCACAATCCCATTGTAGCCAGAGCTTAAACCAGAGCTAATGATAAGCAGACAAGGTAATTAGTTTAAATTTGATTTCTGTTCCGGGCAGAATGGGTATCTATGGTGATGAAGTGGTCAAAAGTCAAGTTACCAGAAAAGAAGAATGACGGGAACTAGGACCAATGAGTGTGAACAAATTTATATATCCTAACCAACAGAAAACAGAAATCAAACAATAGCAAGATGGATTTGCTCTGATAGGAGAGGGAGGGAGGGAGAGGGAAAAGAGAAAGAAGGAAGAAGAAGGGAGAGGGAAAAGAAACAGGCAGAAACAGACTGATCTTAAATAAGGGAAAGTTCCCTAAAGATACAAATTTAGACTTAAGACAAGTGAAGGGTACATGTTGGTCATGTAGATTATTTGTCTTTCCACGTATGTCTAAGGGAAACTCATAAAAGGATATGAATAGATAGTTCTGATATTTTCTATGTGCAATTCCCAGGGAGATTTTGATTTCTAGGAGATTGGAACCATGAGGCTGGCCTGCTCTGCCTTTCTTAACAAATGGATCCTTTTAAATATTGTTAACTCAATATATAGGATAAATTGAAGACAATTTTAGAGAAAAGGCATAAATATTAGGGAAATCAGGAAAAGCATCTTGCATAAAGTGGGATTTTAGTTGAGACTTGGAAGAAGCCAGGAAAATAAGGAGGAAGAGTTAGGATGAAGGCTTTTCCAAGCATGGGGAAAAATTAGTAAAAAAGCTTGGAATCAGATTTAGTGTCTTAAGTGGGGAATAGTGAGGATACCAGTGTTACCAGATCTCAGATAGGTGGGTGTGAACAGGAAGTAAGAAGATTGGAAGGGTAGGAAGGAGCTAGGATGTTAAAATACTTAAAACCAATCAGAGGATTTTATATTTGATCCTGGAGGTGAGAGAGACCAGTAGATATGAACGAATAGGTTAAGACATGGCTAGATCAGTTCTTTAGGATCAATTTGACAGGTGAGGGGAGGATGGACTAGAGTGGGGGAGACAGGGAGAGCAACCAACAGTTTATTTCAATAGTTCAGGTGTGAGATGAAGATGGTTGCAGTGTCAGAGGAGAGAAGGTAACACATTCAAGAGATGCTTCATTTTGTGCAGTCATGTCTGACTTCATGACTCCATTTAGAGTTTTCTTGACAAAGATACCAATAGTTTGTCATTTCCTTCTCCACCTCCTTTTATAGGGGAGGAACAGACGTGACTTGCCAGGGTTACACAGCTAATTCATGTCTGAGGCTGGTTTTGAACTCATGAAGATGGGTCTTCCTGACTCCAGGTCCCTTGACCTTTCTATTGAACCACCTAGCTGCCACAAGGGATGTTATAAAGGTAAAACTGGCATACAGTAAATTTGACATGAGAGATGAATGAGAATAAAGAGTTGAGGATGACAATATGGGTTTTAAATATGGGTAATTGGAAAGATGTTGGTGTCCTCCAAAGTAATAATTAAGTTCAGAATATGAGATGTTTGGGGGGATGGGTGGTGAAAAATAAGTATTTCAATTTTGGCTATGTTTATTGACTTATTAACATGGTGAGTTTAAGACTCCCATGAGATATCCAGTTCCCAATATATAGTCCAAAATGTGAGGCTGAAAGTCAAAAGAAAGTTAGGGCTGAATAAATAGAATAAGAATCATCCACACAGAAATGATCATTGAATCCATTGGATCTGATGAAGTTGCCAATCAAAACAGGAGAGAAAGAAAAAAGAAAAGAGCCTATGAAAGAATCATGGGGGGATATCCACAAGTATCAAGTGTTTCCTGGATGAAGATCCAGCAAAGGAAACTGAGGTAGGAGAAGAACCTGGACAGAGCAGTGCCATAGCACCTAGAGAGAAGAGGATATCAAGGAGAGGAAAAAGATCCATGTCAAAAATTGCAAAGAGGTCAAGAAGGATAAGGATTAAGAAAGAGCCATTAGGAAGTCATTGGTGACTGGGAAGATCACTTTCAATCTGAAGAAATAGTTTTTATATTTCAAACCACTTTTCCTGGTCACTATCATTTAAAGGAGAAAATATGCCCTAAATCACATCTAGAGGATTGACTCATTTCTCACTATATACCAGTTATGCAAAAACTATTACAAATATTAAACAGTAAATACATTTATATGTTCTAGCCAGTTGCAAGTAGAAATTAGACAATACACAACATAAGTGAGCTCTCTTGATTGGAGGATGAAGGGGAGGATGAAGGGAGAAAAAGAAAGATGAAGAAGAGAATGAGAGTGATAAAAGAGACAGAAACAGACTTATCTTAACCAAGAGAAAGTTCTCTGAAGTCTCTCAATCTCGGCCCAGCCCTGACCAATCTGTCCCAATAATAGTTTGAATAATCATACTCTCCACCAATGAAGAGAGACATGCAAATGCATGGGACTGAAACCTGATTTACATCAGGAAACACTTATCAATGATTAGCATTGGCCCCATTTGGAATGAGCTGCTTTTAGGAAGAAATGGCTTTTTCTTCACTGGAGATTTTTCAAGCCAAGTATAGATGCCCATTTATCAGATAAGTTGTTGAGAGAATGCCTCTTCAATGAAATGTGAGCTCCTTGAGGTCAGAGACTATCTCTCTGTGTTTCTATGTCTCTTTGACTTTTTCCGTGTCTCTGTATGTGTGCCTGTCTCTATCTCTGTCTCTCTTTCCCTCCTTCCCTCCCTCTTTCTTTCCCTTTCTCCTTCCTTCCCTCTCTCTCCTTCCCCCTCTCTCTCATCCCCAAAACTTAGTGCAAAGTCTGACATAGTAAATTATTAATAAATGCTTATTTAATGATGAATATTTGTTGTCATTTAGCCGTTTCAATCATGGTTTACTCTTCATGACCTTATTTGTTTTTTTTTTTTTTGTTTGTTTGTTTGTTTTTAGAAAGAGACTAGTAGTTGCTATTTCCTTCTCCAATTCATTTCACAGATGAGGAAACTGAGGCAAACATGACTGATAGGGTTAAATGACTTGCCCAGGGTTCCATAGTTAACAAGTATCTAAACCCATTTCTTAACTCAGGAAGATGAGTCTTCCTGACTCCAGATTCAGTGTGCCACCTAGCTGCCCCAACTGAGATATAAGTTGGACTAGATGCTTCCTAAGGTTCCTACAATTCTGTGAAAAGCATAAGCAAAAGACTACAACAATCCAATAGATAGATGCTCAGCTCCCAAACAATCAAGGTATACCTAGTTTTCTAGAACTAGACTATTGTTCTTAATAAGGTAGTCACTATATATAAATATATGGTGACTCCCATACATATATAAAACATTAATTTATACATATATATGTAATATAAAATATGCTATATATTTGAATATATATAAATAACTTAGTATATAAAATAGTTATATATAATTGAATAATGTACATATGTATTATAATATATAATAATATACATGTATATAATTGAATTACATACGTATATATTGATATATGCTTCGATTTTATTACCAAAAAAAATCCAGTTTCAGAGTTCTCACAGAATTTATGTCTTTATCCTTTTTCTTTTTATATAATAAAGAAATACTCTCACAACTAACTTAAATCTGAGATTCTATATGATTCTAATTTTAGACCTCAATCAAAACAGTGCTATTTTGACGAAAAATTATCATGAGGAAGAGGGATTGTGTGCACACATGTGTTTAGATATATTTAATTCTTATTGTTTTCCTACCATCATTTCCAGCTAAGACCAGCTGTAATTGACCAGTTTAATTCACTGGACTAAAACTACTCATTTTACATAGCCTATTAAGTACTAGCAATTTCCTTTATTGACTTGAGTACTGCTGCTGGGGCACTTTTTAAAGCACATCATAGAAAGTATCATTTCATCTAAGAATGTCTGGCCTTGGCAGCTAGGCTTATATTTGAAAAGTCTTGTAATTTTCCTATATATTAAGTTTCATATCCATGTAAGGAAATGGAACAAATTAGAAAACTGACCCAGATCTGAAAAGATCTGGGTTTACCATGGATCAGTATTCAGAACCACAGAACTATAGCTAGAAGGGACTATGAAGGCCATCTAGTCTGACCATTTCAACTTCCATATAGGAACCTGAGGAATTAAAGAGCTAATTGACTTGCAACATGGTCACAGAAGTAATAAGTCCTCAGACTGGTCCTGCGACTCCAAAGTCAATATTTTCCCTCTACACCAAAAGCCATGATGTGTAAAAGGGATATGACATATTTAATTTGGCCTCAGAAGTAAAAACTAGAAGCAAGGTGGGGGTGGAAGGAAATGGTAAAAACATAGATTTAAGTTTGTTGTGAGGAAAATCTTCCTTACGACTGTAGTGATTCCAAAGTAGAGTGGGTTACCACCTTGGTGGGCTTTCTATCATCAAAAATATTCAAGAAAAGATTGGATGATCACTTCCTGACTTTTTATTGGATATTTTTGTTTGTATATAGATTGGATTAACCAATCATTGAGGTCCTGCCACCTCTGAAAGGCAATGCTTTTGCCACTACGATGAATAAACTTTGTGGTCCTCTATGTATTGCTCTATGAATGTAAGCCATTGATCTTAGGTGCCCACTTCCTTTCACTAATGAGCTGAATGATCTGGAGCAAGTTAGTGAAACTTTGCACCAAAGGGAAGTTAATGCCTCAGTTTCCTCATCTGGTAATAAAAGCTAACACTTCTTATCCGGCCAGATTTAGTATATTATTATGAGAAGCAGAGAAAATACATGGGAAAAGATATTAATGTTAATGTAGTAAAAATTAAATAAACAGCACTGTATAAGAGGAGGGAGGGATAGGGATGGAAGAGGACTTGAAGTCATATTAAAAGAATAAAGAAAAATGTTCTTTAGAAATGAACACTTTTGCAAATTAAGACAACTCTGAGATACCATTACATACCTGTCAGATTGGCTAAGATAACAGGAAAAGATAATGATGAATGTTGGAGGGGATGTGGGAAAGCTGGGACACTAATACATTGTTGGTGGAACTGTGAATGGATCCAACCATTCTGGAGAGCAATTTGGAGCTATGATCAAAAAATTATCAAACTGTGCATACCCTTTGACCCAGCAGTGTTTCTATTGGGCTTATATCCCAAAGAGATGTTAGAGGAGGGAAAGGGATCCACATGTGCAAGAATGTTTGTGGCAGCCCTTTTTGTAGTGGCTAGAAACTGGAAACTGAATGGATGCCCATCAATTGGAGAATGGCTGAATAAATTATGGTATATGAATGTTATGGAATATTATTGCTCTGTAAGAAACGACCAGCAGGATGATTTCAGAGAGGCCTGGAGAGACTTGTGAGTGAAACTGATGCTGAATTAAATGAGCAGAACCAGGAGATCAATATACACAGCAACAACAATATGATATGATATATCAATTCTGATGGACATGCCTCTCTTCAACAACAAAATGTCTCAAACCAGTTCCAATTGTTCAGTGAAGAAAGCCATATACACCCAGAGAGAGGGATATGAAATTTGGACCACAACATATCATTTCCGTGATCTCTATCGATGTTTGCTTGCATTGGGTTTCCTTTCTCAGATACTTTTTGTTCATGTAGATACGATTGTTCTTGCACAGAAAGATAAGTATGGAAATATGTATACATATATTCGACTTGTCAAGTATTTTAATATAATTAACATGTAGTGGACTTCCTGCCATCTAGGGGAGGGGAGGGGGTTAGGGGGAAAATTTGTAACAGAAAGCTTTGTAAGGATCAATGTTGAGGAACTACCCATACATATGTTATGCAAATAAAAAGCTTTTAAAAAGAAATGAACACTTTCCCTTCCCTTTTTGTTCCAGGTATCATCATCATCATCATCATTACATTTATCTGTCTCTTTAAGATTTATAAAATTATATGTAAATATTATCTCATTCTAACTTCACAATAACCTTGGAAGATAGGTACTATTTATATTTTACAATTGAGGAAACTGAGGCAAACAAATTAATCTTAGCATAGTCTCTTCTTAGCAAAAGAGCTAATGGGCAGTGTTGTTTTCCCAGTTGGAAGAAGAGACTGAGAACTTATAGAAAAGAAAAGCAAAAAAAAAAAAAAAAAAGCAGAGGAGAGGAAAATGTCTTAGGGCAGACTGGTATCAATGGTGAAGAGATGGAAAGTTAGAATCTCAATACCCTAAATTGAGTAAAAGCATGAATGGGTGAATTCTTCTCTGGTCCACTGACCCACATAAGAAGTGATATTCTCAAGGAATTTACCATTTTCCTGGATATGGCTAATGATGGTACATAAGACATGGTAAAGTTACCCTATCCCCCCGACTCTTTCCTCTGCCTCAACATTGCCTAGTCAAATGGACTTTAGGATTTTCCTGTTCTGTGTTTAAACTTTATTTATTTGCTGTCTGTATTTTGATAGGGTCTTTTTTTTCTCCATATAAAGATAAGATTTTTTTTCTTTTTTGGCATAATAGAGTAGATGTAGAAAGGTAGGGAAAGACAAAAGGGAACATGGGACTAATTAATTATACTTCACTTGGAGTTTTTAAGAAGAGTGGATCCATTGGTCTCTGAACAGAAGCCTAAGCCAATTCACTTATTGAAAAGTGTAAACGTAGTTCTGTAAATTCTTTTATATAAGAAGTCAAGGAAAAATAATAAACATTCTAAAGATAGCTGGAATCCCCTTCTAAAATCAAGGGAAGGAAATGGAGAATAAAAAACCAGCCTATAACAATGATAGAAAGTTGGGGTTTTTTTCTGCTCATGTAACATCCCTTGAATACACCTCCCTCTCTCTGATTTAGCCACCATCCTGGTGTAGGCCCTCACCACCTAATGCCTGGTCTATTGCAATAGTTGACTGTTGGGTTCCTTGTATTTCCCTACTTTAGTACCTCCTCCACTCAGCTATCAATTTTTCCTAAAATGAAAGTCTGAACCTGTCACTCCCTTACTCAAAAAACTTCAATGGCTCCCTTTATCTCTAGAGTAAAATGTAAAATCTAGGCTTTTAAAGCTTTCCATAACCAGATCATTCCTCTTCTTCCATTCTTCTTTCACATTATTCCCTTACATGTACAATACTATCAGTGACATTGACCTCCTTGTTCTTCCTCATCTAAGACACTCACATTTTCACTGTCCCCTTATACCTGAAACTTCTCCCCTCCATCTTTGCCTTTTGGCTTCTCTGGCTTCCTTCAAATATGAACTAAACTCCCACCTTCTGCAAGCAGCCTTTCCCAGAGCCCTTTAATGCCTTAATTCTTTCTCTCTGAGATTTTCACCCATGAATCCTGACTACATCTTGTTTGTCTATATAGTTATTTGCTTCCCCCATTAGGCTGTGAGTTCCTCAAGAGAAGGCACTGGTTTGGGCTTTCCTTGTATCTCTAGCATGACACAATAGGCACTTAATAAATGCTTATTCAGTGGTTGACTTTTACTTAAATACAAATGAGCACGACAAGTAGCCAGAGCAAGATCCTAAATAATTGAAAATGAATTTCAGATCTGATACCATAAGGGAAAAGAAAGATTTGCCAAATGAAGGATAAAATTTCTAAATTAGTAAATTAGATTAGATTTTTAAACTCTTTGAGGATAGGGACTGTCATTCTTTTTATTAATTGTATCCCCAGGCTTATTTTTTTTAAAAATTTATTGTACAGATTTGAAAAAAGATTTTGAATTAAAGTAAATTTACTTTAAAAAACCAAAATTGATCAACTTCCAACAGGCATAGTGTAAAACAAAAATTCAAAACTGGATGGGCTAGGACACCTAGAATATTTATACTGTTTTCAAACATCCAAGTCAGCTGAATACTATGAAAAAGATGGAGTAAGAACACATTTTTAATGAGTAAAAATATCACTGCTTCCCCACATATATGTTACCACTACTATTTGAATGCATATCTCCTTTGCTAATATGTCCCAATCTACTCATGTCTACCATAGTCTTTCTGTTGCTCTTTGGGTGATTTTCTTTTTGATTGCTTAGGGATTATGATATTCTATGTTTCCCAACTATGTAGCATCACAAGAGAAATACTGATGTTATAAAATTGAGCTTTCTTCAGGAAAAATGTTTGAGGTCATTAAAAGCACAGCACAATTTCCCAAATGCAATCCAGCTGGCTCCTTTTCTCCTACTCAATCCTGAGTCCAGTTCATTGGCCATAGATGATACAAATGGGTGAGAGGTCTCCCTCCCTTCCACTCCCCCAATCTTCTACCCCAACTTTTTCCCCATTCTTGAACTGGATGTTGTTCTTTAAAGTAGTCAGTTTTCTTGAGTTTTTATGGATGTGATAAATAGATGGGCTCTTCTCCCTGATAACCTTTCTCTTTTACACGTACAGGTACCTCCTTCCAAATTGTCCATTCAGCTCTTTGGAATAAATGGTTTTACTTGAATTTTCAGGAAGTCTATTTAATTATTATTAATATCTGTGTAATGAACATGAATATTCTGATTAGACCATTTCAACCTTCTAAAGCAACAGTTGAAAGACATCCAGATGATTGTTTTCGAGATGATATGGCAACCTTAGGATACATTGCATTCATTTTCCATAATATTCGGTTTGAGAAAACAGTGTCCTGGGAATGTTCATTCTTAGTTCCCAAGCGTGCTAAAGAGCCCTATAGAATTCCATTAAAATTGAAAGCAGTAGCAAAATGAGGGCTTTCTAGTTCTATGCACACTCTTCTGCACATCTGCAGATAATTACTTAAAGGTTTGTTCATAGGGAGAGAAAACACACAATTCCTTTGACTACGCCTTTCACTGAAACCATTAATCTTGTTGGAAGAGTCTGGCAACCAAAGTATTTTTCAGGAAATGATTCCTTCATTTTCTTTGACTTTATATGAAGGGTGCCAAGGTTCTCAGTGGATCATTTTTTTCAAAGGCAATGATGACAGGGAAATCAGCCACAGCCTCCATTGAGCATGTCATTTAGGGGCATGCCTGGCAGTGAATGAGAATCTTGTGCATTATTTTCCACATTAAAAAGGTGTGTCATCATTCTATCAAATTTGTCAAAAAATAAGGGAACTACATCTTACTTCCTCCTTTTAGTTGGATTTTTTTCCTAGAGATGCTTACATCAGATTTTTCAATTAAATTTAAGAAATATTTATTAAATATTCATTAAGAACCAGATGCTCCTCTAAAGCCTTCTCTGTACCTGCATGGAAAGGGACCTGGTTTTCTAAAATCTGTCAGGTCTTACCAAGTTAGAAAGGCAAAGGATCTTCCATGGATCAACCTAAATCTAGAAAGGCTTACGAGTAGGTTGATAATGTGTGCTCATTATTATTGTTATTATTGGCTGAAATTATTTATTAAACAATCTTTTAAGGTATGGAGAAATCCAGGGTTCCCAAAAGAAGGAGCAGGTACCTGGATAAAGTTCTTAAAATATTAAAATTGGGCAAAAGAATGGATTAAACTTTCTATTCAAAAAGTTACTTTTAAAGCTCCCCCAAAGCAATGGCAATGATTGAAACAAACTCTTGCTTAGCAACAAATTTTGCACATGGTAGCTGCTTAAGAAACCGTAAAAGTAGGAATAATAATAATTATTACAAGGGTAGCTAGGTGGCACAGTGGATAGAGCACCAGCCCTGAAGTTAGGAGGATCTGAGTTCAAATCTCGTCTCAGACACTTAACATTCCCTAGTTGTGTGACCCTGGGCAAGACACTTAACCCCAATTGCCCCAGCAAAAAAAAAAAGTTACACAATAATAATTACAGTTGGCTTCATAAATCACTTTAAAATTTACAAAATGTTTCACATGTATTATTTGAGCATAAGACTTAGTGAGATGAATGTTATAGGTATTAGCCCATGTCACATTTTAAAAATGAGGAAGTTGAGATTAATAAGAACTAAGTAAATTGCTCACATAGTAAGTTACATAAGTCATAAATATAATGGAAACCTGGGTGGCAGGAGCCCTACCCTGCTACCAAACCACATGGGGAAGCTTGTTTCTGGAAGTTTGTGATAACATGAAATAGAAAGCCCTACCTTGTGTTATAAGCAACTATTCTCTGACTCTTTTCAGTCTGCTAACTACATAATGAAGAAACATATTTTTGATTGGAAAAATCAAAAATTTAGAAGTATGGTGAGATAAAAAAAAAAGACTCCTAAGGGGGCAACTCAACTCTTTTTTTGTCCTATTGTCTAGCAAAGGTAATGAGTTGCTAGGGACTTATGGATGGTGGATGGACCTTTGAATTTTTCTCGTTCAGTGCACCCAGAATCCCATTGTTGCTCATTAGTTTGCCCTATTCAATGAGAAGTCATGAGCATACAAGGTCCCACTTTTGCTTCTAAATCAATTGAATCTATTCTTTCTTGCCCTAGGTAAAAGGATATTGGGAATGGAATGAACTGGGTTGTAGCCTTGTCAACTTTCAAAAGGCAGAAGTCAGTGAGAGGAGTCCAGAGCTTGTGGACAGATAAGTCCAATCTATCAGCGCAACCCAAGATACCTAAATTCATCTGTCATCATTATCACCATCATCAATGTAAAGAAGATGGGTTTTGATACATAAATCAGAGGGAGTCAAAATACAGGGAGCGAACCAAAGACCAATATAGCTAAAGAATATTATATTGTTGTGAAATTTTTAAATAAAATATTAGGAAAGAGGCTACATATCAAAGTAATATACCACAAAAATCATGTAGTGATATCTTTTTGCAAAAGCAAAGCAAAAAAAAAAGTATTGCTCTTGGATACTGTACACACTGAACTTTTAAGACAAGCCCTACTAAGAATAATTTTTGATACTTATTAAAAGGGCTACATAAATCTGATTTTGCTTTCTACAGTATACATGTTATTATATTTTCCAGTTTGTACTTTTGATATACTTTAAATGATTTTGTTATGAGTATTTTCATATTTATAAAAGAAATTTCAATTCATTATAGGCAATATGCTTTTGAAATACTTCATCCAGTGAATAACTATCTTTCTTTTTTCCAACTATCAGTATGCAACACTGACAACCACCAGCTACAAAATAAAGCACACAATTATGTTGATGGTTTGATAATTCAGGTTTCCAGTTGTAATTCTACTAAAAACATAACTCCTAAAAATCAGAGACTAAAACACACACATGGCTAGATTTCTATTAGGAATGCAGGATTGGTTCAATATTCAGGAAACTAGAAACATAATTAACCATAGTAATAACAAAAAAACCCCAAAAATCATATAATTATATTACTAAATACAGAAAAAGCTTTTGACAAAATTTAACAACCATTTGTTCAAAATATTAGAAAACATAGGAATAACAAGCTCTTTCCCACTTTTTATGAGATTTTCTTTTATTCTAATAGCCTTCCCTCTAATTTTACTCCCAATTTATCCTGAAAGAAGCTTTTTTTTGTATAAATGTTTACATGTTTTCTCCCTCATTTGGACAGTGAACTTGTTGAGAATTATCTTTTGTATTTCTTTGTAGCCCCTGAATGAACCCAATACAGAGCCAGTGCATATAGTAGTCAATTAATAGATGCTAATTGGTTGACTGGATGACCGAGTGATCAAGAATGGCTTTTCCAATGAGATTCATATCTATGTAAATGAGAATTATCATTATTAGTATAAAATAAAAAGGTACTAAAGTACATCTACCCTACTTTGGAAAAAAAAATCTCTTTTCAATGATATCAGTACAATAATTGATTGCATGTGCAAATCTTGTGTCATGGATGCTCTCCTGACATGAAGGGCTCATCTAAACTTTGGAAAAATCAACTTTTTCAGACTTTAGTGTCTTTAACATCATTCTAGAAAGAATACATGTCAAGGAGTAAAGTACCAGAAAATTGGAAAGGCAGGACAGGGGAAGGCTACTGAAGGGATTTGAATGTCAAACAGGACATTTTGCATTTGTTGCTGGAAGTAAAAGGAAGTCATTGAGTTTATTGGGGGTTTGGGGTTGGGGTGTAATAACATGATCAGACCTTTGTTTTAGGAAAATCACCTTAGTGGCTGAATGGAGACTGCATTGGGGTGGGTAGGGACTCTACCAGCAACTGCTGCTGTAATCCAGACATGAAATGATGAGGGCTTGCCAGAGGAGAAAAAGGGGTGGATTTGAAAGATGTGGCCAAGATGAAATTGAAAAGCTTTGGCAATAGCTTGAATGCTTAGGGATGGAAAGGGAGAGATAGTGAATGATTTAAGATGACTCCCAGGTTGTAGCTCTGAATTGGGAGGACAATCTTGCCCTCTACAATAGAGAAAGTAGAAGGGTGAAAAGGTTGGAGGGGGGAAGATAATGAGCTTTATAATTTTTTGGTTTTATTTTTTCTTTTTAAAAATTACATTAATATGTATTTATGGAATAGAACAAGCATTTTCTTAATAATACAATAAAAGGATGATTATATATGAAACTGCAAATCTACTGTGCACAACTTGCTTTCCTTTTAAATACACAAAATTATCATGTAAATTTGTTTCACCTTTTTTCCTACCCTTGCCTTACCTCACCTTAGAAATAATTACAATTAGACACAAATAAGTGTAATATACCTATTTGTTGCTTATGTATATAATACATATAATTATTGTGTATACTACTATTTTCTGAATGCAGATTCTTCTTATGTTCTTTAAATTTTATTAAACTACTTCTGCCCTTTCAGTCATACCACTACTAGGTCTATTTCCAAACATGATTGGGGGAAAAAAGGAAAAGAACCTGTAGTTTATAGCAGCTCTCTATGTGGCTGCAAAGAACTGGAAATGGCAACGATGCCTGTCAATTGAGGAAGGACTAAACAAGTTGGGTATGTGGTTGTGATGGAATACTACTGTGTATAAGAAATGAGCTTGATGATCTTTGAAGGAAATAATGAAGAGTGAAATGAGTAGAATCAAGAGAACATTGTATACAGTAACCGCAATATTGTTTTAAGAACCACTTTGAGCGAATAAGTTATTTTGATGATTATAAATACAGAAATTAACCATGAGTTCTGTTTTCAACATATTGAGATTAAGATATTTACTGGACTTCCAATTTGAGATATCTGAAAGGCAGTTGAAGATGCAAAAGTGGAAGTCAGCACAAAGACTGGGGCGAGAAAGGTAGATTTGAGCATTTACACTTCGGAAATTGGCAAAAGAATAAATCAGGGCTTGAATCATTGTTTTGTTGATTATCTAGATTTAAGAAAGTGATAGAAAACATCCACAGTATGAGGAGCCAAGGTTAAGGGACTAAGGGTTATCGATACCCTGCCACTGTCCCCCATCTGGAATCCAAATAAAAATTTTTGACCTTTCCTTCATACTAGAGAAGTCTGATTTTTTTCTGTTTCTTTTATGGGGTATACTGTACTTTATTGTAAAATTTGGGTTGACATCATATAATACTATACATATATTTTATGCATTTCTGAGTTCTTAAACATTTTCTGTATTGTCTGCTGCCCTTTATATGGCATCTGCAGTTTCTGCAAAACTCCCCCAAATCCTCTTTCAATTTCATATGCTGACTGGAGAAGTATTGAAACCACAATGGGGAAAATCGTAATACGGAAGGAATAAATGTAATGCAGATTCAGCTTAAAAATCAAATACTACCTACATTCTTTTTTGGGGGGAGAGCTGGTTGTTGACAATTTATCAGCATATTCTTGCTCACAACAAAAATTGAAAATAAGCAAAAAGTATTATTTATTTCTTAAAGGTGAGGAAATGGTTGCTTGGAGAATAATTGATTTACCCTTGGTTGCACAGCCAGGAAGTGTGAATTGAAAGTCGGTCTTCCTAATGCAAAAGTTAATACTCTACCATATCACACCACAAGGGACAACATATTATAGACACATGAGCTCTTAGGTACTTGAGTCATCCTTGCAAACATTTGATTATTCTTTACTTTGGGAACATTGTAAATTAAGTCATCTTTGTCCATCCTCCTACCACCATATGGGACAAGGACTATTGGAGCAATGTTTACAACAGAGAGAGAGAGAGAGAGAACAAGAAGCAGCTGGCAGGAATTGGTTCTTTGCCCCTTGTTTCCTCAATTTTTGGTGTATGCAATTCCCCAAATCAGTTACCTCTTAATATGCTGATCCATTTGTCATCAGGGCAGTTCCTTCTGCAAATTAGAGGGTTTCTTTGATGAGAGGACTGTCTATTCACATGGTATAAGTGCATTTCTTCAGAATAGGGTGTTTCCCCCCCAAAAAAACCAAAAAAGCTATTCTGTTCTACTTGAGGTTGAGGGGAAAACCACAGGACTGGGCAGAAGGGATAGCCAGAGCCATGAGTGGTTCAGCTTGGGCCCTCACAGGAGCTCCAGACAGCTTGTCAGAAGAGAATGTGTAAAAAATACTGGTTAACAAAAAAGGTTTTTTTCCTTTCATGCTTTTTTCCCTTTCCCCTGAGTTTTTCAGATACAATATACTGTTTATAAATTGCAACATTGTTTTTGGTTGGAAAAAATATGAAACAGCTGTGTTGATGCCTTCCTCAGTTCCACATAGGCAGTGGGATTTAATAATAAGGTTATTTCTAAATAAAGCAAAACCTTAATCATCTGTGGGCCTCTCTTCCCTCTTAGTGAATTCTACCCTTTCTAGAACTTCCATTTTGAGAAAAGGCTTCAGATAAATCATCCCTCATTTTCCAAAATTATCTATCTTGTCCCAAACTGAGAACCTTTTTCTCTATTCCTTTTGTCAGCTCCCCTTTATGTGTTGGTTTCCCCATCAGAATATAAGATTGTTAAAGGCAGAGCCTTTTTTGCCTTTTTCTTCACTTTGTATCGCCAGGATTTAGCTGAGTACCTAGGACTTAGTGTTAAGAAAGATACTAAAGTGGTTTTCCATTTCCTTCTCCAACTCATTTTATAGATGGGGAAACTCAGACAAAGAGTGTTAAGTGATTTATCCAGTCACACAGCTAGTAAGTATCTGAGGTCAGATTTGAACTCAGAAAGATTGAGTCTTCCTGATTCCATGCTCTATCCATTGTACCATTTAGCTCTTGGTCAAAAGTCTTGCATGGTGAGAATTCTACCTCAGGGTTGGAACTTATGATAGGCTCAGGTTATCCCACATCCAGGAGAGAAAAGCAATCTGTCTCTTTAAGAATACCCCCACTTACACTAATACATTGTTGGTGGCACTGTGAACGGATCCAACCATTCTGGAGAGCAATTTGGAGCTATGCTCAAAAAGTTGTCAAACTGTGCATACCCTTTGACCCAGCAGTGTTTCTACTGGGCCTATATCCCCAAGAGATCTTAGAGGAGGGAAAGGGCCCCACATGTGCAAGAATGTTTGTGGCAGCCCTTTTTGTAGTGGCTAGAAACTGGAAACTGAAGGGATGCCCATCAATTGGAGAGTGGCTGAATAAATTATGGTATATGAATGTTATGGAATATTATTGCTCTGTAAGAAACGACCAGCAGGACGATTTCAGAGAGGCCTGGAGAGACTTGCATGAACTGATGCTGTGTGAAACGAGCAGAACCAGGAGATCATCATGCACAGCAACAACAGTATTACACGATGATCAATTCTGATGGACATGGCTCTCTGCAATAAAGAATTGTCTCAAACCAGTTCCAGTTGTTCACTGAAGAAAACCATATACACCCAGAAAGAGGGACATGAAATATGGACCACAACGTAACATTTTCATGATCTCTATTGACATTTGCTTGCATTGTGTTGCCTTTCTCTGATTCTTTTTTTTTCTTGTAGATAGGATTTTTCTTGCATAACTTCTCAAGCATTTCAACATTATTAACATGTAGTGGACGTCCTGCCATCTAGGGGAGGGGAGGGGACTGGGGGTAAAATTTGTATTGGAAAGCTTTGTAAAGATCAAGGTTGGGGAACTACCCATACATATGTTATACAAATAAAAAGCTTAAAATAAAAAAAAATTAAAAAAAATACCCCCACTTGTGTTCTTTGCTAGAACATTAGAACCCTAGGACTTCCTATTCCTAGGGAAGAATCCAGTGCCTAGAATTATTTCTCTTTTGAAGAGCTCTTATTAGATGGTATCTAGTGGTACTAATATAAAACATTATGCAAATCTTAAAGAGATTGTATGTTATTATTAAAAAACTACTGAATATTTATTTTGTATAAAGCTTATTTGTGTGAGGGAACTTACCTCATGGATGAGCCAAGGTTACATGTAATCCCTTCTAATATACTGTACACTTCTTGAAGGCAGATACTGTTTCATTTTTCTTTATATTTACAGAGCCTAGTACATAGAAGATACTTATTAATGCTTATTGATTGTCTGACAAATAACCTTATGAGAATTACCACTATTTCTACTTTTACCACCTCTCTGGGTCTCATCCATAAAATTAGGGAGTTGGTTGAGATTGATGGGGCAGAACAAACCCCCAGCAAAAGGCCACCCCGTGTCTAGGTGGACCACAGGAAAGGGCACTGACAAGATTATCTTAACCCCATAGCTACTATCAGTCAACCCCCAAGGTCATTCCTATCCTATAAATGATTCCCCCCTTTCCCTGGTTAACTGCCATCTTATGGAGTCAAGTTATTATTCCCACCCTTGTTAATGGCAAATTCCACTAAGGAACTTTGTCCAACTTATGGAATCTTTCTCCTTATTAGTGGCAAGTTCATTAGGAACTTTGCCCATCTTATGGTGTCATAATAAAGCTTTTTGCCCCTTGACTCAAAGATGGTCTGAGTCTGTGAAGTCTTTTTGCATAACTCCCCATATTCTTGATGGGATCTCTAAAGTATTTTCCATTTCATAATCCAATTATTAGACTGAGTGATGTGAGAGCAAGGATTGTTTTTACAATTTTACAATTTTAATAACTATTTATTAATAACTATTTACTGTGACGTCTTCCTGGCAAAATTTCATTTTGTACAACTTGTTTAGATCACACTTTTCAGTCTACTCTCAATATATCTCTTCTTCCCCTTCACTTACCACCCTCAAACACATTTAAGGAAAATTGGGAATTGATTGTACAACAGAGAACAGCTATTCTACCATACCAACTACAGTAGTTTTCTGAATGTTATGTCAGCAGATTACTTACTGGCTATTCATCCCCAAAATCTTTGTTTTACTTGGTAATTTCCAGAATATTGTTTAAAGAAAAAATATAAATGTAATCTAATTGTCATGATTAGGCATTCCTAAAAAGGCCTGAAAAAAACGAACACTTTTCCTAGGAAGGAAGAAGTAGGAAGTGCTATATTTCTTTTTTTGCTGATAAAACCCTCTCTATTTGAGAGGATCAGTGTTAAAGATCAAAGGAGTGAGAGCAGCACATGTTTATTATAGGGCTAAGTGAATGGAATTCAACAGCTCCTAAAAGGATTTTAAAAATCTTATTTAATATTTTATTTTTTTCCAATTACATGTAAAACCACTTTTAACATTTTTTTTTCATATTTTGAGTTCCAAATTCTCTGCCTTCTTCCCCTCCCCCTCCATTGAGAAGGCAAGCAATTTGGCATAAATCATACATGTGTAGTCATGCAAAACATATTTCCATGTAAGTCATTCTGTGAAAGAAAACACAGACAAAAAATCCAAGAAAAATAAAGAAAGCAAAGAAAAAGTATCTTTGATCTGCATTCAGGCTCTACAAGTTCTCTTGAAAGGATTTAATAGCTTGATCTGGTCTACGTAAAGGCCGGTAGTATACAAACTGCTAAAGAACGAGAGGTAAAACATCAAGATAAAATTCAAATCTGACAAATCTTTGTGATGAAACATTTTGAGTAGGGTTTTAAATAGTTCATAATTAGAAAGCTCTCTGAGATTTCCTATATTATCTCATTTGATCCACACACCAACCATATATTATTAACCCTGTGAGATAGATGTTACTATTATTTTAATCTATTAAGGCTCCATTTCTGTATGTGTGTGTGTCTGTCTGTCTGTCCTTGACTCTGTATCTTTCTATCTTTGTTTTTGTATTTCTCTTTGCTTCTCTGTTTCTCTCCACTTGTCTCCATCTCAATCTCTGTCTCCATCTCTCTAGATTTCTGTCTGTCTGTCTGTTTTTGTGCGTCTGTCTGTCTCTGTTTTTGTGCGTCTGTCTGTCTCTGTTTTTGTGCGTCTGTCCGTCTCTCTGTTTTTGTGCGTCTGT
>JAJPUD010003008.1:162262-173977 GCA_023553655.1 Myrmecobius fasciatus
TCTGTCTCTCTCTCTCTGATTTTCTCTTAATTCTAATTTCTCATTGGGTGATGACCTTTGCTGAAATGGATCATAATTAATCAAGGGGTGAAAGAGATCTCTTTCTCCCATTATCTTCTGGTAGAGACTAAAATGAAAAGAAAAGAACTCAAGAACTGGGGTTTTCCCATATAGGTAAACTCCATGTAAGTAACTTTCTTCTCTGCTGCCAGAATTACCATTCCCAAGACTTTGCTTGCCTTGACTATCTAAAATATCTTAATACATTATTTGTTATCCTTTTTATATTCTATCATTTCATCAACTGAGTTGATGGGAAATCAACTGGGAAATCTCTTTATTAATTCTCTCCACTATTCTTATGACAACTTGTCAAATAACAAATGTTCAGAGCTTCCCAGGAAATAGTTGTGGTTTGAAGGAAATCAGACAATGAATGGAACTGAAAGATCTTAATAATTTCAGGGGTTTTTTGAACTTTTTAAAAAAATCTATAAATTGTTTAAGTATATGAATTTGATTCTATTGTTCCCTTAATATTCACTTTCTCTTTAAAAAGAAATTTTTTCTATTTCAATTGTTTTCTCCTATTTTCAATTTCAACTTGGAAGAGGAATGGATTACTTGATTCTCTGTTTTATAAATTAAGCACTTCCTTGGCACGATAACTCTATGCCCATATTTAGAGTGAAAAATAACTAGTCGTCTATCTTTGAAAATCTTCAAAACCAAGGAACCCAATAACTCCCCAGCAGTCCTTTTTTTATTTTGGATAATTCTATTTGTTAGAAAACTCTAGTGTAGAATCATGAGAAAAATTTAATTCTCCTGGACTGAAAAATTGAATTCACCATTTTACATTATAAACTCATATAAAACTATAGACAAATATGTATAAGAAATTTGATGAACATTTGCAAAATTGTATGGAGTCAGTATTTGTAGAGCACTTTGTAAATACTATTTTTAAAACTATTACAAATAGTATATAAGTTATCATCACAACTCTGGGAAGTAGGTGCTATTATCACCCCTATTTTTCAGACAAAGAACTAGGTTCGATAACTTTCTTAGATTCACATAATTAGTTAAGTGTATGAGGTCAAATTTCAATCCAATTCTTCATCCCAGGTCCACAGCTCTATTCCACTTAGCTGCCAGAACATGGTATTGATCGTATTATGATTTTTATGGAGAAAAATTTGGCATTCTGCCCACAGCCTTTTTGCCAAATGAAACATTTTATTGATTTACTCGTTTAACAAGCACTTATTAAACATCTAAGTTTCTAAGTAATACCAAGTCTGGAGTCAAGAAGACTCATCTCCTTTCATTAAAATCTAGACCCTAGCTAAGTGATCCTGGAAAGGTCATTTAACCCCATTTATCTTAATTTCCTCATCTTAAAAGGAATTATAGAAGGAAATGGAAAATCACTCTAGTATCTTTCTCAAGAAAATCTCAAATGGGATCATGGAAAGTCAGATATGACTAAAAAACTTACAATATTGACATGTGCCAGGCACTGTACTGAGCATTTTATATAAACATAAAATCCCTGGAACAAGATGGGCTCATAAACAAGAGTCTTGGTGAACTAAAAACATTGGAAGTTCAGTCTCTAAGTGGAAACATGTGTTTTTCACCTTGTTAATTTTAGGAATGTGATGTTGAAATCAAAGCTGATGGAGCTGTACTTAAAGGTAGAACCTTTGAAAAAAAAAAGACTCTATCAGACATTAGAGAAGATATTTTCATTGGTGTGAAAAGGAGAATAAATCAGGCCTCTGATTTGGGTCACTTACCTGCTAAACACTTCTTATTTACTTCTTTATTTCTTAGTTACATAGACACGACAATGGAGTTCAGACCACAGGCAAGAGAGATGGCCGAAGGGGAAAAATAATAAATCCACTGGCAAGATCTGCTTTCAGCAACATATGGGAAGCTTAGGCATATGTCTGAAAGCAGAAAGTTTCCCACCAGAGATTGCTGGCCAATTCCAAATACCAGTCCAAATCTAAGTCTGGAATTGCACGCACAATCATGGGAACACTTAAGAATCCTCAGCATAAATTCTTAGCAACAAGTAAGATGAGTTGGAGAAAATGTAGAGGACGTAAATTTGATGACCCATGAAAAGAAATCAGTTTACCTTGGAAATGACCTGTTGAGTGGACTAGATAATGGATTCTAGAAGACTTCTACTCTTTTTTTTTCCTTTCCCCCCACAATATCTTTGTAACTTTTTTGCAAATCTGCAAACTCTTCTTTATGGCAGGATGACAATTATTCCCAGAACAAGAGATGTTAATCATCAGAGTGGATGAGCAAATATGCTTTAAAATACAAAGGAGCCATTCCAGATCCCTAAGAATGTTAGAGCTGGAAGGGATCTTAATCTTAAAACCATCTTATTCAACATTGGTGTTTTGCAACTAAGATAACTGGAACCTAGATTGATGAGGTAACAATGTTAGCTAATAGCAAAGCTGGGACTAGAATGCAAAGTCCAAAATCCCTTTCTTACTATAACATGCTTCTTCTTGTAATGGGAAATAATATCATTTGATAAAGCTCTTTCTTTGATGTGGGATGGGAAGGAGCAGCAGATATAACCTTCGAGAGATGGCCTTGATATGCATCTTGACATTTATGTCATGTTAGCATTTTTGCAATCATGTTCTGAAACATTTCAGAAGACTAATTAGAAAACTGGCTCCTTTTTATGCCTTTCTCTTTGTATGTATGTAATGCTAATATTATTAATGTTTGCTTTGGTCTAGAAGTGATTTAAAGATAAAACACATATAACCATTTATTTGGTTATTTGTCTTATTTGTCTTATTTGATTCAACCCATCAAATATGTAATAATTAATATAGACATGGCACAGGGCTGGATGTTGAGGGGGAAAATATAAGTTAGGTCAATGAACATTTATTAAGTGCCAGTGCTTACTTTATGTCAGGCACTGTGTTAAATTACTGGAGATATTAAAAAAAAAAAAAGAGGCAAAGTAGTTCCTGCCCCTTAAGTCCCTGCCCCAGTTAGACATAGGAGACAACATGCAATCATCTCTCTCTCTGACTCTTTGTCTCTGTCTCTGTCTGTCTCTGTCTCTCTCTGTCATCTCTGTCTCTCTTTGTCTCTTTATCTCTATCTATCTCTGTGTCTCTCACTATATTTCTTTGTCTCTCTATGTCTCTTTGTCTCTCTGCCTCTGTCTCTCTGTCTCCCTGTCTCAGTCTGCCTCTCTTTGTCTCTCTCAATCTCTCTCTGTCATCTCTCTGTTTTTCTCTGTCTCTTTGTCTCTCTCTTTCTCTGTCTCTCTCTGTGTCTCCCTTTCTCTCTCTCTCTCTCTCTCTATCTCTCTTTCGCTCTTTCTCTCTGTTTCTCTCTCTGTCTCTCTGCCAATCTCTCTTCTTTTTGTTTTTTTCTCTGTCTCTCTCTTGCTTTCTTTCTCTCTCTGTGTGTCTCTTTCTCTTCCCATCAATAGTTATAGTTATATATGTATATGTATATAATTGTTATATAATGATATATATAATATGCATATATGTAGTCATTATATAACATATATAGTTATATACTATATATTATATAGTGTATAATAATATACTATATATAATTGTTATGTGGTTATATACATATGTATGATATACACATACATAAATGTACATATATTTGGAGAGAGAGATGTAAGTCTTGGTTTCTAGTCTCAAAGAGATGAAAACTCACTTCAGCAAACCATTATTAAATGTGCAAGATTTTAGGAATTCAAAAACAAAACGATCAGTCCTGGCCACAAAGGATTCTTTGGTATTGGAGAGTTTCAATGTGTGCAGTGAAGTAGGTATCAAGTACATATAACAAAATACCCTATAATTTGGAAGGATAGGGATAGGGACAGGAAGCACCAATCCCTGGTAAGGCAGGAAAAAGCCTCATGCAGGGATTGGTTCCTAAACTTAGCATGAAGAATGTTGGGGGTTTCAAGAAGCCCAGGTGAAAAGGGCCAGCGCTGAACATCATGGGCCAGCAGTAGCAAATAGGTCTTTTGTCTATAACACAGAGTTTATGGTAAGAACTCATGAAATTACTAAAAGGAAGACCAGCATAAGATTGGGAGAGGCTTTAAATGACAAATAGAGAAATCTGATTTTAAATGTAGAGGCAATAAGGAGCCATGGAAGCTTTTTGAGCAAGAACATAACCAGAACCATAGTTTCGTGAATGATAAGATTGATCCATGGAAAATAACGTTGCAATGCAGACTAGAACAAGCAGGGTAAGAGAAGTACAAACAAAGCTGGGCTGGGGGGAGATGCAGAGCAGAAAGAAATCACCATCAGTTGGGGAGCAATGTTCCGTGTGTGGGTTTATTCACTGCAAAGTTATGTTGAAGATTAACAAAACTATTTTCCAAAACATACAGAATTAGAAAAACCCCATCTTCTTGTCCAAACGTGCCAGAGTTTGACAATAGGTTGTCCCAGGGATTTTTCAAAAAGTCTGGTTACCATGTGAGATCTGTCTGCACTGTTTCTTGTGCAATCTAAGTGCAACAAGGACATTTTGTCTGAAAGACCCGACTGGTAACAGACACGATTGGGCATCCAGCTGTTTTCTTTAGAGTCCAGGCTGGTGACCTGCTTTTAAAGGTGATTATTTTTTTTTAATTTGTTTGTGATTATTTTTTAAAGATCTTGTTTCTTACTGAATCAAAATAAACCAAAACCTAAAGACTCAAAGTCCCAGGGGCTTGCAGAGACCAGCTTCTTATTGACAGAACCAAACAGAATTAAGGAAAGTTTCTCAGACAAAAAAAAGTGTTCTTTTTCCTTTTTGACCCCAGTCTGCCAAAGAGTAAGAACTTCTGGGAGGCTGGATAATAGCTCCTCTGCCCTTGTCCCAACCAGGAGCAAATTCTGCCTGGAGACCTTGAACTCCTCCTCTGGCTAAAACACATTCATCTACCTGTGAGTGTTGATAGGACCCCCAACCAGAAAGGCAGAGAGAGAGGCAGCTTTTGGTTAGGATCAAAGCCCACCTTGTTGAAGCTTACTCAGAAAGACTATTCTCACCAGCTGAATTCCCAAGGCCTTAACACCATCTTTTTTTCTAGATTCTAGGGTCTAGAGCAAGAAGCTCAACCATTTTTGCATTGTGAACCCTTTGGTTACCTGGAAAAACTTATGGATCCTTTTTCAGAATGGTATATTTCAATGAATAAATGTCAATGTATTTCAATATATTTTAAAAATAGGAAATATATGTAAAAATTAAACAAGTTATGTTGAAATGCAGTCACCAAAACATTTTTAAAAGCCAAATTTAAGACTTCAGGTTAAGAACCCCTTCTTAAGCCCAGTGAAACTCTCCTAGCCTATCTTGTCTTGACTGACTTGTGGGCTTTGACCCACTTTCTGTCTGATTAATGATACCTGACAGACATCATTCAGTGGGGGGAAAATGCAGAAGTCAGCAGTTTGGAGAGGTGTCTGCCCTTGACATTTCCTTGCAAATGATTAACACAGGGTTCTGTGCAGCACTTAGAGTCTGGTCAGACAGCAAAGACCCCAAGATCATTCACTGCATCCCCAGCCATCACAAGACACCTTGACTTTTATTCTTCCCCTGGACTTCAAAGACTCTGGAAGAGAGGGTGAAGCTGAGAACTTTGTGTGATTCAGCCTCATACTTAGATCCAAATCACAGAGATCACTTTGTAACATCATTGGTCCTCTTCAAAAGCAGGATAAACAGTACCTGGCTGAATCATTCCTTTCCAACACTAGGACACATCTTCCTTTTCCCTCTCTCCTCCTCTCCTCTCTTCTCATCTTCTCTCCTCTTTCCTCTTTTCTTCTCCTCTCCTCTTCTTCCTTTCTTCTCCTCTCCTCTTCTTCCTTTCTTCTCCTCTCCTCTTCTTCCTTTCTTCTCCTCTTCCCTCTTCTCTTCTCTTCCCTCTTTTCTTCACTTCTCTTCCCTTCTCTCCTGTCATCTTCTGTCCTCTCTCCTCTTCTTTCCTTTTCTTTGCTTTCCCCTCTGTCTCTGCATCTATCTATCTCTGTCTTTCTATGTCTCTGTCTCTCTCTTCCCTTCCCCCTCCTTCTTCTCTTCCTTCACTCTGTCTTTCCTTTCTCTTCCCCTCCATTCTCCTCCCTCATCTTTCTCTATTTCCTTTCTCCTTCCCTTTCACCTTCTTATCATGTCTGGTCTTGTGTGTATCACCCTCTCAAACTCTCTCCTTGAGGCTAGATCTTAGCCAATGAAGTGAATCCAAATAGGCCCAGGAAAGGCAGATTAATTCCACCCACCTGTAGAAATACTTGAATATCTTGTTTCAGTTACTCTTAAGAATCATATTCTTAATCCATAGAAGTTGGATTTGGAATCAGGGAGCTTGCATTGACATTCTAGCTCTCTCATTTACTACCTGTAAAATAATGATTAATTGGCATTTATAGGACTTTTTGATTTATAAACATATATATATGCATATATATACATACCACATTTTATATATTACATATAAATCATATATATCCATATGTATCATATATATATTTATCAGTTTGTAAATCATTAATCATTATATATCCATATGTAAAACATAAACCATTAAGCATTATATAAATGTTAATTAATCATCATTTTATGGGTAATAAATAGGAAAACTGGATATCTAGAGATAGATATAATCTCATTTATTTCTCACAACAATGTAGGTGCTATAAAAGATGCTGTTTATCCTTTGTTCTCAAGAAAGACCATGACATCAGGGAAGGGATACTATATCATGCAAGTGAATTGAATTTAAGTGAGGGGGGGCTGTGCAAGATCACCTGCCTCCTTTCCCCTCTAGAGCCATCTGGGTTTAGTGGTAAAATATGGATCAAGATGAGGAAACAGGTTAAGAAACAGGTTAAGTAACCTGCCTAAAGTCACACAGTTCAGAATAAAAGTAGAATTTGAACTCAGGTCTTCCTAACTCCTTTTCCACTATGGCACCTAGCTGTTTGGTATTGGGCAATCACTTCCCCTTTTGTGGCCTATTTGCATTAGAAAACCTCTCAGGTGGTTTCTAATGTCTTCCTGACTGTCACATGCCAGTTACAGCAAAAGAACCTTATGAAGGTGACCATCTTGCTTATTATGACTATGTTGGCCATTTAAGTCACGAAAAAACTTAGCCCAGTAATTATACTAATTGGTGTACTCAGACCCAACTTGGTGTAGAGCATTTGGAATCAATCAGGTTTAGTCTATTTTAAGCACCATCATGATGTTTCTTGTTAACTGGCCCTTTTGAATATTTACGAAAGAAAAAAGAGATCAAGAAAATACCTTATTTTAAGTCAGGGTTAAGAAAGCTTAGAGAACTTCAGTGGTGCTTGAGGAAGAGATTTTCCATTTCATTTTGCAATGGAAAATCATATTAGTATCCTTCAAAATAAAAGATTTAGTGATTTCTTTGATTACTTTAGTGATTACGCACTGCAACAACAAAAGCACAAAGTTATGAAATTCTGATTTCTTTTTTGACATTTAAGTATCTCAGGCTAAGTGTGCCAAGTGTTTGGGTTATTTTTTTGTTTGTTTTTAAACAATTTATGTCTATGTAAATTGAAAAACCTACAGCAACAAAAAGAACTCAAAGTTTTCTTTTTCAGACAAACACACACAGAGTTCCAATTTGTTTTCATTTCTATTTGATTTTATTTTCCCAGTTTAAGGCAGATAGAGATTGGTGAATAAAAAGATAATAAGAATTAGATTGTTGTCAAAGGAAACAATGTTTAAAGAAAAGGATTATAGTAACTACCAGAAGAATAAGTGTCAGAGTAGTCATAAATGGATTTTAAAATTTTTTATTCCAGATGTTCAGAACAAATACCCTTCCATAGGATGGTATGGTTGTGCATAATTTTTTCATTTATTACCTTGGAAAAAGAAAAGGAATATAAGCCTAACTCAGAAAGGAAAAGGGAAGCATTGATGGAGTCACAGCCATATAAAGTAAACATTCTCTACATTTGGTAGAGATCACAACCCATCTATGTCCTCTCAGCCTGTGTAATTCTTCTCAATATCCTTCCATGAATTTTTCATTGAAGATTCTGCCAACATTCCAAAGATCCCTCAAGTTCTTTTGACCGTAGCAGATAGCAGTGAGGATCTTTGGTTATTTATATATTATTACTCAGCCTTGATATGCAAGCAGATCACTTCCTTTGTCGATGGTACATTTCTAGAATGATTGTTGCATCTTGTTGGTGAATCATTTTTGGTAATGTATCATATCCTATTTAAACCCACCAAGCATCTGTTCATTGCCCTTGGGGCCACTGATAGTTTTGTTCCAAGATGATCATTGTATTCCATCATTTTCATCATTATCATATGATCACTAGGAACAAGATTGGTGATAACAAACTGAGTGGTTATTTTGGGGCATAGAATAATTTGGACTCAATGAAAGCACAATTTCCCAAATTCAGTTTAGTCTGTTCTCTTCTTCCCATTTGAGCTTGCATTCAATGTAGGGTAGCTTTCTTCTCTTTTGTAGCAATGCTGGTGGAATGACAGAAAATTGGGAGAAATAAGCCATTAAGAATCACATAATTTTAAGCTTATAAGCATTACTTAATTTGTTGGTAGAAGAAATATAAGGTCTCTGTCCAACAACTGAGTTGCTGGAGGAACTGAATCACATCCAGATCAATGTTCTTGCTAGAAATGAAGCCACAAAATTCAAAGGAATTGTCAGTCAATGGAAGAGGTTCACAAGGTCACCCCAAGAAGTGAATAAGGGAATTGGGTCAGATGGTTTCCTTATAAGCTGAAATGGAACAAGAAATAGCCTTTCCTAGGGCACTTGGTCCTACTGACTAGCAGTGTACATGATGAGAGTAAGCAAAAAGCTTGCCACTAACAACAGATTCTTCTGGCCCCATTCTTTTCTCCGTCTATCCTAGATCAATCAGCAAATTCACTACCTCTCACTGGTTGGATCCCATCTCTACCCCTATAATTCCTAAGCCTAGCCTTTCTCCCGAGCTAGGATCCACCTGTAAGCCTCTTGGGCACATATGCCTTTTCTCTGCTCACAGTCACCCCTTAGTTCAGGCACATGTGACTCTTCATGATCCCATTGGAGATTATCTTGGTTTGCCGTTCCCTTCTCCAGCTCTTTTTATACATGAGAAATCTGAAGCAAACAGGAGTAAGTGGCTTGCCCAGAATCACACAGCTAGAGAGTGTTTGAGACCAAATTTTAACTTGGGAAATTGTCTTTCCGACTGCAAACCTGGCACTCTACCCACTGGCTGCCCTCATTGGCATTTACCAATAGCTTTCAATTTTGTAAAATGAATAACACCTCATTTGATCTTCATGAAATCCTATGATCATGGGAGGTTCAACAAGTATTATTTTAATCCCATTTTACAGATTAATGACTTGAAAGTCATTAATCTAGCTAACAGGTGTCAGAGGTGGGATTTAACTAATCTTCCTGACTCCAAGTCTAATCACTATGGCAAGCTTCCTGATTTTGGATAAGTCACTTAATGGTGAAAGGAAGAAAAATATCAACAAAAATAAATGACATTTCTACAAGGGCTTTAAGTATATAAAATAGATAAAAAAATACTTTCAAAGTATTTTTCCCATGCTATTTCAGTTAGTTCTCTTGACAAAATCTTGTGAGACGATACAATAAGAAGTTACCCTTATACTTTCAATATTTTAATACTAATTATTGTGCAGCAAGTATCTCTCCTTTTGTGCTACAGTCATATGATTTAAAATGAGAATAAGTTTGAGCAGAGGGATATATGCAAGCCAAACAAAAAGGAAATGAAATCAAATTTAGAGTTATACTTCATTTCATTGAATCTCAGTTTTCTCATTTGGAAAACAAATGGGTAAAACTAGATAATCCTTTTCTTCTAGATCTATGATTATCATTTGGGTACCATGAGATCTTATCTTACAGATCTCCCAAAAAGTTTTGATCATTTAAAGGGCTTAGTTTTCTGGATTTTGAATGGAAATATTGTGATTACACCAGTTTTAACTCAGGTCTTTTAAAACTGGATAAATCCAAATGTTGAGAGAGAAAGGAAGTACATCACCTGAATGAATCAGAATGTGTTCCCCAATGACACAGAAGTGCACTGCCCTTCTTCTGTCACTATAATTTAGCTTTAATGCCATGCTCTTCAGACAGGGATTAGCATACTTTAAAAGTGATGTATCTAGAATCTATTTTCTCCCTTTATCACCATTTACAAAATTTTTCCTCTATTAAAATTAGATTATTTTTCTTTAAATCTCTTGTTATGGGATGAGCACCAGGTTTTTATTCATAAGTTTCTTCCCATTGCAGTTTTGCAGAAGAAGATTCTTCAAAAGCATTACTGAGTCATGTTTATTTTCTATGGATTTCTTTCCATAAGGATGATCCGACTCTTTATGATGTTTTTCAGTTAGATACAACATTGAATTCACTTTTCATCTGGATTTTGCTTCAATCTGGGGCAAAATTTGTCTACCACAAAAATGCTGTGGTGCTTGGGAAATGTGAATTTGATATGACTGGAAGTGAGGTAAGGGACCGATCGCAAATTCCATTCAGCTCTAATGCCATCTGTCTCAACAAAGATCAGCACTTCTCCAAATTTCTCTCCCTGCCACAGTCCCTCTCTGATTTCTCTTAACCCCCAATGACCGTAATGGCCGTAAATTATAAAAGAGAGGGATCTAGCCAGCCCTTCTTTTTGTAATCAATACCACTAGAAAACCAAGCAGTTATCTGGGTTGCTTCTATCCCAGTTCCCCCAACTAGTGTCTAAAGCAAATTCTCCAAGTCTCACAGAAGAAGTTCCAGAATGGAAGAAGATGCCTTACCTTGTCCCTAGAGCTCACAGCCCACTGTTGCCTCCATAAGATGATCCTTGGGGCTACGTATCTCTAACAGTACGGAAATTAGCTCCAGCAGAATGTCTGAGTGTGCATACTTACTGAAATTTAAGAAATACTAGTGCTGATTTATGAGGTCGGGGTCCTTCAAAAGTGCAATGACACAAAAGATCTCTGTGCTAAAGGTACACGTTCATACAAAGACCCTTAGACCGACTGGTCTAAGGAGCTCGAAGTGTATGTATGTGAATACACATGGGCATATACTTGTGTATGCATATTTTGTGTGTGTACACATATGAATATGTATATTTTTATTTTTTACATTTTCATGTTTTTTTTAATAATTGGGATTTTTTAAGTTTTGAATTCCAAATTTCCCCTCTCTCTCTGTCTCTGTCTGTCTCTGTCTCTCTCCTTTTCTCTCTGTCTCCGTCTTTCTCTTTCTCTGTCTCTCTGTTTTCCTCTTTCTCTCTCTTTCCCTCTGTCTCTCTGTGTGTGTCTTTCTCTTCTCTCCCTCTCTGTCTCTTTCTCTCTTCTCTCTCTCTTTTTCTAGATCTTTCTCTCTCTCTGTCTCTCTCTGTTTTCCTCTTTCTCACTTTCTCTCTCTGTCTCTCTGCCTCACTCTCTCTCTTTCTCTCTCTTTCTTTCTCTGTCCCTTTCTCTCTCTTTGTCTCTCTCTTTATCTCTCTGTGTGTGTCTCTCTCTGTCTCTCTCCCTTTCTTTTTCTTTCTTCCTTTCTTTCTTTCTTTCTTTCTTTCTTTCTTTCTTTCTTTCTTTCTT
>JAJPUD010003008.1:185035-276289 GCA_023553655.1 Myrmecobius fasciatus
AGGAGAAGGAGAAGGAGAAGGAGAAGGAGAAGGAGAAGGAGAAGGAGGAGGAGAAGGAGGAGGAGAAGGAGGAGGAGAAGGAGGAGGAGAAGAGGAGGAGGAGGAGGAGAAGGAGGAGGGAGAGGAGGAGGAGGAGGAGGAGAAGGAAGAAGAAGAAGGAAAAGGAGAAGGAAGAAGGGGAGGAGGAGAACAAGAATAAGAACAAGATGATGATGACAACTATGGCAAAGGATGAGAAAAAGAAGGACTTAAGTTCCTTGATGGCAGGGACTGGTTTTTTTTTTATTTTGACTATGTATTTCTTCACATTTTGTATAGGGTTCTGTACACAATAAACTCTTAATAAATGCTTTCTCAGTTAAACTGAATTGTAGGAAAAAATAAAGAAAACAACTAAGCTTTTAGAGAGTAAGAGACTCATGGGAATTTTGAAATAAAGAAAAGGGCTATAATGATATCAAACTCATGAGGAGTGCTTGCTTTTTAAAGGAGGTGACTCAGTTTCTCTCTGAAAGACTTCATCATCTATTTTCAGAGTATTGTGATAAATCAAGCTGAACCCTTGGCAGTCAGACACTTCCTTTATCAACAAGAATTAACAAGCCAACACTTTTGTAGCTGGAAATAGGCTAGAGGCAGAGATCCCATGTGTTTCTCCTGAGATTCTGTAAGCTGTTTCCTGTTAATGTGTAGCACGAGTTGAGTCTATCTGTTATTTTTCAATACAAGAAAGTTTAACTTGAATTCCATATGGAGAAATTATTGAAGTAAGTAATCCCTTTAAGCATGTCAAAAGGAAAAAGGAGCAGCATCATTTGAATTTTTCCAACAATTTGCTTCTGACCTCAAAGCCTAGAAGTCCATGTCAAAGTGGGGCTTACTTAGGGATAATTAGTTTCCCAGGATCATTTTAATTTGGAACTTACTGCATTCCACCATTAAATAGTTATGAAGTTAAACTGTTACTCTAGCCCTTATTTTCAGTGGAACAGTACCAACATGGGTGGTCTCCCTAGTCATTTCCAGAATCTACTGACAGAGACTATTAAGCTTAATTTCTTAACTTTCAAATTGTAAAACAGCCACTCATTTCAGAAGAACAAACTTCTCATGGAAAGGTGGTGTGATTTAGGGATAGAGGATTGGACTCAGATCCAGAAAGAACTGCTTTCAAGTCCATATTAGCTACGTGATCTTGGAAAAGTCACTTTAGTATCCCAGACAGCTTCTTAAGACTATAAATCACAGACAAGTTCCTGATCTGCATCACTGGAGGGCTTTTCCATACTCAAAGTATCTAGCATGAGTCAGTCAGAAGTAAAAATTAAAGGATTTTAATTAAGTTAAAATTTAATTTAAATAAAGTCAAATTAAAGAAAAATTATCTTCCCCATCAAAACCTTGATAGTTTTGAATGTTGTCCAGTTATGTCTTCTTGGACCCACCTCATTTCTCTCATCTCATCACAGACACTTCATCCTGCAATGATCCTATAAAAGAGGTCATGCTATTCTGAAATTCTCCTAACTTTATCCAACATCCTTACTATCCAAGAAATAAATTTCTTCCTTCCCCATCCTATTATCTCTCCTCCTACAAATGATCCTTCTTTATCTATCTTCCCAGGGGACAGGACCCTCTTGCCTGTTAATTTGTTATCACTTGAAAACAAATGTGGGGTTGATTTGGGGGACATGCTTTGTGACTTCTATTAAGAAAGGAGCATGTTTGAAAGGGTTTAGTTGAATGTATTTTTGCCAATTTCTGAAGTGTTTTATAAACCATTCTCAGGCACCAAAGTAAAAAGGTTCATCTTCATTTTATTGATGATATCAACAGATATTTCTAAGTTGTATTTATAGAAATATTTAAAAAGTCAAAGTGCTTTTCAGACTGTCCTGAAAGGCCATGAGCAAAGTAGCTAGACACAAACATAACCTTTAAAAAATAAATGTGCTAACATTTATGGGAACCATTTCACTGTGGTCATAGCATCCGAATGTGTTTTCTTCCCAGCCCTTTTAATGCTAAAAGCACACTGTCTGCTTTGATCCTCACTGGTGAGGAAGGCATGGTGAGTTTAGTTAGTCCAGATGTTTATGTTCTTTGGATTACTGGATTTGAACAGGCTGGCTCGAGTGGATCCTGGGAAATACTCTGTTTGGCACCTACCATATGGACATGGATAGTTTGGTTTAACGGGTCAAGGACATTTAAAAAAGAAGTAAAAACAAAGAGAAATCAGAATCTTTGTTAGGCTGTGGAGATGCCTGGCTTGAAAACTGAGTTCAGGAAAATCAAGCAAGCAAGAAATAAACATTTATTAAGAGCCTACTATGTAAAGAAAATAAATAAAATAAGAGCCTACTATGTGCCACACACTATGCTAAAGATGAAATAGCATGGAGAAAATGGGGTCAGGAAGGGAAGGACACAGTGTTCCCTGTTCTGGGAAGCTGAAAAGGGCCAAGGTCTCCCAGTACATCCAGTGCCATTGCTATTCAATCCAATTTACATCTTATCAACTCACCTGTATCTCATGGCCCTGGAGGAGAAAGTGAGGCTGATAATTTTACCACTCTGCCTCATTTAAATCCAATTCACTTGCAAGTCAAGACATCACCCTCCTGGAACTCTTAGAGAATGAAGGATGAACAGCTCTATGAGTAGTAGTAGCCACTTCACCCCTTGAGATTGGGATGACTCCCAGTGCTTTCCAAAAAGGTACAAGTGTTTGTTGAATAGTTATTGAGCACCCTGACTGATACAAAATCTAAATTTAGAGTTTTCAATAGACTTCATGTAGGTCATGACAGCCCTCAAGAGGGCTTCTTCAAGTTTAAGTGGTCTTGAAACTTGAAGAAGCTTTGAGATTAGTAAGAATATATCAAAATAATCTTAAAGTAGGAAAAGATTCAGGGATAGCCCAAGATCAGTTCCTACCCAAGGCATCATTTTTGTCTGCATCATATGCTGAGTTAATTGACTCTAGCAAGATGAGCAAAATACTCTCCCAAATTAACCAACATATTTTGTGCTCTCAAAGGCTCATTTAGTGAGCTTCATCTGTGCTTTAAGTATATGTTTATGTAAAAGAGTATGGATGCAAGTTTTAGGACTTTAAGCCTTTATAAGCATGGCAGAAGGTCCTCCTTAAAGTTGACTAACCAATCTACAACAACCATTTGTTCAGCATGTGCTACATCTGACTCTTGTTTCCAGACTCTTTGCTAGTTGAGGTCTCCCTCTCCTGATAGATAACTCTCACCTTTCACCATGACCATTTTAGAAAGTCCACCATCTCTACTTCACTTCACTGATGCTTGGATCCTCTGTCCAGAGCCATCTCAATATGGATGCCCTTCCTTTCCCTTCTCTCCTACTTCTCCAGCTTTGTGTATTATCTTCCCTTGCTTACCTGAGGAAGCTAAGGATTCTGGGAGGTGGAGGTGAGAATAGAATGTATTCCAGACTCGGGGACCCATTCATACAAAGACATGCAGGCAGGAGTTGTCATACTATGGACAAGAAATAGCTAGCAGGAACATTTAACTGGGACAGGGAATACAGGATACGAAGTAACAGGAAATAAGGAAGAAAAGGTAGGTGGGAATTACATAGCAATATTTTATTTTTTATCCTATTTTAATTAAATTCTTATTTTTTTAATCAATGGAAATTTTGCTCTCTCCCTCCCACCACTTTCCCTTCCCCATTAAATAAGAAAGAAAAACAAAACTTCTGTTACAAATATGTAGTTTTAGTCAAAGGATATGAATAAGCAGTTTTCAAAAAAAATCAAAACTATTGATAGTCATATGAAAAAAATGTTTTAGATTATTAATTATTTGAGAAATGTAAATTAAAACAACTCTGAGATACCACTGCATGCCTACCATATTGGGTAATATGGCAGAAAAGGAAAGTGATCAATGTTGAAGAGTATGTGGGAAAATAGAGATATTAATGCACTGCTGTTAGAGTTGTGAAATGGCCCAACCATTCTGGAGAACAATTTGGAAATATGCCCAAAGGATCATAAAACTGTAAATCCTTTGGGCCAACAGTAGTTCTACTAGGTCTATATCTCACAGAGATTAAAGAAAAAGGAAAAGAAAGTATATGTTAAAAATATTTATAACAACTCTTTGTGATGGTAAAGAACTGAGAATTGAGGAGATTGAGGAATTACTGAACAAATTGTTATGTATGATTGTGATGGGACACTATTGTGTTATAAGAAATAATAAAAGGTGTAGTTTCAGAAAAACCTGGGGAGAGTTACATGAGCTGATGCAGAGTGAAGTGAGCAGAACCAGTACAACATTGTATGTAATAATAGCAATATTGTAATGATGATCACTTGTGAAAGTCTTAGCTACTCTGGTTAACACAATGACCTAAGACAATTCCAAAAGACGTGTGACAAAAAATGCTTTCCACTTTCAGAGAGAGAACCGATGAACTCTGAGTGCAGATCAAAACATTTTTTTTCTCACATTCTTTATTTTTCTTGAATTTTTCAACATGCCTAATATATATAGAAATAAATATATTTTGCATGACTTCTCATATATAATGGACATGATATTGTTTAGCTTTTCAATGGATAGGGGAAGGGCTGGGGAAAGTAAAGAATTGAAATTTAAAATATGTAAAATAAATATTCAAAAAAGATAGTAAAGAAAAAACAGAGAAGTAAAGAATATAAGAAAATAAGAAAAAAGAGAAGAAACAAATACATATAGTCAAAATATTGCCATGTATGAAAAGAATAAATAGATGGATAGACAGACAGACATAGATGTAGTTGAAGATAAGTCTCTATCTTTGCTCTGGATCCAAACTAAGAATTTTTCATCTTATGGAAACAATAGAAAGTCACAGAATATTTTGGGACAGGAGGCATACACAGTCAGATTAGAGTTTAAGGGAACAGGAAAACAGGACAGCTGTGATTTTGAAGCAGGCTCAAATTTTTTTTTTTAAATTGCATTGTCTTTTATTTAATCTTCAGAAGTGTTCTCATTCATTGGTTTCTTTTTCTTGGCAAGAAAATTTGTACCTTCCAGAGTAGTCCAATATTCTCGTCACCTCTATTGCAAAACAAGCAATTTTGTCATAAGGATTTCATTGAGATCATATTGTACTAATCAGTCTTTGGAACTCATTATAGGACACATTAAAATCAAATTATGTGAGGTAGGGATTAGCTTTTATCTGCTCATAATCCCCAAGTGTTTTAGGAAAGGTGTACCTATGGCTTCATATACAATGGTCTTTCATATTTATTGAATAGCATGGTATACAGTACTAGAGTTGGAGTAAGAAAGAACTGAATTCAAATCCTGTGTATGACTCTGGATAAGTAATTTCATTTCTCTGTCCTCAGGAAAGTCTTTAAGACTGCAAGTTACAGAGGAGTTCCTGATTTGCATCAGATAAGGGAGTTTCCATGCTGGGAGTTCTTCATACTAATATAATCATGTCTGGACCCAAAAAAGTTTTTTAAATTAAAATGGAAACTAGTGGTACCTGTTCCACAGGGTTATTATGAAGCATAAATAAGAAAACATGAAAAGGGCTTTGAAACATTTTTAAATGACGCATAAACTTCAGTTATGCTATAAGCCTTAATGTGATTTTGAGTTGTTTGAAAAAATGATTATGTTAACTCAATATTTTGTAATACTTTTCCAAAAGAAGAGACAGCTAGTGAAAAAGGAATTTGTAGCTAACATAATTTATGAAGCAATTTAAACAGATCGATGGGGAAAACAGTCAGAATCTGGACTAAAATGTTCAAAATAAACTGGGATGGAAAAAAATGTTTTCCAGAACAAGTTCCCAGGTGGTATCTATGAAACATGTAATATAACTATTCATTGCTGACTTACCACATCTACAAAGGGTTCTGTCTGGGAATTAAAAGTGACATGATGCTCAAGGCTTTTTTTTTTTTAAAAAGAGCTTGGAAAAAATGACTAAATGCCTTCATCTATCTGAGCCTCAATTTCCCCCTCTGTAAAACATTTTTTATGGGGGAGAAGGGCAATTGGACAAGATGATCTCCCAGATTATTTCTAAATCTAAAAATTTTCTGATCAATCCCTTGAATATACAAGTCACACTGAGACAGTAAACATCCAGTGGAAGTTATGCTTACCCTTCAATGCACATCATTAGAATAACTTGAAGACTAATGGGAATGAATAATTGTGCATAAGAGAGGTTCAGATTTTCATGTATAATAACCTACTTTTATTTCAAACTATACATGAAAATTATCTCTTTTTTGGTGTTTAAGTGCAGAATTTTTTAAAAAAGTAAATTAACCACATATTCTGGAAATGTATAGTGTAAAGATTCTTCACTTATTTATATCAACGAATAACAGGCAGTCAATTTGCAAAAAGAAGGTCAGTCATTTGATCAATGAGCATTTTTTGAGAGCTTGCTATGGCTCAGGGACTGTGCAAAGCATTGGGAATTTAAGTACAAAAAGAAAAACAGCCCCTGCTCTCATGAAGCTTATATTCGAATAGGGAAGATAGCAAATAAAATGAGAGCTAATGGGCTTGAGGCAGGAGACAGATACCAGGCAAAAGGCAGAAAAGGAAGGAACTCACCTCACAGATGAATAATATTAATTTACATTACTGTTTACTAAACAATTAAAAAGAAACAATTTCTAATTTAATTTTTGTGTTTGATGATCTTTCCTCCTCCTTATTCTAGTTTTCCACTAGATGAGAACATTCTGGGGAGTAGAATCTGAAGGTCAAAAGCAAATACCTAGAAATGAATAGGACTTGGAATATTGTGATTTTTTTATGCTTAGTGGGGCTGTTTCAAAACAGACTAGACTGCTTTGGAGGCAAGAGCTACATCAGACCACCACGAGGGACCACACCATGAGAGAGAGAGAGAGACTAGTGGGCAGAGGATCAATCTGTTCCATAGGGAATTGCCCTTCCCTCTTGAACATCCAGGCATCAGAGGACATAGTAAGGACCCTGGAAAGAACCCAAGCAGATAAGAAGCAGAGATGATGTGGCTAGTAGTGCTGAGAAGGGCTTCAAGAGAAAAGATTAATAGGAACCCTGATCCTGACCCCTCTGATAAATTGCCCAGAATATTGGAAGGGAGCAGTGTGATAGTATTTGTCTGTGCAGTTGATGAAGTGGAACATAGAGAGCATAGCTCTCCTCTCCCAGTGGAAAAACAAATAAGTGAACTTAGCCAGTAAGGAAGTGACTACTAACATTACACTACAGATATGACTTATTCAGGTAAAGATTTGAGTAGAGAGCTGCTGGTTAGGAAGTCTCAGTATTGTGAATTATTATTATTATTATTGTTATTTTATTTCATGCACTACAGTCATACTAAACTGGATTGTGAATGTATTTCCTTGTGCTCCATGCAAGGTAGGGGAGGAGATAAGCATCTTAATGGGAAATGGCACATGAGCTATAGCTAAGTTACATTTTCCAGGAATAAAATACAGACAAAATTGGGATGATTATGAAATATCATATTTTAAGAATTCTTCTGCATCTTGAAAAAAAATAAAACATATTAAGCCTAGAGGAATCTGGACAAGGTAGGGGAGAGAGGAAAAGTAGATCCTTGCTGGTAAAACAAGATTCTTAAATTATGAGCAACCATATCATCAGGCTTTCTCTAAAGAACCTGACCACTCACCAGCAAAGTAACAACTGTATTGTATTCTGTCACAGAGGAACCAAAACCCTTTTTTTTTTTGCCTCATAATAGCATTTAGCATCTACCCTTTGATTTTTCCTCAATACAGAGAAAGAACTGTTTTCAATATGAAGAGTACCAGGAGATTTTTTTTAATGTTACCATCTATCCTTTGATTTTTCCTCAATACAGAGAAAGAACTGTTTTCAATATGAAAAGTACCAGGAGATTTAAAAAAAAACTTTTCAGGAATCTTCAATGCTCCAGTGGAGTCTATGATCCAGTATCTGTGGATACAACACTTGTATCAATGTGTTTTTATTCTTCATTCATTCATCTTATTCTTGAAATATGATAGGTTCACTTCTTCAAGGTATATGAATAAAGCCTCACACACATCCCCCCCAAGCAATTAGAATCCGGCTCTCTTATTTGATTTTTTAAATTCCTTTTAAAGTTCTTCTAAGAACTCTTTTTGAGACACTATTGGGATCCAAAGAAAGAACTGATAAGTAGAAATATATACAGAATAATTTTACATATATATACACCTATTATGTCTAATGGTTTCCATCTCTAGAGGGAAGAGAAGAGAGGAGAAAAATGGGGAAAAGAAATAAACATGACAACTTTGTTTTCTATTTAGACCTGCATATTAGGTGGTATATTACCTGTGTAGTCTTTTTTTTTTTTTTAACTATTTAACCTTCAGTTCTCTCATCAGCAAAATGAAGAGCTTGGATCAGATGGCCTCTAAAAATCTCTTTTGGCTTCAAATCTGTGATCAAAAGCTCCCTTTCCTTTGACAAAAAGAAATGTTGAAAATAAGTTAGCAGAAAGTAGCTATCCTAAGAACACCTTAGTCTGCATGTTTCCTAATAGCCTATTAATAGTTCAATAGCATTTATATAGCACCCTAAGGTTCACTTTACATATAGTTTTCAAAAGAAGATCAAATTGTGACTCTGTATGGCATATACTATTGTTTCCCCCATTTTTGCAGATGAGAAGACTGAAGCAAACAAAAGTTAAGTGGCTTGTCCAGGGTCCCACAGTGAGTAAATGTGTGAATTTGAATTTGAACTCAGGTCTTTCTGACTTCAGCACTCTATCCACTTGCTGCCTCACTGTCTCTGTGATATGTTCTTCTTCCTCAACTCTTGTTGACTATAAATTCCTCAAGCGCAGAAACTATTTCATTTATATCCATAGGACCCAAAACTTTTATTTATGATTATTTTTTTAGTCCAGACCTGAGACTTCTTTGGTGTAGGGAATTCCTGATAAAGATACTTCCTTTACTAATAAAAGATCCTCAAGCTCTACTGAAGATGCAGTCTTAGAGTCATCTGAGTAAGTTAAGCATTTTGAAGAAGGTTGCACAGCCAATGGACATCTGGATGAGGCTGGGAACTCATGTTCCTGCCTTTTCCAAACCCTACCTGCTAAGCTCTGTTGCTTTTCTTCCTTGCACAAAAATAAATGTTTGTTGAACTATCAAACTAAATTTAGGTCTGGAATATATCAAATCCATTTTTCTTGTACAAATGGATTACTTGAAAGGGCAAGTTCTAACACTATGATTGAAAATCAACTTTTTGTCATGGTTACCTAAAATAAACCCCTCAAAAGTGATTATGGGTTTATTTGTCTTAGTCTTTTATAAAGGTAAAGACCAGGTCTTCCTCACGGGCAAAGTAAAACTGTGAAATTTCTCAAATTCAGAACATTTTGTTCCTAAGTTATGGAAAGAAATAAATCTTTCATTTTAGGAAGGAAAAAATAAAAGAAAATATGTTATCTATAACAAAAATAGTATATGGCACTATTCCTGTCCTTCTTACCCTTAGAGATTTCTCAGTTCCCCATAATGGAAGCCTTCCATGAGTGTTAGAAAAGAGAGATTTTGTTAGTTGGAGAAGTTTTCCATCATTTCTGCTTGCCAAAATTTTTTAAACCATGTGACATAATGTGTCCATCCCCAATACAAACAAACTCCGGATCCAGAGCTCAACTGTACACTGGAAAAGTAGTTTGTTGCAAATGCACTTGATGAGTTACATCCCAACCTTCATTTCTCTTTGCCTTCTTTTTTCTCAGAACCCAAAGATTTACTACATATGAAATTAAATATTAGAACTGACCCAGAGAAAAAGCATGCATTTGTGCAAAAAAAAAATCATGTCTACAATAATTAGTAAAGACCCTGTGCTAGATATGAGGGAGCTATGATGCAAAGATTAAATAAGATCTCTTTTCTGTCTTCAAGGAGCTGATCATCTAGTAGGAGGAGAATGAGATCGATGAAACGAAAAGGGTTCTTAAATAGGGAGTAAATAGAACTGTCCAATGCTAAAAATGTCAAGAATAGGAACTCAAAACTTTAAATAAAAATGTTTAAAAATTGGGGGAAAAATGTCAAGGATAAGAGTGGAGAAAAAGGTTTTGGAGTCAGTATTGATCATTTTCAGTTTGCAAAAGTGTATGTTGAAAACTAGCTTTACATGTATTTGGGAAAAGAAAAGTTATTTAAAAATAAGCAAAATGAGAGAAGAGAAAAATGAAAAAAAAATTAAACTGTAAGAGAGTTGGTCAATGACTATTGAAAAAAAAGGGAGTCATTAAGAAAGACATCTTTTTTCTTACTATTTGGCAGTAGCCAGATGCAACAAAAAATTAAATGAAATGAAGAAATTACTTCCTCATCTCTTCCCCCCTTTCTTTTTAGCGGTAGGTAACCCTAAGAATGTCTTCAGGGAGAAGGGAAAGAATCAACCAAGAGGGAAAAATATAAGAAAGAGAAAATGTACACTAAAGTGAAATTGTAGAAGCAGAAGGGAGATGTCATAAGGCACAAGTTAGCCTTAGCAAAGAGTAGGGATGCCTCTTCCTTTTCCTTTGAGTTAAGATATTGCTTTTTCACAAGGGCACTGCTTCTTCACAAGGGTTTAACATTTTAGTTGGTGGTCCTTCATACTTTAGTGTAAATTCATATATCACAGTCTACCTAGCTAAGATTAGGGATCCTTGACTTATAAACTAAACTGAGAAGAGTTTGATGAGGAAGAGAAAAAAAAGCATTATTTTGGATGAACATATGCTATTGAAGGAGTGAAGATATTGATTAAGACCCTGAAATGGGATTACCTCCATGTTCATGCTAGTTGTAGAGGGAAGACATGGCTAAGACACTGAAGTAGGATGGACTTTCCTGCTCATAGGGAAGGAAATGGGGGAGGAAAGGAGAAAGACAAAGGTAGGGGAGATGATCCTTAAACTAGTGTTTATCAAATTCATAATTTTTCTCAAGAATTCCATGTAATAGACCCTTCATGAACATGATATTGATTATTTAGCTTTACTATCTGTGAGTTTAGTTCCCTCAAAGGAAAAGCAACAAATGCTTACCCATTGTAACTCCATTAAGGAAATTAGGGCAGCTGAGTATAGAACTGGTCATAATCCTAAAGACTGAACTGATTTTCCAGCATTTATGGCAAAGGGAAAGCATTGTGGGTGTCTGTAAGGCAGTCCTGTTCTAGCTTTGTGATAGAGAGAAGGAAAGAGAGACATGATATTTTTTTCCTGGCAGAATAGTTTATAGTTTCCAGGGGATCCTGTTCCTACATAGCTTTCCCCTGTTATCTTTGTGTTCCCTTCTGTCAGAAGTCATGAGGCATTTTGAGGTCAAGAATATTTTGTGGATCAATGAAGTATTGTTTCAAATCTTGATAAAGCCAAGTAAGTTGGCTTGGCTGTGAAATGGAGAAGTTGATGTGTCCTTGGTGAAAAATATTTGTCAGACAATTATCACCATGAGACTATTGATTGAGATCCTTTGAGAATTAATTGAGCAACTATCTTCAGCTGAGCTCTTGGCTGTTAGCATTCTTTATTATAAGAAAGCTTTTTCAAAGTCAAACAAAACATTCTTTAATTTGTACTTGACTAGTTATGGAGATTTCTTCTTTTTATTTTCCCTGCTGTTGTGGAGAATTTTGGAATTAATAATAATGGCAAAGATTAATAATAATAGCTAACCATTATAGAATGCTTTAAGCATTTGCAAAGTGCTTTATAAATATCATCTTATTTGATTCTCACAAAAACCCTAAGGAGCATGTGCTTTTATGATAATTTTTATTTTACAGAAGAGGAAACTGAGACCAAGAGAGGTTAAGTAATTCAAATCATGGTATATAGCTAGTACGTATCTAAGGTAGAATTTGAACTCAGGTCTTCTTTACTACAAGTGCTTGACTCCAAGCTGGCCCCCCTAACACCTTTCTGGCCAAATTAAGGTAAAGGCTCTTTATAATTAGGGAAAACAATATTGACATATCAAAATACCTGCTTAAGGAGTCAATACTCCTCTCCCCAACTAAAAATCATGAGTTTGAGAACTAAGTGAAGTCCTTTGTCCATAGTATTTTTGGGTACCTGTATTATTGTGCTCCATGTATGTGTGTAGTTCAAAAATATTTTTCTAAGATGATACATGAGTATAAAGTCAAGTCATGGAGGAAGGGACCATTTGTAGAGGGAATATTAGCATCATTTAATGCATTCCCAGAGCAGAGACAGAACTAGGATGGGTGACAGGGGCATTGCCAGGGGGAAATTCTTTCCATGACTGAAGGTTACTCTGCAATTGCTCTGTTTAGATCTATAAGAGGTTTAGTAGGCACCTTGTCTGGGGTCTCAGAGCCATCATATGTCTTGAACTTGCATCTCCCTTACTTGATCACAGTTTTCCGACTCCAAGGTCCCTGATGCCTTTGTACATAGTGTCCACTTAATCAGTGTTTTTTGTTTGCTGAGGTCTGTATCTTGTTTAAAATCGATAAAACTGGCCACATGGTAATCTTAGAAGTTCATACCTCTAAAACATTGGAGAAATCCAATCCAATCTCCTCTTGTGAAGAAGAGGAAATTGAGATACAGAGAAATGACTTGGCCAATGTCATGTAACTAGTGGTTGGAAGAATTAGGGTTTAAATCCATAGATTGAAAGCTAAAAAGGATCCTAGTGATCCTATAAGCCAGTGTCTCCACATTTTGCAAAAAAAGAAACTGAGATTTAATAACTTGATCAAAATCTCTAGGCAGTAAGCCCCAAAGGTGATATTTAAACCCCTTCTAAAGTCAGAAAAGTCTTTTCACTGCCCTACATTTCCATACCCTCTGGGTGATTTGTAGATAAACTATTTGGCTGTTACTAGAGCTCTCCATCAGGCAGCCCCAGGGGTTCTCACCTCTCCTCCAGATAATGAGGAGGTTTGCAATGCATTCAAATTATCTGTGAGATTGCCTCACAGGCAATCCTGGGACCAGCACAACCCGACAGTGAATTGCTGAATCACAAGGCAGGAGCTCCGAGAAAAAGCAGAAGTAAAGCCATCATTATGTCCAAAGGTGTGTTCTCAAGGGGGCAAGTAACACCTGGTACAACACATCAGGGAAGGCATCTTGGAGGAAATGGCACTAGAATTGAAATAGGGAGAAGTAGAGGCAAGAAGAAGGGCGATCCAGGAGGAGGGTATTCTGCTGATCCACATCCTACAGACAAATAACATTTTTCTCCTTAGAAGTTTCAGTCCCGGCAGCTAGGTGGCGTAGTGGATAGAGCACCAGCTCTGAAGTCAGGAGGACCTGAGTTCAAATCTACCTTCAGACACTTAACACTTCCTAGCTATATGACCCTGGGCATTAATCCTAATTGCCTCAGCAAGAAAAAAAAAAAAAAGTTTCAGTTCAGTTTAAGTTTTTATTATGTATCTATGCTCATTGCAAATTCGAGTTATTTATAAACAAAGTTTATCTTTCCTATAATATTACTTGAAGGCATTTATTTTTGTATATTGTAACCCTCAATATCTTATGTTTTTCATTTTTCTTGCCTCCTCCCCAGCCTGTGATTGATTGATTTGTTTGTTTATTTATTTAGCTGAGACGATTGGGGTTAAGTGACTTGCCCAGGGTCACACAGCTGGGGAATGTCAAGTGTCTGAGACCTGAACTCAGATCCTCCTGACTTCAGGGCTGGTGCTCTATCCACTGCGCCACCTAGCTGCCCCGCCCCTAGCCTGTGATTTAATCAGAATGGTAACCTCCCAGAGTGAAAAATTTCTCCACCAATGCACCAACGCACTCACCTGTATACAAGTTATAGAGAGTTTCCTGAGGACACCAAGTGATAAAGTGATATTTCTAAGGTCACACAGCTACTATATGTCAGGACCTATGGCTAGTGCCCTATATTCACTCAGCCAGGAGTTCTTAATCTGGGATCTAATGAACTGCACCCTCTGCATAAGATAAAAAAAAAAAAGGGAGGGGGGAGAAAGCAAACACATTTATGTTCCCCAGCTTCTAACTGACATTAAGCACTTATCTCAAATATGAATTTTTAAAAACTCATTACATTTTTCTGAGAAGGGGTCCATGTGTTTCATCAAACTACCAAAGGGATTTATCTCACACACACACAGTCACACAAACGCAATTAAACTGAGAATCCCTGAACATATAAGTACTTATTACATATTTGTGAAATTTGAGCTAGGCTTGGTAAGGACTTACTACAAATTTATTTGTGATAGCTGATACATGGTAAATACTTAATGCACATTTATGGAACCTATGCAATGTAAGTACTTACTATATATTTGTGATATCTGATACATGGTAAATACTAGGTATTTGGGGTACCTATATATGGTAAGTTCTTACTACATGTTTGTGCAGGTATCACAAATACCTGCTTATGATAAATGCTTAATGCATATTTGTAGAATCTATATATGGCAAGGAGTTACTATATATTTGTGGTACCTGTACACAATAAGTACTTAATGCATATTTATGGTACCTGTACATGGTAAGTACTTAATGCATATCTGTGGTACCTATCCATAGGTATTATTCCATATTTGTGGTAACTATACATGGTGAGTACTGAATAAAATGGGAAACTGAGGACTTCTCAGAATAATAACCATGGGTAGTTCAGGCTCTGTTTAATTATTGAGCTCTGGGAGAAGGGCAAGTTTTGCTCTTCCAGCAGAAATGTTTGAGATAACCCTTTTGACACCTTGCTCAACTGCTTCTCATAAGAGGTAATGCCTGAAAACAGTTTATACTTAGAGAAGTTTCTGAGAACCAATTTTTAGTTAGGATCTTTTTGTCCTACACAGTACTTAATGCATTTTTGTGGTACCTGTACATTACATATATATATATACATATATATATATACACACACATATATATATGTATATATGTATGTATGTGTATGTATACACACATATATAATATCTACACATGACAAATACTACATATTTGTGGTACCTATACATGGTAAATATTTGATACATAAGTGTGGTACCTGCATATGATAAGTACTTAATATGTATTTGTGGAATTTGAGTTTAACTTAATAAAAATTTAATATAACTTAATTGAGTTCTATTACATCATGTTTAAGTTAAATGTATAGAGTGGGCTTAGAGCTATGAAACAAATGAATGAATAAATATTTATTAAGCACTTATTATGTGCCAAGTACACAATAGCATCATAAATAAGCAACACAGACCATTCCCTCAAGGAGTGTACACACTAATGGTGGAAAGCAACACATTGGGGAATGGAAAAGGAGAATGATTTGTATAATGAAATGATTTGTAAGAAGTGGCTGGAATTTAGAGCTGGAAGAGACTTTGAGAAACCAACTCACACAAATCCCTCATATTTAATAGATAAGGAATTATAACTGAGAAGCTAAGTGATTTGCCCAAAGTCCCAGAGGTACAAAGGAGCAAAAATTTCAACTCAGGTCACAGGTCCATGAACCAGGAGTTAAGTCATTCCAAGGAGGAACAGGTATGAGCTGATACCACAATAGAATATTGCTGCATAATAAAGAGGTGGAGGTTTAGCCTTAAATAGAGCAAAAATTCACCTATTAGAGCTCAGGGCAGCTCCAGGGATAAAGACTGAGATTCCTGTGAATTAGGCTTGAGGAGGATGAGGACCATGGTCAGAGTGCAGTAAACACGGTTTGAATGGTGGCCAGAAATGGTTGGAAGGAGAGTCTGGCAATGAGAATTCATCTTTATCTTTCTTTACATGAGCAATTAAAAAGAATAGAACCAACTACAAAGGAAAGCAAGTTCAGAACTTTGAATATACTATAAAGTTCCCTCATAATCAGTTGCAGATCAAGAATCTGGACTTCAAAAGTAATGATTTATGTAAAAACACTACAGTTTTTCTAAAGCCTGTTTGAAGTAAGGATAATGTGCTGGGGGAGGGCAAGGAGACCTTTAAATGCTATTTCAACTGCTGGATGAATAAGCATACACTTTCTGGAAAGGTACCAGATGATCTCTCTGCAGGAAGAATATAACAGTCATAAATAGCACTATCAATTTTATATCCACTTAATATGAAAAAATCATGTGTGTATGTTTCTGTCTCTCTGTGTCTTCTGTCTCTGTCTCTCTGTCTCTATCTCTGTCTGTCTCTCTATCTCTCTCTTTGTCTCTATCTCTCTTTGTCCCTCTGTTTTTATTTGACTCTCTCTCCTTGTTTCTCTCTATATCTCTCCTTCTTCCCACTCTCTTTCTCTCTCCCCTCCTGTCTCTTTCTCTCTCTCCTTCTTAAGAATACACTTTCAAACTGGAGTTGAAAGGCAGTGACATGCCCCTTTGGGGAGATGATAGCTTCCTGAAGTCTGGTTTCTTTCCACAGTTTGGCTGGTGCTTAAACTACCTGTTCCTCCAAAGAAGTCCCCAGAATCTGGGCTTAGGGTGAGTGGAATATTCCCTAAGGAGAGGAGATCTAGATCTGGAGATCTGTGGTTGTTTGTCCTTCCTTCTTGTATGAGGGAGGTGATGCTGTGACCTGCAAGTGAGGGAGGGCTGGGCAAGGTCACCTGCCTCACTTTCCCCTCTGAGTCCAGTGGCCAGATAGAGATCAGGAAGACTGGAGATGACCCTCATCCGGAGAGCTAGTGATTCCTGAAAAGAAATTCCAAGAGGATTGGAATTAATAGATGAGGCAGCAAATACTTTTTGAGAAGTTTTGATGTTGTTCTAAAGAAAAAGAACAGAGATATACTTGAAAAACAGGCCACAATTATTTTTCCATAAAAATGAAAATTCTACAAGGCTCAATGCAGCTTTTTTCTTCTGTAAAAGCTACTCTGAGGAGGCAGCTAGGTGGAGCACTGGATAGAGCACCAGCCCTGAAGTCAGGAGGACCTGAGTTCAAATCTGGCCTCAGACACTTAACAATCCCTAGCTGTGTGACCCTGGGCAAGTCACTTAACCTCAATTGCCTCAGGGGGAAAAAAAAGCTACTCTGAGAATATCAGCCTGACCTTTCCCTGGAGCTTAGAGCCTCCAACGCCACCTGGTTCAACCCCCTCACTTTAAAAATGAAGAAACTGAAACTTGGAAAGATGAAATGGTTTTGTTCTTATTGTTTGTCTGCACCATACCTAATTATATGCTAACTTATTGTTAATTGGACTGAGCAATTGTTTCATCATATCAAATTTTTATCATTATAATGCATGAGAAAAAACCCTAGGGGAAGAATTGCAACCCTTCCTTGACCTAGTCTCTAACTCCCAGGGTGTTGTCTGGAGCCCAGAGAGGTCAGGACTAGACCATAGAGTCAAACAGCTAAGTCAGTGATAGAGGGGAATTTAAACTCAGTTCTTCTTGACCCCAAACTCAGCTTTATTCATTATCCACCAGACCTCAAATGGAGCAGTAGATAATAGTGCTATATAGAATACTTGTCTTGTCTAATGATTTTTTCTATAGTTATTTTTTTTACTCATTCCTTCTTCTTTCATCTTTCTTCTCCTTTCTCCTCCTCCTCCTCCCCTTTCTTTTCATCTTCCCCCTTCCCTCTTCCTCCTCCTCCTCCTCTTTCTTTCTTTCTCCTTTTTTTCTTTATTCCTTCTTTTTCCTCCTCCTCCTCCTCCTCCCCCTTCTCTTCATCTTCCCCTTCCCTCTTCCTCCTCCTCTTCTTTCTTTTTTCTTTCTCCTTTCTTCCTTCTTCTTCTTCCTCCTCCTCTTCCTCCTTCTTCCTTCTCCTCCTCCTCTTCCTTTCCTCTTTATTCTTTTGTTCTTCTTCCTCTTCCTTAGTTTCCCTTAAGCTGTGAAGCTCCTTGAGGACAGAATACAACCTGGTGGGAAAGAGATGTGTATCTACTATGATCAGATTTGTATTAAGGAATATCAGTTCAGCAGATGTGAAAATGGATTGGAGAAGAATGAGAGACTCAGAACTTTAGGCTATTTCCAGAACACAAAGTAGATGAGAGGAATTCCAATTATAAGTAAAAAAAAAAAAAAAAAAAAACCCACCTATTTGGACTACTAGGACTTAACCTATGTTTTCTGTGACCTTCCATTTTTATTTTTCTCCTTTCTTATAAAATTTGGTCATATTATGACCTTTAAATTTGTCTTGTACTTTATCACATGGGAGGAAAAAATGCATTCTTACATTGTGATATTGGCTAGTCATTATTTTTGGTCTTGGACCTGGTCACATAGGAAACAAAAGTTCTTACATTGTGTCCCGAGCTAGTTTTTATTTTATTTTTCTTCCTGGATAAAAGAAACTGAAAAAAACTAGAATTTGACCACCCTGGGGCAGAATCCCATTCTGATCTTCCAAGAGGAACAGAAGATTCCTGAGAACACAGAGAAGAGAAAGCGCAGGAGGGTGAAAAGCAAACACTGAACATCTGCAGGGCTGCTGCTCCCAACCGAGACTGGCCAATTCCAAGAAGACCTCACCACAGGCCTTGGAGTTGGAGGTCGGCTGTCTTATTTCACATGGAAGACTTTCAGCCATGATTATTTTTAGTTAGGAAACCACTTTGGGAAAAATCCCAATGCACTCTCCATGATTGTATTCTCTTTGGAAGGGAGGCTGGTCCAATTCTTTGGCCTGTAAAGCTTATTTTCTTGTTGGAAAGGCGGGCTACCACTAGAGTCCCTCTCCAAAGGAGCTGGCTGATGTCTTTGGAACTCCCTCTCCACTGAGGAAGAACAAATTAGTCCCACATCCCATGAGCCACAGGACCCATGAATGTCCAATTGTTCCCTTGGGAAGGTTAAACTTTCTGCTAATAACCATTCTAACACTTAAGTCATGGGTATGTTGGAAGTTTCTAACAGCATTACTTTTATGAAAAGAGGTAATTACTACCATTGTCTTTCATGATCTCAAACCTAAGATCAAAAGCTTACAATCTAAAGGGATCATATGAAGTCCTCCCCTCTTTTTACAGATGGAGCAACTGAGTCACAGAGATGTAGCTAGTATCCTGAGGGGGATCCAAACCCCAAGTTCACTGTTCTATATATTATACTTTGCTCTCTCTCTAACCTATAAAGATAGAAGAGGTTTAGGGATTAAATCTCTGATATTATCGAAATGAAAAATTGCCAAATGAGATTTCCTCTGCCAGTTCAGTACCTTCTCGGCAACTCCCCAAGTCTCCTCATTTATTTCTGGGCCTACCTGACTGCCTTCTAGTTTCTGATAAAACTTCTCCTTCTATAAATAGCCTTTCCCAATCCCTCTCACTTAGCCACTTAGTGACTATCCTCTGCTGATTATCTCCAACTCCTGGAGACATCTTGTTTGTACCAGATTGTTTGTATGATTTCCCCCCATTAGACTGAGAGTTTCTTAACTTAGGTTTTTTGTTTTGTTTTTGTCTTTTACTTTTCATTACATCCTTAGAGCTCAATAAATTCTTGTTGCCTTTGAGAATTGCCCAGATCCCTGAGAGGTCAAGATTGCCTGTGTGTGTCAAAGACAGCACTTGAACCCAGTTCGTCCAGTCTCCAAACGGAGCTCTCTATTTACAATTCCTCAGTGTCCTTGCCCAGGAGAGACATGGAAAAATTCTCAGCAATGGAGGCTGGGGTCCCAGAGTCCTTATCTTGGTTTCTCACATTAGCTATTTGATGTTGACCCCTCATTGAGACTGTTTCTTCTATTGCAATAAGTATTATCATAATTATTGTAATGTTTATCCGGGGCCAGATGGATCTGCAAGTGAATTCTACCAAAGATTTAAAGAACAATTAATTCCAATTCAATTCCTATACTATGTAATTCCAATTCTTTCTAAGCTATTTGGAACAGGAGTCCTGCCAAATTCCTTCTATGACACATACTTGAACCAGGAAGAGCCAAAGCAGAGAAAGAAAAGTACAGATCAATCTCCCTGATGAAAATTGATACAAAAATTTTAAATAAAATTTTAGCAAAGAGATTATAAGAATTTATCAGTAAGATCATACACTATGACCAAGTGAGATTTATACCAATAATGCAGGGTGAATTTGATATCAGGAAACTATTGCTATAATTGAACATATCTATTGAAAAAATCAATAGAAATCATATGATAATTCCAATAGATTTAGAAAAAGCTTCCCAAAATAAAGCACCCAATCCTATTAAAAACACTAGAGAACATAGAGATAAAGGAATTTTTCTTTAAAATAATAAGCAGTATTTATCTAAAACCACCAGCAGGCATTATTTGTAATGAAGAGAAGCTGGACGTATTCCCAGTAATATCAGGGGTGAAACAAGGATACCCATTATCACCACTATTACTCAATATTGTACTAGAAACATTGGCTTTAGCAATAAGAAAAGAAAAAGAAATTAAAGGAATTAGAATAGGCAATGAGGATGGTGAGGTAGAAGACACCCCAACAATATTAGAGTCCCCAGGTCGACGTCAGAGGTGTAGTGAAAAAAATTCATAAACTCAGTTTGTCTCCAAGTTAAGGGGCAAAGATTTGTTAAGCTGCTTCACAGTGGGTTAAATTGCAAGAGAATTTAGCAGAGTCAGAAGCAAGAAGATAATTTTAGGAAAGGTTCAAGTCACTGATATGCTAATTTTATGGTTTACGAGGTACAATTGAGGAATGGTGGGGGTAAGGTTGCTCCTATTATTGTCTGTGGCTTCTAGAAAAGTATTGAATAGAAGTGGAGCAGCTCCCATCATTGAATTCTATGGTTTATTGACCAGTAGATTGTTCTCTGACAGCCTGCACTGCTTATGGCGCACTCTAGGCTAGGAACCTTAGGTTTTCTCAGAAAATGCTACAATCTCCTTAAAAACTATTACCCTTTGCAGATGGTATAATGATATCATATCAATAGAGAATCCTAAAAATCATCCAAAAACCTACTAGAAATAGTGCCATATCAACCAACTGGCAAAAATTTATTTTATAGAGCTAGAAAAAATAATAACAAAATTCATCTGGAAAAACAAAATGGCAGGAATATCAAGGGAATTAATGAAAAAAAATACAAAGGATGGTGGCTTAGCACTGCCAGATCTAAAATTCTATTATAAAGCAGCAGTCATCAAAACCATTTGGGACTGCCTAAGAAACAGGGTTTTTTAACTTTTCTGATAACCTGGCCACTGGCATCCCAAAGAGTCATAAAACTCCAGATGGCTTATCTCCAAGGTTTGGGTATCTTCTGCCTCAGACCTCCTGTCTCTAGCTTTTTCCTAAACTTATCAGAATTTATGATCCTTCCTCCATACTCCAATCTGTCAGAACTTAATTTATGGTCCTTCTATCCCCCCAGTACTCTACTCCCCCCTTTCCTTTGTTTCCCTGATATCTGGAGCCCTATAAAAGTTTCCAGAGCCCCTCGCTCGTGGCTGGATATTTTGAGACAAGAGTCCAATCCAGCTGGCTGGCTAATGTGGCTGCTAGTGCAGACTCTCTACTATTAAAATTATAAAAAATCTCTAATCTCTATCTTGCCTCAGTTTCTCCAGCATTACAGACTGAGGCTGCACCCATTCAGGGATGAAGGTTTGATATCAACTGGGGGAAAGAATCTCCTCTTTCATCTAGACCAAAAAAGTCTAAATAAATAAATGAGTGAGTGAATGAATGAATGAATCTGGGAGGAAAAGACCCTGAAGGTTTCTGGCCAAAGCAGAAATGACTGCTATTTGCATTCAACCAGAGTCAATCAGGACCCAAACAATGACCAAATGGGGCTGGGCCCAGAACCACCCATTGGTGGCCAATCAAGGAGAATCAGATTAGTTTTGGTTTTAAGCCTGGTCTTTAAGAAAGAAATCTAGCCAGTAAATCCAAAGATATCTTGGAAGGGTTCAGAGGTATAAAAGGGGAAACAATGCTTTTAAGAACATCTGAAGGTAAGGATATGATACACTTTGTGAACAGGAGGGAAGGAGAGAGAGAGAGAGAGGAAGGAGGGAGAGGAAGGGGAAGAAAGAGAGAAAGGAAAGCATGGAGGGAGGGAGAGAGAAAAGAAGGGGAAAAGAGGGAGGAGGAGGGAGAGGGAGAGAAAGGAAGGGATAGAGGATGGGAGTAAAGAAGAGGGAAAGGAGAGAGAGAGGGAGGGAGAGAGAGGAGGAGGGAAAGAAAGAAAGAGGGAGGGAAGAAGGGAGGTGGCAGGGAGGGAGGAAGAGAGAGGGACAGTGAAGAGGTGTGAGAAAGTTGCCAGGCTTAAGAAAACCCTAAGGCTAGCCAGTCTTGGGAGTGGCACAAAAAAATCCTGGCTGCCTGAGTAGCCCTGAGGCTCCCTGGCCTTGGGACACAAACAGTGCTGGCCAATAGCAGTAATTCATTACTGAGTCTATTGATCAGTAAGCTGTAAGAATTCAATAATGGGAACTACTCAATTATACCTCTAAACCATAATATTAGCATGTCCACCTAATCTTTATTTCTCTTTCCTACAAAATTATCTCCTTGATTCTGCCTCTTTGCCGGATTCTCCTGGAATTAGCCCCTGTCTAGCTGTGTAATTTCTTCTTGCTTCTGCATCTCTGCTAAAAACTATTTTGGAACTTTAGCCCATAGTCAAAAAGCCTAAGAAATCTTTGAGGGTGAATTCTTTTGCCAAACCCCTGACACTGACCAAAGGGACTCTTGTGGGGTATCTTTCTCCTCAACATTTTTGGCACCAAGTGGGGTCCCCTTGCCCACCCAAAATTTATGCCCTCCTTGTTAAGGGAAGCCCTTTTCACCCTGATCCAATAGCCTAGAGATACCCCAACTCCTAGGAAAGCTTGCCTGGCTTGTCTGAGCTCAGAGCTCTGCAAATTTTCCTTGCCAGGATGCTTGACTTGGAATCTCTTGCCATTTCTCCACAAAGTTCCTTCTTGACTAAGGAACCTTTGCCACCTTTTTTTCACCCTCCCTAGGATGCCAGGATGGTGAGGAAACCATAGGTCTAAGAATTCTAAGGCTCTTGGCAAAGATGGGACTGTTCCCCTCCCTCCCTAAATCTATTGGAGGGAAATTGAAAGTAGAAGTGGGGATCACCCACTTATCAAGGTCTGGACACTGTGCCCAATAATACTTCTTCAACTCAGTACCCTTCCCTTGAACCTGTTGCAGTGGGAAGTGTATCCCCCCAGTCTTTGTGAAAGGTGGGCCACCAGGCCTGGGGAAATTCCTGGAAATGATCCCCACCCATCTGAATCTACCTTGGGAAAGCTATCTGCTTCCCAAAAGAATCTCCCACTCCCACTAGATCTGATAATCTCTTTGGTCTGGGAAACAATCACCATCCTTTATTGAATTGAAAATGAGCCTTTAATCACTCCCTAAACGACAGAAAATCTAATATAATCAAAGGCTGTACCCCAAATCTTTGCTAAAAATCCTATCAGGATTTGGCCAACTGGGAAGCTGTTTCTCAGTGTAAACCATACACTGTGTGGACAGAAGGAGGGAAGGAAGGAGAGGGAGAGAGAGACAGACAGAGAGACAGAGACAGAGAGGGAGAGAGAGAGAAAGGGAAGGAGGGAGAAGGAGAGGGAAGGAAGAGAGAGAGAAAGGAAGGGATGGAGGGAGGGAGAGAGAAAAGAAAGGGGGAAGGAAAGAGAGAGAGAGGGACTGTTTTGCCAAAAACCAAACCTTTGCTAAATTCCTTTTGGAAGAGACCACTGAGAAGTTGTTTTTCAGTGTAATAAACCCATTTTGGGGGGAGGGCAAAAGCCTGCAGATCTGGACTTTGAATTCTTTCCAGGTTGACACTGATCTGGGGACTCCGTTGCTGCTAGGGTAATCTCTCACCCCTCATTTCTCACACCTCAACAAACCCTCATCTCTTAAGCCAGACTTTGAAATCTCTGTTTCAGTCCCTCCCATTCTCAGAGGAGGATCCCTTTTTCTCTCCCTCAGTATCTTGATTCAGGCACCCCTTCTAAGCTCTGCCCACTGAGAAAAGTAGCTTTCTTTTTGTTGTTATTGTTGCTGTTGTTAACAAGCTCTTGAGGTGGAATACTGAGGGTACATGTGCCTTTTTCAGTGTCAGATCTTTCCCAAATTAAGGAAAACTTGGAGGAACTCATTGCCCTCCCCAGAACTTTAGAGTTGAGGAAAGGAATGAGAATGAACATCTATATTGACTCCAAATAGGGCTTTCATGTCTTGCATGCTCATGGAGCTATATGGAAAGAAAGGGGATTTTGGATAGCTAAACATTTCTCCATTAAGTATGCAGGAAAATTCTACAATTACTGCCAGCTGTCCATGGACCCAGAGAGGATTCTGCTGTTTTGTGAAGGACACCAGAAGGGAAATTTATATCTTTTGTTTTTACATTGCCTACATTACCTCCCAAATCCTTCTTCCTACCTCCCAAACAGCAAAGAAGTTTTTCTGCAAAAGGTGGAAGAAGGAAAAAACCCAGCAAAATCAATAAACACTTCAAAAAACCTGACTTTATATTCAATGCATCATACTTGAGGATTTGGACTTCTACAAAGGATGGGGAGGGAGATATTTTCTCTGAGACAAAGCTTGTTTTTTATAATATCACAACATTCTATTTTCATTGCTTTGTGGTTATTATTCTTTCCATTTTCATTGTTGTAATCATTATTTCAATTGTTTTATATGCTTTCTGCAACAGCTCTTAAGTATCACTCAATAACAATAAAAAAAAGTCTTGGAAATGGTAAGCTCATGTTACTCAGTCTGACTAAATCTAGGCCAGTGTATTGGGGTATCAGCATGGAACCCCCAAATATTGGTCTTCTCAGTTGGTGTTGCAAGATATCCCAAAAGAATTTATAGGCTTAGACCATCTCCAAATCAAGAGGCAAAGATTTTATTAGGTTGTTGATGGTGGCTAAGTTCCAAATCAGTGAAAAAGTGGGGCACAAATGGTATTTTTTTATAGATGACCAATCTTAGAGATTGTTATGGTTTGTCCTTTATTCTGGAAAAGCTTCATGATATCAGGGAGGTGATATAATGACATGCAAGTGAATTGGATTTAAGTGAGAGAAAAAAGTACTAAGTCACCAGCTTCACTTTTCCCTCCAGAGCCATTTGGGTCTAGTGGCCAGATAGAGATCTGGATGAGTGAGGTGTCCCTGGAGGTAGTGGAAGAAGACTTTTTTTAACTAAGGTTCTTCAACAGGTTTCAATTGTCTGAGATCACACCCATTTAGTGATTAAGGCTAGGTAGCAATTGAGGCAAAGAAGTATGGTCCAGGGATCTCTTGGGCGTTTCCAAGTCCTTTTCAAAGGGTCAAAATTATTTTTATAATAATATTAAGACATTTTAATTGCTAGTATAGTAAATATCCCTGCCTACAATCCACTTACACAAAGGCACTTAGGGAAGAGTTTCTTCATCATTTTTTAAGAGTGTGAAAAGATCCTAAGACCAATCAACTGCACTAGAAGAAGTAACAAGGAAGGATGGGGATCCAAGAGGCTATTCTTTCACCTAGTCAAAAATATAAAAGTAGTACAAGGTGGTCAGGTTGGGCATTTCACTACTGTTACTTGTTAGCTTCAGAACACCACTGATATGCTGATTTTATGACTTAGAAGTTAGTTGGAGTTAGTTAGGAGTTAAACATTACTATTACTCCTTACTATTTATCTGACCATTATAATGTAAACTAAAATAGACATTAAACTAAGTCAATATAACGAGCTTTCTTTTGGAGACAGTTATTCCAGAAGCTTTCCTAAAACAACTTGGATATATAAACAACATAAACTAGGTTAGTCCAAAAGTAAAGATACAGCACTCCTAAAACAAGACAGGAGATTACAATCCCATCATCTAGGCTGGCCAGTTTATTTTATGATCCTGGTTGATGGGATTGTAATCTCTTGGTCAATGTATTCCTTCTACAATACCTTGAATCCGAATGTCTACTGGACTTTGAGTTCCCATCTGGAATGATTTTCTTGCCTTTGGCTCTTTAAGTTGAGTTCAATTCCTTTTGCCAACAGCTGCTTTCTACCTCCTAGACTTTTAGATCTTCATCCTTTCTTGATTCTTCTTCTACTGCACTTGTTTGGTTTTAGGATCCTTTTATACTCTTAAAAATGATGAAGAATATCTTCCCAAGAGTTATATAGCTAAATATACTTACTGTAATAGAAATTAAAATGTCTTAGTCTTATTATGAAAATACTTTTGACTCTCTGAAAAGGGCTTGGAAGCACCCAAGAGGTCCCTAGACCACAGTTTGCAGACTGCTAATCTAGCACATCCCTATTCTAGTCCATGCACAAGATGATTTTCTCCAACTATTATTCTCCTGAATTTTTTTCTTTTTCATCCCTTTCTCCAATCCCTCCCCCCTCCACATGCATACCCTCTTTTTCCCCTTTACCTCTCTTATTCTTTTTCCTGTCCAGTGAAGACTTCTTCATACTTCCTGGACTGTAATTCTGTTGCCTATTAATTATCTCCACATGTTGTGAAATCAGCATTTCAGAACTTACATTTCATTCTAATTTGATAGATATTTATTAGGCTAGTATTTATACACAAGTCACTGTGCTAAGCACTGGGGATACAAAGATAAAAATAGCAAAAATAAACAAACCAACCTGATTTCAAAAAGCTTGCTATCTAATGGAGGGGAAATAAATGTGATATACAAGTAATGATGAAAAAAGCATATGAAATAGGACTAGTGATGAACACAAGAGAAGAACACAGGCAAGCACCATGGGAAGCTTAAGGAGAGACTAGTTGTAACTAGAGGAAGGGAAGATAAAGAAATTGCTGATATCATAACTGTGGAAGTACGTATAGAAAAATTGTACATGATTAACTTATATTGGATTACTTGCTGTCTAAGAGAATAAGATAAGAGAATAAGGATAAGAGGATAGAGGAGGGAGGGAGAAAAATGTGGAACACAAGGTTTTGTAAAGGTGAATATTGAAAAGTATCTATGTATATATTTTGAAAATAAAAAGCTGCTATTTAAAAAAAAGAAAAAGAAAAAAGGAAATTGCTAATATAAGTTTAATGAAGGAGGAGAACTGAGCTGAGCCTTTAAAGTAAGAAGGACTTGAACAGGGAAAAGAAGAATCCACTCTACATAGTTGGAGAATTAGAGATTTTTGTAATGATTTTCTTGCCAAGTCTCATCGACCACGTGTTAATTTCTGGGGATCTAAAAGGGCAAGTGCAATAAATACATGTAAATATGTCCAGCTTTGGGTAGGAGAGGGAACAGAGAGGCAGAAACAGACACAGAGAGAGACAGAGACAGACAAAGACAAATACAAACACACAGAAAGAGACTGACAGACAGAGACAGAAAGAGATAGAGACAGAGAGAGAGGGAGAGAGACAGACACAGACACAGACACAGATAGACAAACACACAGAAAGACTGACAGACAGAGACAGAGAGAGGGAGAGAGAGACACGGACACAGACAGAGACAAACACACAAAGAGAGACTGATAGACAGAGACAGACAGAGACGAGAGAGAGAGAGTGGAAAGAGGTGAAAAGAATTCAGTAACCCTGACCCTGCTGGGAATAAGGGCTGGGGACTTACTTGAGGGAAGTGCTTACCAGCTGCCTAACCTGCCTCTTTGTGTGTCAGACAGGTAAATCTCTGGAGCTTAATAATAAAACTGCTGAAGCTGTGTTTGCTAACACATTAAGGTTTCTCTAGGAGAGAAGATCAGCAAAAAGGAGAATATGGAGCCTCAGAGAGGGAAGCAGCTAAGGAACTCAAAGAATAATGGAGGGGAACCCCCAGCAGTATGGAGCTTCAGGGGATGGGAGCAGTTTCCTAGGATCAGTGGGCACAGATTTAGGATAGAACCAAGAAGCAGCAAAGTCTCTGAGCTTTACAAAGGAGGCAGAATTGTCTAGACTCAGGAAGGGAGAACGCTTAAGTCGCAAAGCAAGACAGGAAGTCTCCTGAAACCCTTTCTTAACCTCACTTTTCCCTGGATTCTCTGGGAGACACGTACTCCCTGAGTGTGAGGATGATTCTATTTTCTGTCTTCTTGTTTTATCCAAATTAAATGTCACTCCAAGATTCTTTTCTTTTCCCTCTATACTGTTTAGCTTGGTGATCCCACTAGCTCCCACTTACTCAGTTATCATTTCTGTGCTGATCATTCTGAGATGCAACCCTGATCTTTCTCCTGATCTCCAGTTGCCTATTAGAATCTATTACTAGAGTCTCACAGACATCTTACCTCTCCTCCCCTCTTACCTGAACACTCCCATTTTCCTAACTCCCCTTTTGCTGTCAAAGGTACCATCATCCTTCCTGTCAGTGGCTGAGCATGTAGGTCTCATCCTTGTCCCACCTATTTCCGATCTGCTGTCGAGTCCCATACATTATATTTTTGTACACCTCTCACACACTCCCCGTCTCTCTTCTGACATTGTTACCCTTCTAGTACAGCTCCCCATCGCCCCATGCATGGACTAATGTAGCAGAAGGCTTCAGACTGGTGTCCTGACCTCAAATCTCTCACGGATCCCATCCATTCTTCTCTGTTGCTAACTAAGCTTCCTAAAGTGCAGATCTGACTACCTCTCTCTCTGTCTCTGTCTCTCTGTCTTTTTCTCTGCCTCTGTCTCTATCTGTCTCTGTCTCTCTATCTGCCTCTGTCTCTCTATCTCTCTCTGCCTCTCTGTCTCTCTCTGTGTCTCTGTCTCTCTCTGTTTATCAGTCTCTTTCTGTTTCTCTGTCTGTCTCTCTGTCTCTCTGCCTCTCTGCCTCTCTCTCTCTGTCTGTCTCTGTCTGTCTCTCTCTGTCTCTGTCTCTGTTTCTCTCTACCTCTCTCTCTCTCTCTCTCTCTCTCTCTTTCTCGCTCGCTCTCTCTCTCTCTCTCGCTCGCTCTCTCTCTCTCTCTCTCTTTCTCCCTCCCCCCAAACTACCTAGCTGCCTCTGGCACATAATAGATGCTTACTAAATGTTTACTGTTTGATTGATTTTTACAGATGAGGAAACAGGCTCAGGGAAAGTGATTTATCTGAAGTGATGGAGACAGAATTCTTACCCACTTCTGATAAGAATCAGGTCTTCAGATTCCCAATCCAACTCTCCACTGAAGACACAATGTAAGCTCATTGAGGGCAGTTAATCCTTTCAATTTTTTGTCTTTACCTTGCGGTTCAAAGGAGACCCCAAAAGGTTGGGGGTCACAGACCGGTGTCTTGAGGTAACCCAAAAGAATTTGCAGGTTTGAACCCATCTCCAAGTCAAGGAGCAAAATTTGTTATAATTGTAATTTCAGTTGAAATGGGCTAAGTTCCAAAAGGATTTTAGCAAAGAACCAGGAGCATGAAGATAAATTTATAGGAAAAGACAGAAAGATCTGGTTCTTTATTTCATGGACATGCTAATTTTATGGCTTAGAGATAGGGTTGAGGAGTGGTCTGGGATGCACTTCACCATTTGTCTCAGAAACCCTATTATCACTGGCCAATGATTGTTTTCTGGCAGTCAGCAATGTTTCTAGGACTATACTCTAGTATTCCTAAAATCAGGAGATTTTAGGATCATTGACAAACAGATTATTAGACCATTAGCACTTATAAGATCAGGGACCTCAGGATTACTGTTATATTTCTCCTAGAAACTGCACCCCATCATTTAGATCCCGAGCATCCAATACAATTTCTGGCACATAGTGCCTAAAAATATTTATTTTTTTTGAAATGATGATATGTGAATGTAATGGAATGTAAATGTGTTCTTTTTTTCTTTTCTTTTTTTTAGTGACAACTAGAATTAAGTGACTTGCCCAGGATCACATAGCCAGATCATCCAGACTCCTGGATCAGTACTCTATCCATTGAAGCAGCCAGCTGCTCCAATTCTATTGTCTTCTAAAAAAAAACAATTATGGGACAGTTTCAAAGAAATCTGGAAAGTATCAAATGAACTAATGCAAAGTACAGTAAGCAAAACCTGGAGAACAAGGAATGCAATAGCAACATTGTAAAGAAAAAGAACTTTGAGAGACATTAAGAACTCTGCTTAGTACAGTCAATGACTCCAGAGAACTCCAGATAAAGCATGACATCTGCCTCCTGACCAAAAAAAAAATGAGGCTTTTTTTTTGTTTTTTTTTTTTTGTTTTTTGCTGAGGCAATTGAGGTTAAGTGACTTCCCCAGGATCACACAGCTAGGGAATGTTAAGTGTCTGAGACCACATTTGAACTCAGGTCTTCCTGACTTCAGGGCTGGTACTCTATCCACTGCACCACCTAGCTGCCAAGGCTTTTATTCTTGAATAAGAGCAGTGTAAGGATATGTTTTATTTTATTGAGTATATTTGCTATAAGGTTTTTGATTTTTGCTTTTTCTTTTCATTTTTTCCAATGAAAGAAGTGGGAGAGAGAAATTATGTTTTGCTAATTAAAAATTTAAATGAAAAAATGTTTGTGGCTAGCAACAGGCTGAGTGATTTTACCCTGGCCACAAAGCTATTTAAGTGGTAGGAACTGATACTTGAACCCTGGCTCCCCATTAATTTAGCCGACAGCTTGACATATCTTTTATTTTTATTTCCCCAGCACAGAATGGGAAATAAGAGGAGGTACTGAAATATTTCTCAGCCTAAAATTAACTTCAGTATGATCACATAGACTAAACTTCAACTTTCCACTGTAAATAGCCACTAAAAAAATTTTATCATAAAATTACAGCTAGTGTAGTAGCAGAGTTAACTGGAGTTTGTCCAGTGACAGGTCCCCAAATGACAGGTCTTCTTCATCCAAGAGTGGTTGAGTGCTTTGAATCTCCAGTCAATGACTTATAATTCAGAAATGATTCGGAGAACACTGGTCTTTTCTTTGCTCAATTCATCTTCCCTGTGCTATTGTTTTGGCTTCCTTGTGAGCTCATGTGGAAGTTATATATTTAAACTCTCAAAGTGTTAACTGGGTTGTGAGGGAACATCATTTTCCTTCTGGCCAAAGGAAAGAGGAAAATTTGTATTACTCTTTATGAAAATTAAACTTATCCCACCTACAATCAAAGAGACTGGGGCAGGACTCAGAGCCAATGGCATTTTATTAAGGAGTCCATGGTTCCTTCTAATGAAGTGGACTTAGGATCTTCCTCATGATCTGAGATGTCTCCTCCTTCAGGGCCCCAATTTTATAGGGCTAGATGTCCAGCTGTTCTATAACAGCTCTACTAAATATAGAATAATTCCATTGATTGTCATGTGACCCATGAGCTAAAATAAGCAAAATAATATATCCACAGGATCCCAAGTTGGGTGAAGCAAGGAATATTTCCACACAAAATGGACAGGCTTCTCCTTGCTTTGGGGAGGAAGAAATGGTACAAATTTACGGAGTCATAAGATGGTCACCTGCTTCTATGGGTCAAGGGATTGCAGAATTACAAAAATATTTGGGGGGGACTTTCCATGAAGTTGTCATCTCTGCCATGCTGGGCTTGATCACCATGGCAAAGCAAAACAAGGATGGAAGGCTTTTAGCTAACTTCCTATAATTAAGCAAGTAAACTTGAAATCTGCAGCCCACAACCCAGAGGCCTTATATGCAAAACTTTGAGATGATTCTATCAAATTGATTAATACTGATTGGAATAGAGTAGGGGTCCAAATAAATTATCTTTCACATCTTATAAATTAATAGGTTATCTCATGGAAATACAAATAGTAACAGACCACCAAGGGTTTGTAATCTGACCCACAATGGGTCAATTTTGTCTACATATTATAGTCAAAAAATCAGAATTTATTCAAATAGTTGATGAAGGATGGGGTGGAAATACCAGGGTTTACATCATAGGATAGCTATAAAGAGTAGATCTGTGATTTTTTTTTAGTATAGAGTACTCTTGAATGAGGAAAGTCCTTCCATCCATGTAGGTTGCTCTTTCTCTGAAACATAAAGTCTGAGAGAGAGAGTTCAAATGACTTATTCAGATCACTTGTCAGTGATTTATTCAGTTACCCAATCAGTATGGGTCAGAGGAAGGTCACAAACCCAGATTTTCCTGGCTTTTAGATCAGTTCCATAGGACAAAGACATGGAAAGGGTGAGGGCTACATCACTCCTGTTCCTTAGTAACTCATTGTTATTGTGAAATAACAGATGTGAAATATTTTGCCCACAGCTTTAAAGCAATTTGGGGGAAAATGTCTGAAAAGTATGGACAATTTATTAAGTATCTAGTGTATTGAATAGAGCACAGGCTGTATCCAAGAGACTCTGAGTTCAAATCCCACATGAAATTCTTATTAACTGTAATCCTAAGTAAGTCACTCAACTCTAATTGCCTCAAAAATTATCTATACATTACAAATATTATTGCATTTGATTCTCAAATAATCTTGGGACTTCAAATCAGACACTTTCTAGGCAAGCTGCTTGATTCTAGTTGCCTGACAAAAAAGCTCTATTGGAACCACTGGAGAAGGAAATGACAAGCCACTCCAGTCTTATCGAAAATTGATCTGGGATCATGAAGATTCAAATATAACTGATTTACTGAACAACTTCCTGACCTCAGGCCCAATATTCTAACCACTGAACTACTTGATTGCCCCTAAATCAAAATACCCTGAGCCTGGGTTTTACATTATGTCAGGATCTCTATCCTAAATATTTTCTCTCTACCTTTGCTCAAGTTATGTTTCATGCTTGTAATAAAATCTCTCCTTACTTCCACCTTGTAGAATTCTTAAATTTCAATTCAAATACCATTTTTTACATCAAGCCTTTTCTAACACCCTGCATTACTACTGGGTCTCTTCTACCAAATTTCCTTGCAATTATTTTGCATCTACTGTGTGCATGCTATTTTTCTGATAGAATAATAGTTCTTCATAGTTGAGGATGATTTTATTTTTGTCCTTGTATCTCTGGGGCCTGGCCTAGCACTTGGCACATAATAGATGCTTAATAAATGCTTGATGATTGATTGGGTTTTTGATTGGAATGTTAAATTCAGATATCTGAATCTCAGCTAGCAGATAATTTCTTCTTTTTTTGTTTTTTTTATTTAGTAGATGGTGATTGATATAATTTATAAGTAGCTAATAAATGGGATCTATCATTTTCTTTCAGCTGATTTAAAAAAAAAGATTACCATTCAGTTTTCCACTCTAGTTATTTCTCCTTGGGAATTGCCATTGCTTCTTTTTGACCAACCAAAGTAAATTGGAAAGAGAGCAATTTCTATGGCCTTTCAGACCATAGGGTCTTTAGGATTCCTTCAAAGCTTCATTTTCGATGAAATTTCAGAAACTTGATTTTGACCATACAATTTAAAAAGAAAATCTCCTTTTGTAAAAATATGGAGAACTATGATATATAAATGTAATAGTATCCTACTCTGATGTAAGAGATAAAGGAAAAAATGGTATCAGAGAAACCTGGGAAGATTAGCCTGAACTGATGCAGAATAAAATTTGACAGCTATATGGAAGACAGATTGGAAAAAGGCAATTATTTGAGGCAGGAACAAAAATTAGGGGACTCTTATAATAGTCCATGTGAGATGATGAGGATCTGACCTAGCTAGGCTCATGGCTGTGTAATGAGTGTAAGATATACCATGGATGTTGAGTCAATAAGATGATGTGCTTAGAGGTGATATTGGAACTCATGGCAAATGATGAGAGAAGGGGAGAAGAAAGGGGGAGAGAAGAGAACCCCCAAAACTTGTTTATATCCATATCTAGGGAGTGAGAAAAAGCAGCTGAAGAGTAGCCAACCAAGAGGAGGTTCTCCACTTTAAGAAAAGAACAAGGAGATATCAGTGTGATGAAAACCCAAGGAGCAGAGAATATCTACTAGTAGCAAGACCAGTCAACAGTGTCAAGTGCTGTAAAAAAATCAAGATAAATGACTAAAAAAAGACCTTCAGATACATATTGAGGTGAGTGCATATATATTACCTATATATCAGTTTATTTACTATCTCAGTGGGGAAGGGGGAGTGAAAGGGAAGGATAGAATTTGGAACTTGAAATTTTAAAAAATGAATTTTAAAAGTTGTTTTTATATGAAATTGGGAAGAAAATATTTTTAAAAATATGTATCATATGACAATTAAAATATGTATGTGTATAAAAATTGTACCCACACATATGTGTGTATACCTATTTGTGTCTAATGTTAACTATTTGTCTCTAAGATGAGAAGAGGAAGAAAGGAGTAAAAAAGGGCAAAAAATTTTACATGATAAATTGTTTGAAAGCAATAGCAAATTGTGCATATTAGATTTACAGTTCCATATATAATCATCTTTTTATTGCACTGTTATGGAAATGCTTGTTTTATTCCATATTAAAAATACAATTTTAAAAAATACATTGAGGGATTTGTTTTTTAGATTTTCTCATTTGTTTGTTTGTTTTGTTTTTTCAATTTTATCAGTGGGTTGAAGATTAATGAGAGGACCAGATTAATAAAAAAATACTTTTTACTTCAAAAATAATTTTTAAAAATACAACAAAGGCAATATAAAAGCTAAGGGAAAAAGAAAAGGATGGGAAAGAGAAAGAATGATCAAAAAAGTAAAATCTCAGAAGAGACAATAAGTAATGGAATCAAAGGTAGAAATAAAAAATTTGACAGGAGAAAGGCCACCTCTTCCTTGGAGGCTCAAATGAAAAAGGAAAAAGAGGGGGGTAATGTTGAACTTGACATTTATAAACTCAAAAATCTAAGTTTTAAATTCTAACACCTTATTTTAATTCAAGGTATTTACATTTCACTAAATAAAAAGGAACATTTCGCTTTTTAAGGAGAATTTATTTTGGAACCACCAAAAAATAGTATAAAATTATCACAATGTAATTTAACTGGAAATTTTGAGTCTTTAAGAAATGGAAACACCATCCCTAAGGTTTTCCTTCCTAAGTGAAGCAACTTTTTTATTGAATTTCCATAAAGTATTTCTTTTGGAAAAATGTGCAGTTTGGTGGTTTCTTTATTTTTTGAATGATGCTTATTTTTAATGTGATAACAAAAATAACATTAAATGCAAACATTGTCAAAACATTTTAAATTACCTTCACAGCTTATGTAATATATATTCTCTTACTAAATCAGTGCCTCTTACAAAATATATATACAGGTTGTTCCAAAAGTTTTAGTACAATTTTATGATTTAGTAACGTAAAACTAAAAGACTTTTTGGAGTGTGTGTGTGTGTGTGTGTGTGTGTGTGTGTGTGTGTGTGTGTGAATAAAATCTACAATAATGTTGACTGAAAGAAGAAAGCACATACTTAATAATCATAACATGTGATTCACATAATAGTGTGAATGTGAATGGGATAGAAAAATTTATCCATAGAATGGAGCAGAATAAGAGAATGGATTAGAAAGTAGAATCCAACAATATGTGTTTTACAAGAAATATATATGTACATATAATAACATAATACAATATGATTCAATAGATATTCATTTTATGATGTATAATAGTATAATACAATATATTTGTATATATATGTGTGTAAAATATTATAATTTCCCAAAATTAGTGCTTTTTACTCTTTCATCCCTGATGATTTTTAAGGAGGAGGTAGAAAAAAGAGATGGGGAATAAGAAAGGAAGTAAATCAAACTCCATTTTCCTACCTCTTTCTGAATCACTTTTTGGTCAACAATCCTGCAACAGAATCAATAATAAGTCAGATAGATATATGTTCCTTCGGTGATGCAAGTGTCTTAGAAAAACATCAAAAGTATTGCATAAAGAAAAGAGCAATGGATTTGGAATCAAAAGACTTTATTGGTAATACATAGAAATGTTTGTGATCTATGTGAGTTTATTTTGTATCCTACAACTTTACGTTGTTAATAATTTCAAGTAATTTTCTAGTTGATTCTCCAGGATTTTCTAAGTATAACATCATATCATCTGCAAAGAATAAGAATTTTGTTTCTTTATTGCCTATTCTAATTCTTTTCTTTTTCTTCTCTTATTTGCTATAGCAAACATTGTTAGTATAATATTAAATAACAGAGGTAATATAGGCATCTTTGCTAAACTCTGATTATATTAGGAAGGCTTCTAATTGATCCCCATTTTAAGTGTCTTGTGACACTTCTAAGAGGAATCAAAGTAGTATCATCAGTGATTATGAAATGTTAGGCAAGAAACTAAAATCCAGAGGCAGAGGTTGCATTTTCCTCATTGTTTCCTATTGAAGTCAAGGGATGGAGAAATGGAAAAATTAATTTGGCAAGGTGCTATTTGAAAATGGAGTTGTAATTTCTAACTAGAGGTAAAGTACACCTAACTTAGAAGGAATATTTCAAACAGAAAGAAAGGAATCTGAAAACTAAGAGGAAAATTACCCTTGTCATGTTGATACAGAATGGAAGAATTCCAGGGGTGAGAAAGAAAAGGAAAAACACAACCATACAATTAGAAGGAAAAATAATGTCTAAGATATCCAGAAATTCACAGAAAATCACATCCAAGAAAAACTCATGGCTTCAAATGTCTATAACACAAATGCCCAAAGTTTAGAGAACAAAGAATTAGAAATTTTGACAGAATGAGACAAAGAATGTCAAGCAAGTATGGATCATCATTCAATACTTATTTTCCCCAAATCCAATATCCTGGGAAAAGAACTGAACCAGGTCCTAAACCTCTAAGGTCCTTTCCAATTCTATATCCATGATCCTATGATCAATATGCTAAGCTCTGGGAAAACAAAACCAATAACAAAACGATCCTTGACTCCAAGAAACTTATATTCTATTGGGAAAGACACTGGGTCACATAAAAGCACATTCAGAATATATACATATAAGTATATACATTCATATATTCAGAATATATGCAAAATAAAAACAAGGTGATTTTAGGGAACTGGAGAAAGCTAGGAGAGAGGCATTAGCACTTGGGTTTATCAGGAAATACTTCCAGAGGAATCCTATAGATGGAAAAAAGAATGTCTTCACCATTGATCAATAATTATTTATAATCTACACAGTATAATCCACTATGTGCCAGGCACTATGTGAGGTATTGGTGAAACAAATACACAAAGAATGGAATAAGCTCTGCTCCTTATATTAGAGCTCTCACAACTCCCTGAGTTCACTGCTAATTAACCTTTTCTCTGACTCCTTTGTGTTTTTATTTGTTGGTTAGTCTGTCTTTGAATTATTTTCCTTTTGCTGAACACTGCACATCTACCCTTCTTCTCTTTGCTGCTATGGTATTTGGACTATTATAATGTGAAGGGATGATCACTCTTGTCCTCAAATCTAAAATTGCCTGTTTTTTCTTACCATTAAATTATTTTCAGGCAAGCTTTTCTGTCTAACTACATCTTTTTGGTCTAGAAATTCGGATGTTGTAGGGGTTTTGACCACAGAAATAATACTTTGGTACTAATAATAATCCAAGACTTAAAGAACTGGACATTGGAAGAATAAACAAAAATCAGAAAACTTCTTTAGGCTTTCAACAATTTCATGATGTTTTAGTTAAGCAAAAATTTGAACCCATAATTTTTACTCTGAAGTTTTAGATTTTCAGGAAGATGGGGTTGGCAGGATGGAGTTCATAGAACCATCCTTTACCTTATAGTTAAATAATATAAAGTGAAATGTAGTAAGTCAAGCCAAAAATAACCCTGCCGTGGCCATTGGAACCACTGGAAAGAATTATGAAATCCATATTTTATCTAGGATACTTTGACAAATGTTATTTATCACTTTTTTCTTCGCTTCTCATTCTCCAGAAACCTTGCTGTCTATCCTATTTGATAAATGTTCTAAAAGCAATGCAGAGATAATTCAGGATTTGACTATTTTAAAGAAGTAAGCCAAAAGTCAATTTACAGAATGATGCAAACATAGCATCAGTTTCTCATTAATAAACTAAAACATATTACCTTATTTAAAAACAATTTTAGAAGTGACTTGGGTTCAAATTACTAATACTTACCAACTTGGAGACCTTGGACAAGACACGTAACAACTCAAGCCTCAGTTTCTTCATTTGAAAAATGTGTCAAATGGTTCTAAATAGCTTCTCTGTTCCCTTCCACCTCTACACATGGATTAAGTACCTATTGTATATAAAATGATATACTATTCCCTATTTCATAAATGGTCAAAAGATATGAACAGATAGTTTTCAGTTGATGAAATTAAAATCGATAGTCATATGAAAAAATGTTCTAAACCACTATTGATCAGAAAAATGGAAATTAAAATAACTCTGAGGTACCACCTCAAGCCTCTCAAATTGACTAAAATGACAGGAAAAGATAATGATAAGTGTTGGAGGGGATATGGGAAAACTGGGATACTGATGCATTGTTGGTGGAGCTGTGAAGTGATCCAACCATTAAGGAGAGTAATCTGTAATTGTGCCCAATGGCACAATTTGTGTACCCTTTGACCCAGCAGTACCATTTCTGGGTCTGTATCCCAAGGAAATCATAAAGAAGGGAAAAGAACTCTCATGTGCAAAAATGTTTGTAGCAGCTTTTTTGTGGTAGAAAAGACTTAGAAAAGTAATGGATCCTCATCAACTGGGAAATGGCTGACGAAGTTGTGGTACAAGAAGATAATGGAATAATATTGTTCTATAAAAATGATGAACAAGCTGATTTTAGAAAGCCCTGGAAAGATTTACATGAACTGATGTTGAATGAAATAAGCAGAACCAGGAATACATTGTACATAATAACAGCAAGAATGTGTGATGATCAACTATAAAAGACTTGGTTCTTCTCAGGGGTTCAATGATCAAAGCTATCTCAATAGGCTTTAGACAGAAAATGCCATTTGCATTCAGAAAAAGAACTAGGGAGATGGAATATAAATCAACACATGCTGTGTTTTAAAAGAAAAGACAATATACTAAGAAGTATAGAGGGATAAAACTAGTTATAGATTCTAAGATCATAGATTTGGATCTGGAAAATTCAAACCCTTCACACAAAGAAATAAGTTGTCCTTCTTTTTAATTTTTTTTGGCATTTTAATAGTATTTTATTTTTCCAAATACATGCAAAAATAATGTTCAATATTCATCTTTTGCAAAACATTGTGTTGTAAATTTTTCCCTCCTTCCCCCTTCCCCAAGACAGCAAACAATCTGATATAGGTTAAATATGTGCAATTTCTCTAAACATATTTCCATATTCATGTTACACAAGAAAAATCAGATCAAATGGGGAAAATAAGTTGTCCCTTCTACATTGCAACTTTCCCAATCATGATTTCTATATATATCACAGTTTGGCATGAGAAATTAAATGGGAATTTGGGGGAAGTTTTGTGGGAGCCACAGATGGCATACAAAGACCAGCAGATGACATAGAAAAAGTTCTTTTTCTCACAGTATTTTTACTGAACACTGACCTACATATAATCTATGACTAAATATTTAACCCAATTTTTACAATAAGGTACTATAAAAATCCCATAAAAGAAAAGGGGAAAATTCAGACCTCTTCTCTGATATGAGGAAGAGTCAAAAAATTTTTACATGGATTTTCCAGATTGTGGTGGTACCCTGCCCCTAACTCCATGATGTGGAAGGAATAGCTAGAAATCAGATTAGTAGTGCTGAATAGTGTGTTGTCTGTGGAGACCCCATACTGTGGAGGTCTTCTGGAGTTTTTTGGATGAAAAGGATCCAAGTTTAGTGAGAAAGCCACCAGTTAGGCTAGTAGCTCCTTTTCCAGAAGGTGGAATCCAATAAAAAGTTAGCTACATATGAAAAAAAAAGTTACTTGCTTCTTGTGATTTCTGGTTTCTGAAAGTATTTAAAGATTTAAGAGAGTTTTATTTTGGAAAAATATATATATATACATATATATTCAATTTTCAGAAAAACTTCCTTTAAAGTTCCCTCTAGCAAGGAGATATTCCAGCAGGGAACATGTAGTTATAATTTTATAGGCTCAGAAAGTAAATGGTGTCCTGGCAGTTTAAAATTTCGGAACTTGCAGTATCAATTGCAAATCATTTGCAGTGGTTTGGCCAAGATTTTTCCTTGCATAAGCAAATACTCTTCCAAGTATTTGGTGGTGGTAGTTTAAGCAGCTGTTGGATATTAGCCTGGCTTATTTCTCTTTTTAAACTTAAGATGGGAGTCAACTTTAAACAGACAGACTTGACCAGTTTTAACACAAAATGAGAACTATCTTAGAAATGAAAATCCATAGAAAGTTCTGTCACAGCAAAGTAAGGGCGACAGTGTGGATGATTTGGGCTTGGAGAATCCAAGAACAGGTGTCAGTTATATAAGAACAATTTGGTTAGATATTCTGTATCCAGGGGGAAGACAGATAGAACCTGAAATATTGGATAGATACCAGGAGTCCAGATAGATAAGAATTTCGGAGTCTAGGAGATAAGACTCAATAAAAAGCACTTAAAATTGCCAAAGTTAGCCAAGGATTTTAGCATAAACAATTTTTTCTCTACTCTCTCTGATGTGCTTTGGGAAGGCAAGGGAGGTTAAGTTTGCATGTACAGTGAGACAAAGGGAAAAAGCCCCTATCGACTTATCTTGTTCCTCATTATTTTTCCTAAATAAGCTAAAAATATGTCAACAAAACCAAATAGTGGAATATATCTCAGCCCAAATTTTTAGCTAGACAGAACAAATAACAAACATTGTTCTTAATTCTCAGTCTTCAGGGGCTGAAGGTTTGGTCTTTCCAAAAATTCTAATACTTTCTCACATACATGCATAGATACACATATATATGTGTGAATATATGTATCTATACTTTTAGATAGATATTCATATGAACTTTACCTTTCAAAGGGAGAATAGAGAAAGAAATGTAACTAGAGAGCTTGAGAGCTTGCAGGTACAGGGAAAAAATGAGACGACATCTCAAAGTCAAGATTAAAAAAAATGACTAAAAACAGATTACTGTGCTAATCTGGAATGTTAGAAAGAGCTGAGTCCAAATTCTACAACACTTGCTAGTTATGTTACTATGGGTAAATCACTAAAACTCTCTAGGACTCAGTTTACCTATCTACAATGTGAGATGATAATACCTCTAGTTTCCCCCATGAGGTTACTGTGAGACTCAAAGTGATTTATGTAGAGCACTTTGGAAACATCAGTGTACTGTATAAATTCCAACTACTAATACTAATCAAAGCAGATATGACACAAGGGCTTAAAGTTCAAGGGCTTTAAGTGCTGGGAATTGGCTGGTTTGTAAGGTTTAAAGATCATAAAAGATGACAATTTGGGGGATGGAAGGAACCTTAGAAGATATCTAATTTAACTCATTTATTTTCCTCCTGAGCAAAGTGAGGATAATCGCAAGGTTGTTGTGGGGATCAAATGAAATAACATGTGTAAAAGGCTTTGTTAACCTTATAGAGCTATATAAATACTAGCTACTGTTGTAATTATGGTGAACGAGGCTGTTTTTGTTTGTTTTGCTTTTTCTTTGGGTCCTTGTGACACATAGTAGGCACTTAATGCTTATTCACTTGATTTGAGACTCATGCACAAAAACACATGTATAGTAAGTAGTAGACATGGGATTGAACCATAAGTTCCTTGGCTTTCTTCCTTGCTATAAATAAACCCAGTCTATTGAAGGGGACTCATCTGTTATGATATCATTTAACTTCCCTATGCCTCAGTTTCCTCATCTATAAAATGAGTTGAACTCTGATTGCCTCTCAGATAACCTTATAGATTTTTGTTCATATGGCAATCTAAAGTCAATAAATGATCCTTTTCAGATATAAATATTCATATAACAATCAATTTGGGAATAATTGTAGTTATTTATAGATATTTAATACAATCAATTATAAGTATTCACATAAGAGTCTATTTGCCTTCTTTACAGGCGACAAGTCTACCTGTTATCCTTTGAGGAGGGAATAGTATTTATTTTAATTAAGTCAGTTACATCCTCATCTGAAGGGATTTTCTTTGAATTTTTAACACAGTATGAAATGGAATTCATATTCTATATTCAGGTTGATTCTATTTACCATGAGAGACTTCTTAAGTTGCTTTGTTCCAAATGATCCCTTTCATTTCTTTGCCTCTATGAATGAGTAGAACTGGACCTCTCCACTTCTCTGGTCCTGACAGGTCTGAGCTAAAGGTAAGCATAAATCTTGCTGAGCAGAGTAGACAATCTCTATGACAATCAGGCTTGCCTGAGGGGACAATCAGCCCTTTCCTGGAACATGCAAACTCATCATCTCCTGGAATTTGTGCAAAATTGCAATCTGCAATCAAATTTATAAAGGGCAGTTCCCTGCCATGTTGCCATCAGCATTCTTATTGATGTGGTTTTGAACTACCTCTGTTTTTACCATCCCTTAATTCCACTGAAGAAATTCTAACATAAAACACAATGCATAGGGACAAGAACAAAACTTCTTAACGTGACCTCTTACTTGTTTCTTTTGGAGGCTTTGGGAACTATTTATTAACCCCTTGGATTATAAACTCTTTGGAACTCTCGTGGAGATCATGAAAGAGATCATCTGATGGCTCCTAGATTCTAGCCAGCAGAGAATCATGCTTTTTGGCTTTTTCTACTTGCTCTTTGTCCTCTTTCCATGTAAATGCTACGTCAAGGATCATTTGTTATTGCTATTGTTCGATTATTTCATTAGTGTCTGGCTCTCTGTGGGATTTTCTTGGCAAAGATACTGGACTGGTTTGCCATTTCCTTCTTCAGCTCATTTTACCAATGAGGAAATTGAGGCAAATAAAGTTAAGTATCGCAAAGCTAGTAAGTGTCTAAGACCAGCAAACTCAGGTCTTCCTGACTCCAGACCCAATGCTCTAACCAATGTGCCACTTGGCTGAACCCCAAGATTCATAGGATCATACATTTGGAGCTGGAAGGGACTTCCATCCAGACTGATAATTTTTACCCTAGATTTTCTGTAATTGGAGATTTGCCATTCCAAGTCTATTGAAATTGCCTTGAATCACCTCATTGTTAAAAAGAGCCAAGTCCGTCACAGTTGATCATCACATAGTCTTGTTGCCAAATTTTTCTCCCTCTCTTCCCCTCTTCCCTCCCAAAGACAGCAAATAATCCAATATAGATTAAACATGTACAATTCTTCTAAACATATTTCTACATTTGTCATACTGCATAAGAAAAATCAAATCAAAAAGGGAAAAGACATGAGAAAGAAAAACAAACAAACAAAGTAAAGGTGAAAATCCAATGCTTTGATCCACATTCAGTCATAAAGATCATAAAGCTAGTAAGCATAAGTAACAAGATTATATAATCATCAACTGTGATGGACTTGTACATTAATGTGATAATTCAAGGCAATTCTAGTAGACTTGGGATGGAAAGTGCCCTCTGCATCCAAAAACAGAATTATGGAGACTGAACGTGGATAAAAACATAGGATTTTCTCCTCTCTCATTGGCTCTCTTCTCACCTCTCTTGTTCTACCTTGGCATTCTCATTCCCTCCCATAACTTTAAATGTCATATCTATATCTTTGAATGTCACCTCCCAAGTTTTTATATCTAGACCTGAATTCTTTACTCACATAGAGTCCATCCTGTATATCCCAATGGTATCTCAAAATCAATTTAAACTTGCTCCTCCTGCCTTCACTGTTTCAGTCAGTTGTGCCATCATTCTCCTGGTCTCTAAAATCTTGATTCTAAATCTTAGTCTTAAATTTAACTCTTCTCTCTCTCTCTCTCTCTCTCTCTCTCTCTCTCTCTCTCTCTCTCTCTCTCTCTCTCTCTCTCTCTTCTCTCATCTTCTCAGCTCTCATCCAAATTGTTACCCAAGTACTTTCTGTTTTACTTCTATAATATGTCTTACATGAACTTCCTCTTCCCACGCCCATTCCAATCCAGACACCTGGCTTATTGAAACAGAATCTTAATAGTTCTTCCTATCTTCATTGTGTCCCTCTTTAATTCATCTTCTGTACAATTGCCACACTTTTCTTCTTTATGAATCAACCCTGTGATTCATTCCTCTGCTAATAAATCTTTAGTAGATCCCTATTGATTGCAGAATAAAGTTCATAACCTTTTGACTTTCATTCAAGGTCCTTCACTATCTGTTGGAATTCTACCTTTCTAGTCTTTTTACTTCCCACCCAGGGAGTGTATGGAATATTCAGGAAAGATTAGAATATTTGATGCAAGAGCCAGCCAAGTTCTTTTTAGTTCTGCTCATTCAGCTTTGGTGTCCATGTGGTACCCAAGTCTCAAACACTGAAGCAAGTAGAGCAGTCAAACCTCAATAAAACCATCTCAGCAGGTGGACTAAACCAGGTTGAGGGTAATTGACAGACTTCAAACTCATTGCTGCATGTGAAGACTTTCCAGTGGAATGGGCAAATGAGAATAAGCTATTCTAATGATCATGAGAGCTTGGTCAGATATCAAAGACATCAAGGTCATCCACTACATCACAAGTCATTGCCTGAAATCTTGGCTCTTATCTTGTCACTGGGCTTTAATGAGTCTGAAAGAGAGAATAAAGTTGATGACTTTGAACAACTACGCCCCATATCCAATTCACATGCAAGTGAAGATATTACCTTGTGATGCTATTAATCCTTCATCCTCAAACTTTCTTCTCTGCCTTTGCTCAGTCTATTCCCTCTTCTTGAAATGCTATCTTTCCCCTACTTTACTTTTTTAATTCTGACCTATATTTTGCAATTCAAATCAAGTGTCATCTCCTCAAGGGAATCTTCATTGATCATTTCCCTCCTAGTCAGGAATACTCAATGTTATTTTGGGCAAGTCACTTAATTTCACTGTCTGCCTCAATTTCCTGATATAATAATAACCTCCCAAGGTTGTAGTGAAGATCAAATGAGATAATATTTGTAAAGTACTTAGCACAATGCCTAGGTACATAGTAGACCCTTAAAATGAGGAATCCAGGTTTACTAGTGGAGATCATGGCTGTCCGTAGCAACTGTGCCCAAAAGTTGATATATACTAGGAGAGAATGGAAAGAAATTTAAGATGTTGCAACGAGCAGTAAATCAGACTAACAAGACTTAAATCACAAGGGTCATGTTATCATCTAATTTTTGTCCTATTCATCTGTGAGGTCAAATTCAAGATCATAGGATTGCAGATTTTGAGGTATATATGGATTAAGGGAAATTAACAATGAGGCCATGAGTTTTTGTTTTTGTTTTAAGGGAGGGTTTTTCCCCTTGTTTTTTGGTGTTTGGGGAATGGAAACAGCTTCCACGAAGAACTAAACAATTCTGGAAATTGCATTTTGGCTGTCATTTCTACAGGCTTTCATTTAGGGCTTTCTTTCAAGAGGTGATCTTTTAGGAATTCTTAAAATATGGTGTCTAAAGTCTTTTTTTCATCATGATTTTCAGGAAGTACAATGATCTTTAAATTATATTTCCTTTATAAATTTCCTGGTCAGTTGTTTTTGCTACTTACATTTTTTGAAAATATATTTTAAATGCTCGAAATCACTATTGATCAGACAAATGAAAATTAAGACAACTCTGAGGTACTACAACACACCTCTCAGATTGGCTAAGATGACAAGAAAAGATAATGATGAATGTTGGAAGGGATATAGGAAACCTAGGACACTAATGCACTGTTGGTGGAGTTGTGAACTGATTCAACCATTCTGGAGAGAAATTTGGAACTATGTTCAGAGGGCTATCAAACTATGCATATTCTTTGATTCAGCAGTGCCATTACTTGGTCTGCATCCCAAAGAGATATTTAAAAAGGAAAAGGACCTATGTATGCAAAAATGTTTGTAACAGTCCTTTTTGTACTGACAAGGAATAGAGAACTGAGTGGATGCCCATCAATTGGGGTATGGCTGAATAATGGTATATGAATGTTATGGAATATTATTATTCTATAAGAAATGATCAATGGTATAATTTAAGAGAGGCTGGAGAGACTTACATGAACTGATGCTGAGTGAAGTGAGCAGAACCAGGACATCATTGTACACAGCAAGATTATGTGATGATCAATTCTGATGATCGTGACTCTTTTCAACAGGGATGTGATTCAAGTTAGTTTTAATGGATGGTCTTGTGATGGAGAGAGTCATCTGCACCCAGAGAGAGGACTGTGGGGACTGAGTATGGACCACAGCATAGTATTTTCACTTTTTTGTTCTTGTTTATTTGCATTTTGTTTTCTTTCCTTTTTGATCTGATTTTTCTTGTGCAGCATTATAATTGTGGAAATATGTATAGAAGAATTGCACATGTTTACCATATATTGAATTACTTGCCCTCTAGGGGAGGGGATGGGAGGAAGGAAGGGAGAAAAAAAATGGAACACAAGGTTTTGCAAGGGTAAATATTGAAACTTATTCATGCATATGTTTTAAAAATAAAATGCTTTTGTTGTCTTTGTTTTAATGCTTCTTGCTGTTGCATTTAGTCATTCTCTTCTATTTGGTCAACTCTAATTTTCATAATGAACTTATGCTTAAGTTTTGTTTTTCTTTGAAGTTTTATCTGTAGATGTTTTGGAGACATTTATTTTTTCTGGTTTTTTTGTCGCGACAATTTCTCTTTATGGTGGGATTTTTTTTTTGTTTGCTTATTCTTCCAGTTGACTTTCTGACTATGGACTTTATTAATATAAAATTCTATATTCTAGGATCTGAGGAACAGCTCAGGCTCAGGATTCAAAACCTTTGTTTACTTCCAAAGAGGCCTAATCCAGGGTAAAAATTGATTTCTATAATTCTAGTCTGAACTTTACAAGTTCCTGAACTAGGTTTCAGTCCAATCAGCATTGTCTCTGGGCTTGCCTCTGATTAGAAATCCAGTAGACTGCAAATGGAAGTCACTATCAGCCAGCTAGATAGCTCCACAGGTTCAGAGTGACAGAATTGGAGTCTCCCCTTTGATTTGGAATTCCTTTGTTAGTTATTTCTTTGCAGGCTTAGGAACTGATCAGAGCCACAAAGGTAGTGTTTGTTCCTGAGCTTGCTCAGCACACATCCTCACCCTGTATGCTACCCCTAGGTTCAGATCCCTTCCTCAGTTCATTCTGCATATGTAACTTGGAAATGGGAAGTGAATGACAAAGCAATTTACAAGGCAGATTTTCATTGCTCCATCTCCTAACCCCCATTTGGATGTTAGGACATCTAACTGGCCTGGTAGGTGGCTCAAAATTTTAGTTGGCTCATGTATTCTGAAATGCTTCATGATTGATTGCAGGTTAAATGCAAACCTCAGACCTCATTATCTGTCTCCCTATGCTGATATGAGTTGGAAAAATGATTCACTGTGATATTTTTTAATTAATGCTTTTTATCTTTCAAAACATACTCATGGATAATTCTTCAACAATAACCCTTGCAAAACATTGTGTTCCAATTTCTCCCTTCACTCCCTCCCTCCCCTAGATGGCAAATAGTCCAATATATGTTAAATGTGGTAGAAAGAGATGTTAAATCCAATATGTGCATACTTATACAATTATCTTGCTGCACAAGAAAAATCAAATCAAACCAGAAAAAAATGAGAAAGAAAACAAAATGCAAGCAAACAAAAACAAAAAGAGTGAAAATGCTATGTTGTGATCCACATTCAGTCCCCACAGCCCTTTCTCTGGGTGTAGATGGCTCTCTTTATCACAAGACTATTGGAACTGACCTGAATGATCTCATTGTTGCAGAGAGCCATGTCCATCAGAATTGATCATCATGTAATACTGTTGTTGCTGTGTATGATGATCTCCTGGTTCTGCTCGTTTCACTCAGCATCAGTTCATGCAAGTCCCTCCAGGCCTCTCTGAAATCGTCCTGCTGGTCGTTTCTTACAGAGCAATAATATTCCATAACATTCATATACCATAATTTATTCAGCCATTCTCCAATTGAAGGGCATCTATTCAGTTTCCAGTTTCTAGCCACTACAAAAAGGGCTGCCACAAACATTCTTGCACATGTGGGTCCCTTTCCCTCCTCTAAGATCTCTTTGGGATATAGGCCCAATAGAAACACTGCTGGGTCAGGGGGTATGCACATTTTGATAACTTTTTCGGCATTGTTCCAAATTGCTCTCCAGAATGGTTGGATCCATTCACAGTTCCACCAACAATGTATCAGTGTCCCAGTTTTCCCACATCCCCTCCAACATTCGTCATTATCTTTTCCTGTCATTTTAGCCAATCTGACAGGTGTGTAGTGGTACCTCAGAGTTGTCTTAATTTGCATTTCTCTGATCAGTAGTGATTCAGAGCATCTTTTCATATGACTAGAAATGGCTTCAATTTCTTTCACTGTTATTTTTTTTTTAGATTTCCCTTATCAGGACTCAACTTAATGCATTTTCTGTATCTTTGTGGAAGAGTTTGGGTTGTTGGGAGCTCCCTGTAATTCTTCCCACTACTCCATTAAGGTGATCTCACAGAGCTCACTATCTTAACTTGCATATGAAGAGATTAAAGTCCAAAAAAGGGAAGTGATTTGCTTGTAATGCCAGAACCAAGACTTGAATTCAGATCTTCTGACTCCAAATCCAGTCTTCTTTCCACCTGACCACATTATGTTTCTAATGTCTTTTGTACATTTTCAATATTTCCAATTATATGTAAAAATCCACTTACATTGTTCAAATGGCATATCTGAGTTTACCATTTCCAACTTTGGCAAACTGATTCAGTATAATCAGTTTAGTCCTATGTGGTCATTGTTCTTTTGATATTTATTAAATTCTTATCCAAATCTAAACATTTTTTGACAAACTTTCTCTTTATTGAATTAAATTGAATTGAAAAATTTGACTATGAGCAGTGAGGTTGTCAAACAGAAAGAATCCAGGAAGATATGAGATTTTTTATTACATTTCATGATCATTAAGAGATTTTGGCTCTAAAGTTTTAAAACAAGGCCAAAATAGCCTGCATTTGTTTTGTTTTTCCTTTGGGAAGACATGAATTATTTTAAGGGAGTAGGGGTGAAGGTGGAGGAACAAGCTAATGAAAACTGCACTCTGGCCAAAGAGCCCTGTAATTGAATGACATAAGTGTAAGTGAATCAGCTACATATGGATTGTATCTCCTTGCATTTTCATGTATTATAAAAGGAGAATAACGCATAGAAAAATGTCCTTTTAAGTTTTAGTTTTTTGTTTTTGAAACAATGTTTTCAAAATGACAACCAAAACCTTATTTGCTTTGAGGGGATTATCTTTAGATTTTGTCAATCCATAAAACCCATATTTCTCGAGTACCTGTGTTTTGCATGGCCCCATGACAGATAGTTGTTTAAGAGTGATATGGTTGTTTCTTGTTGCTGTTTTTCTTTCCAGGAAAAAATAGAGTCCTGGAAATCTCATAATATCCTTTGAGTCTTAATTGTCTATGCTCTCGGAGTTTGTGGATAGGGGTGGAGGAAGAAAGAAGGAATAGTTAGTGAATAAAAGTGCATTATAGTAATAGACTTCAAGGTTTGTTTTTGGTTTGGAGCTGTTGTTTTGCTTTGGTTTTTGTTTATTTGTTTGATTGGTTAGGGTTTTTTGGTTTTGTTTTGGGTTTTTTTTGTTTTTTTGGGGGGGTTTTGGTAATTAAATAAGCCAGATGAGGAATTAAGTGAAGGTGAAACATTCATTCTTAGGAGCTCATGAATTTGGAGAAGAGGAAGCCAGCCAATATAGGAAGACTCATTTACCTCAGTGGTAAGTTGACCAAAGATGGGGGAGGAGAAAATGGGAGCGTTTGGCTATTCACTCAGCAGCTGGGATAAAATAGGGCACTTATCCAATTGCTCAAATAAATATGCCTTTCTAGATTTCCTTTGACCTATTTTCCAGAATCTTTAATCTCAGTTTTTATATCTTCCTTCATAAGGTACTTTTTATGGAAACCCCCTCTTTTTTTTTCTTTTGAATCATTGCTTTTTGTAGCTGTTGCAGAATTAGTCTCCTTATTTGGAGGATTTGGGATGATTTTTACTACTTGTTGATATTTTCTTTGATTTACTCATCTCTCCATTTCTTTTTTTTTTTTAGCATTCTCCTAACTTTATTAGAATAAGCACATTATCTTACTGATGTGGCTAAATGTATACATCAGATGATGGCCATTTCTTTAATTTCTGAATTGAAGTTTGTTCCAGAGACAAACTGGAGGATCCAGTGCTGTACCATTCAATGGAGTGTTTGGTCTTTCTTGGTTTTACCCTGAATTTCTGCACTGACCTCTACCCTCAGCCCATCTTCCTTTTCCTTAATGTCTGAGGTTCAGAATGTTGGAGCTTCAGGGTCTTCTGTCTTACTCATGACAGAATTCTAAGGACCTTGGAGCTCCCAGAGGTCTGGCCTATCTAGTCCAAGCACTGCCATATCCTTCCAGTCATCACCCCATGCTAGGATTTCTAAGGTCCTCACCCTTAGGCTTTCTAACTTCCATAGTTCTTTCAGAAGGCAGGATGGGCAGGCTCTCCACTCCCACATAGAACATAGAGCCATTCAGTCTCTGATTCCATTGGCAAGCTGGGATTGTTTTTTCTGTGATGACATTGGTGCTGTTGGAAGGCCCTTTTCCTATTACCCATGGCTTTCTGCCTGACTTTTTGATTGAAAAAAATAAGTTACTGTTTTCTCATTAGATTTCCTGATCATTATTTGGTCTGGTGTGACTTTCAAGTTTTTGCCAGAGTAGATATGTAGGAACTAAATGGTTTGCTTCCATTCAGACAACTATGTTCTCTAAGGTTTTCAAGATTCTTCCCCTCTGCTCAAAGTATATGAACATATTGATTTTCTAATATTAAAAATTGCATACCCAGTTCCTTCATCTTCTTTTTACTTTGTGCAAAAATACAAGATTGTGGATCATAGTTGTAGAGATAACCTTTGTTATTTTATATTCCATAAATTGTAAAAATGCACACATCTGGGTTAGGGTATCTTACTCTAGAAAAATATTCCTGAAATAAACTGGGTCCACTCTTTCCTAATATCTAGTTGATGTTAAAGTTGACCTTTACTATGATTGGTTTAAATTTTTCTTGTTAATGCTGCAGAATGCTGCCTAAAAGTACTGTATGAAATAATGATTTTATTCTTTCACTTAATGTAGATGCTTCTACATGTGAGCATCTCCCCATGAGACAAATAGAGACCTTCCTTCTTTATTTCCAGACTTACTACAGATCCTGTCCTCTTGGACCCAGCAAGATTGGTAAGTAGTGATGCCCTGAAGGTCAAGCTCAAATTTAATTTCACCATAATTAATGTTTTATTTCCCTTTCTCTTCTTTCTTTTCTTCTTTCCTTCCTTCTTTCTTCCTTTATTTTTTTTGAGTCTATTAGGTCTTCCTAACTTTGTCCAGGTTGGAAAAGCAGCAGCTACTCACAGGCCTGACTATCACTGTTAAGCACACCTGCTTTATTTCTGACCTGGTCTATTTTGTCCCTCCTGAGGCAACCTGGTGGCACCTGCAGGATCACCATACTGGTACCAAATCTAGCATCTCAGTAGGACTCAGAAGATGAAAGGAAAATATTTAAGATGAAAACAGGTTTTTTTTTGTCTGTGAAACATATTTCAGAGAGTATCAAGGAAGGTAAATAGGCAGGTAACTTTAGAGTGGAACTTTGAGTACTCTTGCTACCACTGTGATCAGAGGACACTCTCCTAAACTCTATTTCAAGCTTTCCAATGTTATTCTAAAGACTCAAAGGTCACAACAAATTGAATTACAGAATTGAGACTGGGAAAGAAGTCTGTTTTATCCAGCTGGCAGGTGTCCTTATCTTCCCCTTTCTGTTTTGTGCTCAGTCATTTCAGGTTTTTTATTACCCCATTTTGGGATTTTGAGGGGCAAAGTTACTAAAGCAGGTTGCCCATTCCTTCTCCAGCTCATTTTATAGTTGAAAATCTGAGGCAAATACTTAAATGACTTGCCCAGTATCATACAGCTAGTTAAATGGATGGATTTGAGCTCATGAAAATGAATTGTCCTGATTCCAAGCCCAGTGTCCCATCCACTGCATCATCTAACTCAATAATAACAACAACAAATATGACCCTTCTCTCTGTAAAATTCTATTTTCCATGCTGCTTATGTATTCATTTCTATATTAGCTTATTGAAATTGATGCTGTGGGCTCTCTGACTTTGTACAGATGAGCCTGTGTTCCAAGTATAATAAAATTCTGCAGATAAGTATCTCTACATCTTTGATTTGGTGATTAATAATGACATCTAATTAATGGACACTTGGATAATTTTCATTTCACAAGGATCTGCATTAAATTCTTTTTTTCTTTCTTATCAAAGACATAGCCAATTTTTATGAGGTATGTTGGTGAAAGTTTAAAAAGAAACTGTTCTCTTTTTAAGTTAGTTCAGAGTCCAGACAAGAGCCATGGCTCTTTCCCCCTAAATTTTGATTGGATTAGGGTAGATGTGGATTATTGGAGGGAGAATCATTAGGATGAATCATATTGATTCAAAATGATTCTCCAAGGATGTACCCAAACAAAGTTAAGCAACTATTGTTTTGTCCTTAAAACAAACTATTATCTAAACTGTGAACCCTTGCTCAATTTGAGCATAGGATTTTATTTATTGCCCAGGAATCCTATAAATCTGAAATGGCTTCTGTTAGAAAGATTACTCAAGGATTTAAGAGGACTGTTCTTTTGGATTTTTCTCTAAGCAGAAAAACACTTAAATTATAATAAGAACAGATTAATAAATTTGGTTCCAGACAGACTTGTGCATAAAGCACAAAATTCAAAATTTTCTTCCATGTAGGCCATTTAATCTAATAGTGTCAAACTCTCCTGGAATGAGTGCAAAATGAGTATATCCTGAAGTAAATTAAAATGTAATTGGAAAATAACTAAGAAAATAAATGAAAATAGAATACAACATAATGTTAATTTGTGAGTTTTCTAAGTCAACAAGTAGCCTATTGTATTTGAACTTGACACCAAATGTACACTTCCTCCTTTTTACAAATAAGGAAACTGAGCCTAAGAGATGTGATATGACTTACTAAGCCCACAGAGAAATGTTTGATTTGAAATTGGGTTTTCTTAACTTCAGGGCAGCTAGGTGGTAGAGTGGATAGAGTGCTGAAACTGCTCAGGAAGACTCATCTTTCTGAGTTCAAATCTGATCTCAATCGCTTACTAGCTGTATGACCCTAGACAAGTCACTTAATTCTGTTTGCTTGTTTCCTCATCTAACAGAATTGTACACAACTGGAAAAAAAAATGACTAAACATCTTTTTTGATTTCAAGTTCAGAAATTTAAGCACTCTAACTCACTATTCCCTCTCAATGTTAATTCTTCCTGATACCTAAAATGATTTGTCTGTAATTTGTTCTTGTAATTACATACTGGTCAAATTTCTCTCATAAGTAACTTGCTTATCAAGTCCTCTCATTGAAGGAGAAATAAAATATAACAAATTACACAATGACCCCAAAAAAGAGATGGTCTCATTTGTTGTTATAAAAATATATTGGCAATCCTTGGACCGGAGACATTTGGAGCTTTCTCTGTGACTACCCCAACTCTGCTATCTTAGATCAAATAGACTTCTCTCTAACAATTATAAAAATATCAGATAACTTGTTCATTGTCTGGTGTGAAGGAAGGCAGAATAGACATTTATAGTCTATTCTCCAAACCTTCTCCAAGGGAGATTAATTCCTGTCAGGAGGAAAAGCAAGAGGTTGAACTCTTCTTTCCTCAGAGGCGGTTCTAGGAGAGAATTATATCTATCTGCTCCCTTAAGCATCATCATTAGTCTAGGAGGTAGATTTTCAAGTTCAAGTTGTTTTCTGATTTCTGTTATTTGATGGGAAAAGCAGGACACAAAGCATTATATTGAAGACTTGACCCTTTCCCAACAAATACCAATTCCAGGATAAACACACATAGCAATTAGTCAAGAAACTCATTTATTCAAATGGCAGAACAGAAATCAAAGAAAGGATACATACAGAATATATATTAAGCAATACAAAGTGAAAGTGCTCTTTCATTGGGAACAAGGTAACTCAATTTAGCCAAGAAACAGGTTCCTAGATCTCTCCCAAGAATAAATTCTCCTAAATCTCTAGTTCAGCACTAAAGATAGAGACATGAAGGAGACTTTCAGTTCCTCTCATGTCAGCTTCTTTTCAAAATATTTTCCTTCAGCAATCTGAAATGGAGTTGATTCACCCACCTTCTAATCTAAAACTGGAAGCCAGAAGTGCCCAACTTCAAAAAGACTGAAAAGAACTGAAGAGCTTTCCTCTTCTCAAATGTCACTGCTTCTACCTCATCCCTCACTTGGGCATGGAGCATTGATCTCCACTAATAAGGAAAAAGTCCCATACTAATGAGTTCAGGACTGTGATTAAGCTATGATATTCCCAACCAATAGAATTCTCTCCCTTCTCAAATTTCCAACTTAAAGAGTAGATTGTAGGATTGTAATTAAAAAAAAATCTTTATACTCCCAGTGCCCAACACCATCATACTACTATGTAACCTTCATAGGTGATTAATCAAATTGCATGGAATTGAGTTTGTGGAGTATTTACTGTCTTTGTAAATTAAAATGTTCATAATTCAGGCATCTTATTTCAATTCAATTAATAAATATTTTGATTAAATAGTTACTATACGCAAAGCACCCTACTAGGTACTGGGATTAAAAAATTTTATTCAAGGACCTTAGAGTCTAGCATGTACGTACAAATAAATATGATAGAAAAATGTGCCAGAATTTAATTTCTGTTTATTTCACAATATAAATTGAAGTTCATGGATCTGGCTCAAAAATATTTTCATTGGCAGAATTTAAAATGTCAGTATATCAGGTCTTTTTCAGCATGATCTTTCTCAGGCTTTCCACTGGCTTCACCTAAAAGTCCTAACAACATATGGCAGGATATTTTGAGGAGACAGGCATTTGTGTAAAATTCCGCACTGCTTATTTGAATTGGATTCTAAAACATTATTTTAATAATTGCTACAACTCTTCTCCAAAAAAAGACAACTTCTCAATTTTTAATTTAATTATTTGAAATAGCCTTTTAAAAGAAATATTCTTCACAGACACTCAGTGTTGGAAGGAAGCTTAGAAGGCAACTAGGCTGACCTATGACTGAACAGAAATTTCCTCTTATTACCTCCAAGCAAGTGAGCATCCTCTTAAAGATCTCTAGCAAAGGGAAACCTCTGGTTTCCCAAGGCAGCCCATGCCTTGAAATGAGTCTGTAATTGTTAGGACATGTTTTCTTGTGTCAAGTCAAACTTGCCTCTCTATAACTTGTATTCAATGCATTGTATATGGTGTAGTCTCCAGTCTCCTTTGCCATTCTGGCTTCCTTAGTGTTTTTCATATTCTATTACGGATGATTTTTCCTCTCATTCAAAAGGTGTTTAGGAGGCTGGGTCAGGATCAATGCAAATTGTGCAAGTAATTTGTTTAAACCCCTCAATATAAGATGCAAAAACTAAACACCAATTAAAAATATAGTAAGATTAGAATTATATCTCAGATACTCACTACCTTCCATAAATACCATATGGTAATCCCTGGTCTACAAATAGAAAACTCAAAATGTCTTTAAGCATCCAATTAATAAGCTCAAACTGGCTCTAAAAATTTAAGAACATTTTCAATAGGTCTCAGGAAGTCAAATCAACAATGATGTAAAAGCAAGATATGTACATAATAAATATGAGATAATCAACAGAAACAAGATACTGCCTTTTAAGGAGAGAGTGAAAGTCTTCTTATTGAAGGTGGGATTTTAGCTGAGACTTGAAGGAAGCCAAAATGTGGAACTAAGGAAGGAAAAAAAAATCCCAGGCATGGGAGACAGCCAGTGAAAATATCCAGTGTCAAGAGATAGGGTATTATATGTGGAACAGCAAGGAGACCAGTTTAATTAAGTCATAGGATATGTAGAAGGAACTAAATTCTGAATAGACTCAAAAGGTGGTAAGAGTCTGGATTATAAAGAGTTTTAAAAATCAAAATTATGATTTTTATATTTGATGCTGGAGATGATAGAAAATTATGAAATTTGTTGACTAGGGCAGGAAAAGAGGGATATGATTAGACCTGAACTTTAGAAAGATCCCTTTGGCAGTTGGATGGAGGATGGACTAGAGTAGGGAGAGACTTGAGGCAAGGAAACTGCCTCTGGTTAAATATAATCAATCAATCAATATTTCTTATACAGATATTCAAATAGGTAATGGGATACAAGTACTAAGAATGAAACCATCCACAAGATGTTTACATCCTAAATGGGAAGACAAGTATAGCTAGATCCAGATAAGCCAGAAAAATAAATGCTCTATAATATTTCTATTATTCAAATTCAAATTTCCATTGGGTTGGAACCAAATATCACATTTTGCATGACTTTGAATAGTGTGAATTCAGATCCATAGCAAGTTTTCTCAGCCCTATTTCTAGCTGAACTCCAATGAAAAAAAATTTTAAAGGAATGAGAGAATAATTATAATAACATAAAACATGATATACATGTTTAAATTTGCAAAGTTCTTTAAATACACTATCATTTGACCTTCATACTAACACTATGAGGCAGGTCCTGCAAGAAATTGAGATCCAGAACTATTAAAAGGTTAGATCCTACAGCCATTAAGTGGCAAAGCTAGATTTCAAACCTGAGTCCATTTGGATTTCAAACCTTAGTCTATTTCACCTCCATTAAACATTTTTTGTATAGTGCTTTGTGCTACAAACACATATTGGGCAGGTAAATAAGATTTACCCCTTGCCTTGGAGGCTTTGCAATGTAAATGATTTGTTTCTATTTTAGAAATTATTTTATTGAGTGCCTTTACTTCATCTTTCCAGTCTTTCAAAATGCAGATTTATTAGTAGCCAGCAATATATCTTGTCAAGACAAAAGTAATATGAAAGAAGTAGCAAAGCAGGAATTCTCTTGTGAGCTATGGAGTGCATCTCTACCCATCTGTATATTTCATCTATTTGTTTGTGAACTGAAATCTTTGGGTGAATAGTACCCAGAATATACTACAAATTTCTTGATCTTTATTTAACTATATAAAATATTCAATTTGGTCTTATTTTCCTTTTTTGTATTCATTTAGAAAGATGGTTTATTTAATGCAGGCCACTTGTTTCCATTTATGCCAGTCTTAATTCAGTAATTATTAACAGATGAAAAAGGAAATCCATTGTTTTCCTTTATATCAAACAAGTTACATTATAGTCGCATTACATATCTCAGCCTCAGGCAGCCCGTTGGACTGAAAGGCATATTTTAAAGCATCCCAATTAGTATATCATACACAACACCAAAAAAATAAACCAGGGTAATCCCACCATAAGGAATTCTTTATGAGAAGAACAAATATTCTCATAAAATAAGTTATGGTTAAACCATGAAAAAAGAATGGGATTAAATATAATCTGCTGGCATTTAAAATATTTAATTTCTGACTCAAGTGATGATACCCATAGTATTCAAATAAATTAACAAATTTTTTCCTAAAAAATATAGTTTTCCTGGTGGGAAAAAGGGCAGAGATATGAACGTAAGAAACCCCCAAGTGAGATAGTTCATCTAAGCCTGGCTCTGATAGCAGCACCCAGATACATTTAGTGGAAGTATTCTATTTAAAAAAAAATTTATTGATACTTCTAGCTTTATTTTTTACATTCCCATAATTTCTCCATGGATTGTTTTTCATCATTCTCATATCCTGTCTGTCTCTTCTTTTTACAATGATATAGTTTATCAAATGCCAGTGTTTTCAATAAGCCATGAAGTACTTTGCATTTAAGGAAATGGAAGACACTATTGGTGATGAGAAGGTCATGAGATACAAGCATTCAGTAGTAAATGAACATTGCTTTTGTTGTTTCTGATTCTATTTCTCCTAAAGACTCCCTTCCATGTCTGATAATCTGTGCTTTACTCTAGCATTAAAGTCACCCAGAATTATAAGTACATCCAGTTCTGACTTTATAAACTGGATTTCATGTCCTATATCACTCAGGGCTGCTATTTGGATGCAAGATCTGAAGAGTTCTCTCACAAGAGCCGTTTGCCTTTCAGATCTACTGGATTTCATGTAGTCCATAAACATGCATATCCCATGTACCAGAGGTGTGGAATAATCTTTGCAAAGGTTTTTGTGTTTCCTGCCATAGTAAACAGACTAGGGTTAGATTAATTTTAAGGCACCTCTTCTAGTCCCTTCCTTTTGTCCAGAAGTGAGGAAGGTGGTCCTTAAAAAAAGGCTGTAACATCCCAAAGGGCTATAAAACTGTGCATACCATTCACTTGAACACTACTAGGTCTGTATCCCAAAGAGATCATAAAAAGGCGAGAGGATCCACATGTATAAAAATGTTTATACAAGTTCTCTTTGTGCTGACAAAGAATTGGAAATCAAGGGGATGCCCATCATTTGGGGAATGGCTCAATAAACTGTGGTCTATGAATGTAATGGAATATTATTGTTTTATAAAAAAATTAGCAACTGGATTTCAGAAAAACCTGGAATAGCTTACATGAACTGAAGCCGAATGACGTGAGCAGAACAGGAAAGCATTGTACACAGTAACAGTGACCTTTTGTGATGATCAACTTTGATAGACTTTGCTCTTCCCAGCAATACAATGATCTCAAACAATCTAAGACTCATGATGGAAAATACTATCCATATTAAGAGAAAGAGCTAAGGAGTCTAAATACAGATCAAAGTATACTATTTTCACTTTTTTGTTTTTATTTCTTTCTTGTGGTTTTCTTCTTTTGTTCTGATTCTTTTTTCATAACATGACTAATGTGGAAATATATTTGATAATCTATATTGGATTTCTTGCCTTCTTGGGGAGGGGAAAGAAAGGGAGGAAGAAAAAATTGAAATAAAAATTTTATAAAAGTAAATGTTGAAACTAGTTTTACATATAAACAGGAAAAATAAAATACTATTAAGTGGGGAGCAAAAAGGTTGTTTAGACACTCGGGGGAATCTCAAATCTTACTGCTGCTTCAGCCCAGTGAGATGATTCTTTGTTCTGGGCCACCTCTGTGCAGGGATGTGACAAAAACTCCCAGTGTATACACCTTCTGTTTCATCACTTGCCTCTTACCATAGGTATTTGAAGTAGGTAAAAAATGGCAAAATTATGGATATCTTTTGACTTGTTCACAAATTGGATTTTTAAAAGGCAGTTGCACAGTCATTAGACTCTCTCTTTCACAGTCACTGGAGTCCAGTCACAAGACAAAATTCAAGATGATGGCTCAGGATGCAGTAGATGACCTTGTGTCTTTGATGTCTAACCAAGCTCTAAGCTTTCCACAGTTTTTGTTCCTGCAACGTTTATGGCCTGCTGGCACAAATTGTTCACATCTACCTGTTCTACCATGGAAGTTCTTACATGTCTGAAGTAGATACCCTCCTAACTCACTGATGCTTTTTGAGGTCCATTGTTTGTTTACCTTCTCTAGCCCATCTTCCTAAACAGTTTTTACCAGGATGTAGCCTCTTCTCATACTGCAGTTTTTTGGAGATACCAAAGGTGAAAAGCAACCCTGAAAAATTGTTTTCACACCAGAGATACTAGCCTTTCCCTAATCACCCTGTGCACCCACTTCTTTTAATCCCATATCAAAGATTGAGTCAAGGAGATTGTAGAAACTTTAGAGATTACTTTTGAGGAAACTGAGGTCTTGGGAAATAGAATAACTTAGTGAGAGAAGTTAGACTCAAGCCTATTTCCTTGTTTCCCCCATTGCATTAGTCTGATTTACTAGATGATTTGGTAGGCAAAATTTATTTACTCTTCTAAACCTGAGCCCCTATCCCCACAATAACTGCCATTTTAAAATATTTTTTTAAATTCTATGTTATGTCCAGTCCTAAATCCTCCCCCTTTCTCTTTATTCTCTCCACCTAAGGAAAAAGAAAGAAGAAAGAAAACATATTACAGAAATAGTCAACCAAAACAAATTTTTTCCTATGCTAGCTCTGAGATTCCCAGTATTTCTTTCTTCCCAGATTCTTCCTACCCTGTTACTCAGTGTCTGTCTTCTTTCAATCTCTGAGTACTGGAAAGCTCTTAAATCCTAACTATGTCACATTTCTGGCCAGATCCCATCCTTAATGTCAACAGACCTCTTTTTTCTACCCAAGCCTCCATGCACTGGACAAATTTTCTCACTGTGACTTTTTTCTTGACTTTTCCCACAGAAATTTGTTCTGATATGTTTCCTAGATCTTTGTGAAAGAGGTTTAGTTGGTAAGCTAGGCTATATTACTTCCTCTTCTCTGCCATCTTGAGTATATCTTCCATACTCCTGTGTGTTTGTTCTGGCTGTCCCTCATGCCTGGAATGCTCTCCTTCTTTGTCTCTACTTTCTGGCTTCCTTCAAGTCCCAGATAAAATCCTAGTTACTGATCTCCCTTAATGCTAATGTCTTCCCTCTGGTGATAATTTCCAATCCATTCTATATGTACATATAAATATGGGTATATATATATATAATATATACAATATATGCAATACATAGGGAAGGGGGAAAAGGAGAGACAGACAGAAAGAGAGAGAGAGAGAGAGAGAGAGAGAGAAAAAGAGAGAGAGAGAGAGAGAGAAAAGAGGGGAGACAAAGAGAAGGGGAGAAAGAGAAACAGAGAGAGGGAGAAGGAAAGAGAGAAAAAACCGAGACAAATGGAGAGACAGAGAAGACATATAAGACATTAAGACAAGACTAAATAGCTTCATTGATGTCATCAGAAGCAAAGCAGAAAAGTTCAAGATGGGGGAAGTAGAAAACTGGGGAAAAATTTGCATCCAAGGTTTCTGATAAAGGCCTCATTTCCAAAATATAGAGAGAATTGACTCAAATTATAAAAATGCAAGCCATTTCTCAATTGATAAATGGTTAAAGGATATGAACAGACAATTTTCAGATAAAGAAAATAAAGCCATTTCTAGTCATGTGAAAAAATGCTCTAAATCACTATTGATTAAGAAATGAATGCATATTAAGACAATTCTGAGATACCACTTCACACATCTGAAATTGACTAAGATGACAGGAAAAAATAATGATAAATGTTGTGGGGGATGTAGGAAAACTGGGACCCTAGTACATTGTTGGTGGAGTTGTAAATTGATTCAACCATTTTGAAGAACAATTTGAAACTATACTCAAAGAGCTATAAAATTGCATGCTCTTTGATCCAGCAGTATCTCTACTAGGTATGTATCCCAAAGAGGTCATAAAAAAGAAAAAAGAACCCATGTATACAAAAATGTCTGTAGCAACCCTTTTTGTAATGGCGAAGAATTGGAAACTGAGTGGATGCCATCAGTTGGGGAATGGCTAAATAAGGTATGCTGTATTAATATAATGGAATATTATTGTTCTATAAAAATGATCAGCAGACTGATTTTAGAAAGGTCTGGAGAGATTGAAGCTAAGTGAAGTGAGTAGAACCAAGAAAGCATTATACACAGCAACAACAAGATTACATGATAAGCAACTGTGATGGATTTGGTTCTTTTCAACAGTGAAGTGATTCAGAGAAGTTCTAATAGACTTGTGAGGAAAATAATCATCTGCATCCAGAGAGAGAACTATGGAGGCTGAAATCACAACATAGTATTTTCACCTTTGTTGTTGTTTGCTTGCTTGTTTTTTTCTTTCTCATTTTTTCCTTTTCATCTGATTTTTCTTGTGTAGCATGATAAATGTTGAAATGTGTTTAGAAGAATTGCATGTGTTTAATCCGTATTGGATCACATGCTGTCTAGGGGAGTATGAAAGGAGAAAAATTTGGAACACAAGGTTTTGCAAGGGTGAATGTTGAAAACTACCTTTGCATGTATTTTGAAAAATAAAAAGCTACTTTTTGGGGGGAAGGGAGCTGAGGCAATTGGGGTTAAATGACTTGCCCAGGGTCACACAGCCAGGAAATGTTAAGCATCTAAGATCAGATTTGAACTCGAGTCCTCCTGACTTTAGGGCTGGTGTTCTATACCTTGTGCCACCTAGCTGACCCAGCTATTATTATTTTAAAAAGAAAGAAGGAAAAAAAGAAAAGTACAAGGTGGGATAACAGTTGAAAAATAACAGTGGGCTAAATTAAGCCACAGGTATCCATGCTAATGGTGTCCTCCATAAAGGCAGACAATCAAAAGTTGTATGTTTAATTTCCTGCTTATATTATGCTTCAAACCTTGCATCTTCAGCACCTTGGACAATGCTATGCACATAAAAAGGCATTAATAAATTATATTTATGAATTGAATAAAATAATAGGGATTATAAATTTTGTCTTTGTGACTCTTACTGGCAGGAAAGAAGCACAATTGGTTAATCTGACTAAAAGGGAAAAAATATGCTACAGATGATCTACTCTACTACTTGAAGGTGATCCAAAAAAAACTTTCACCTTATTGCTTATGTTCAGAACAAGAGGACAATAAACTCAAACTCAATCAGCTCTAAGAAGGAGCTGAATTGAGACAATATGGGCCACAAAGTTCTCTGCACAGTGATTTCTTGTCTTCTCATTGCTTATTATGTATATTCACCTATACCAGAGAATATGGAAGAACAATGGAAAGTCATGTTCTATAATGCAGTTGGCAGAGCTCTTACAGATCTGGTAAGAGAAACATTTTCATTCTGAATATGTACTTTATAGATTTCAAATGTCTCTTTCTATTAGTTGATACTTTAGACCAGGAATTAATTTTATTTTTTGTTCAATCAATGAGATAATATTAATTATTTATTTTTACATAGTGCTATGCAAGGCATAGTCCCTGATTAGTAAAAACAAAAACAAAAACATATAGCTAAATAAGAAATGAAAAAATAATGGAATACAGAAGAATTTTGGTGGTTGGTGTTCAATTTAAAAGTCTTCTCTCCCCCCCAACTTATTTTTTAATTTTTTGAGATTCACTTTAATGTCTTCACTAAATTTGACATGTGCATATTTACAATATACACATGGGGAGAGAGGGACAGGAAGAGAGAGAGAGGGAAAGGGAGAAGGTACATAAGACAATAAGACAAGACTGAACAGCTTCATTGATGTCATCAGAAGTAAAGTAGAAAAGTCCAAGGTGGGATTAAATACAATATGATCTATCTCTAGATCCCTATGTTTTATTTTTATTAAATGCATTCACTTCTGTCCAAATATTTGCTTAGTGTTTATTTAATTTTCTTCATTGTTTGAAAGTCCCCTTCTTGCCCTATAGAATTGATTTGGCCAAGGAAACACTGTCATATTCTAAGGAATAGAGTTCAAGGTGGCCTTTCGCTAGAACCCTGTGCAAATGGGTTAGCTAATGCTTTTTCAAAATGACATTACCTGGGAATAGAGAGATCATAAAGTAATATAGACTACCTTGGGAGTTCAAAGAATTAGTGCTGGCATCCTAGGATCATCAGTTTAGAACTGGAAGAGACCTTGGAGAGTATTGAGTTCAATCTTGTAAATTAATGACAAGGGCACAGAACTGTTTGGCATCAATAAACCTTTTATAATTAGCCCCTTCCCCAGTCTTTCCAGTCTTCTTGCATCTTACCCCCAATGTACACTGACCTGTTGACAGCCCATATGTCTGCTCTGGATAGCTTCTCTGGTTTTCCCCATGCCTGGATTTCTTTCCCTCTTTTCATTGCCTTCTGGCCTCCATATTTTCCTTCAAGTTCCAACTAAAATCACATCTTCTAAAAGAAACCTTTCCCAACCCCTATTAATTCTCGTGCCTTCCCTCTGTTAATTGTTTCTTATTTATCATATCACTCATAAAATTCTGGTAGCTCCTTATTACTTCCAGAATTAAACAGAAAATTTTCTGGCATTCAAAGCTCTTTGTAACTGGGTCCTTTCCTATCTTTTCAGTCTTCTTATACTTTTCTCTCCCTTGTGTACTCTTTGATCCAGATACATTGGTTTTCTTGTTATTTCCTACACTAGATTCTATATATCCACTCAACTCTGCCTCTTTTTACCCTACCCACTCCAGTTTCTTCCTTCTGAGATTTCTTTCATTTGCATTGTATATATTTTATATGTTGTCCCCAATAGAATGGGAGCCTCCTAAACACAATTACCAATTTTTGCTATTTTTATAGCCTCTTTTTAGCCCAATGTCTGGCACATGGTAAGTGTTAAATGAATGCTATTGTCAATAATACTATGTGAGGCTCTCAAAAGATCTCAGAGATGAGTTTCTTAACCATTTTATGCCATGGATCCTTATGATATTCTGGTGAAGCCTATGGATCCCTTCTTAGAAGTATGTTTTGAAACTGGTGGCACAGTGCATTGAACAGTTCTACAATTCGTATCTGACCTCAGAAACTTATTAATTGTGTGACCTTGAGCAAAGCTGTATAAGTTTTATCTCAATTTCTTCAACTGTTAAATGTGGATAATAATGCCTGCCTCACAGGACTGCTGTGAGGTAGCACAGTACCTGACATGTAATAGGCAATGTATAAATATATATTCTCTCCCTTAAATGCATAAAATCAAGGACATAGAATTTCAAACGAAAGCAATTATATTGAAATATAGAGATCGATTTAAAAAATTATGGACTCTCTTTCCTGGAGGAATAACTAAGCATCTCCATTCATTATCAGATTAATAACCTAAGGGAATTTATATTTCAATCATCATATGGTCAATTTTCTGTGGAATTGAATGAGACTCCATGTAGGTATTAAACCTAATATGTAAGATATGTGTATGAATGTTTGTGATGGGGTGAACAATAACAAAGTTGTGCCCAGCCCTATCTCCAAGTGGAGAGATCCTCTCACCAGTAAAGCATACAAAGGACCCTTCAAAAAGATCTGCAGAAACACTCTTCTTGGCTTGAAGAAGGCTTATTTGGGCCAGTCCCTCTTAACTCATCTAAACCAATTTTGTCCATACTCAACAGACTTTGTAATGAATCTTATAATATGAGGGAATGTCATTGCCCTCCCTTCTGCTTAAGTACTTTGGATAGATCCATGGCAATGCACTCATGCCTTCTGATCTCTTCATATTCTTACTCCTGGTTGGTTCTTAGTTTTGTTTTTTAACTTTCTAATCATTCTAAGAATTTTCCTATGTTTCTTTGAATATTTCTGGTTCTTATAAGATTTCATGTAAATCTAGAGCACCAGCCCTGAAGTCAGGAGGACCTGAGTTCAAATCTGGCCTCAGACACTTAACACTTCCTAGCTGTGTGACCTTAAGCAAGCCATTTAGCCCCAATTGCCTCAGCAAAAAAAAAAAAAAAAAAAAAAAAAAAAAAGATTTCATGTACATCAATGCAACATTGAGACTATTCTTTCTTATGCATACCTGACCCACTGGAATCCTCTTTCTTTTCTTTTCTTTTCTTTTCATTGTTCTTTTTAATTTTTTCCCTTTTTAGATCATTAGCTCATTAATCTAGTATTGACAGGGATATTAGAGATCATTTATTCTAAATCCCTCATTTTATAGATGAAGAAACTGAGAAAAATAAAATGTCTTCTCCAAGGTCATACTCTAAAGTAGTAAGTGGCAAACTGAGAATTTGAATTCAAGTTCAAACTTTAAATTCAAACTCTGAGTTTAACACTCTGCCCCACAAGGTCCCCAATTCCCATATCCTTGAATGGTGGTTTTAATCTACCTCTCAAAGGAGAATTCACTGTTGGGGAACCACATACTACATTTCTCACTGGGTCACAATGGTGTAAGGACTTTCTATATATCCTTGAATACTTCCTGCCACAAAAAACTATCTTTTTTGATGTCAGTATCCTCCATATGGTGCAATCTAGTTATGACTATGAGGACATTATAATTTCAGGGGAGAAATGACAGCTATTGGTGAGCCAAATTATATGGAAAGATGCAAGATGAGGAACAATTTATGGATTTTTCATCTTTTTCATCTTCTTAGATTCTGGGTCCAACTATTTGTCTATCTGTTGTCCCTGTCCCAATATATAGATTAATGTAATCTCCTCTCTGAAGAGATGGGTTGCAACACCATTCTATCATCTGGTAAATAAGCATTCTGCATCCACTTTGTTTTGACTTTTTGAAGGCTACACTGATTATTTTTGAGTGACTACTGAGTCATCATGGTAGACTCCATTCAGTCAACAGAGCATTACATGAAAATGAGACCATTTCCTCATCTATTTGACTTTGTGCTAGAGATCATCTATGACACAAGTGTAGACCCTTGACCACATCTCCCTATCTTGTGTCTTGCTTGGTACTATTGCTCAGCAGATTATTAAACCAAAGTTGATTTTTATCAAAGTTATCTTCCTGATTAAAGCTATTATTTCATAGATGGATAGACATATACAAATAAACATATGACATATGATATGTGTATATGAAATATATGTGATATAATGTTAATATGTATGGATAAGATAAATTGAACATGTCACATAAGATAGATTTTGCTTTAAATTAATTTTTAATTCACTAAAAAGACATGATGGGATCTATATTCTGTCCATTTATCAGTGTATCAAGACTCTAAAAATAATCTTCTAGGAAAAATTGCCTGCTCCTTCCTCATATTTTCCTTATAGTGAACACAGATCATTCTTGAAATAGAGATAGAAAAGTACGTATTTGAGCAAGAATTCTTTTACTTTTGTTTTTGTATTTTCAGTGTCTAGTATGAGACCTGGCACGCAGTAGGTATTTAGCTTCTTATTGAATTATATTGAAATAAATCTGAGTTTATTGTAGAATTGGTATTGCTAGTCATTATCTTTTTCAATGCTTTACTTTTTGATATTTCTTAAAGATTTACTTCTGTGTTTTTGAAATTGTATTGTCTTACTGTGATCCTACATCTCTGAATGAAACTTAACAGAATGGGATAGATGTAAATCCCAAAGGATGAAAAATCCTGAGAGGATTGCAACCTGCACCTGTGGAGGGAGTAGTTGTACCATGACAGTCTAGTTCTTAAACTGAACTCTTCTTAGCACTGAATGGGAGAAAGTTTTAAGATAAGAATTGAGGGGGCAGCTAGGTGGCGCAGTGGATAGAGCACCAGCCCTGAAGGACCTGGGTTCAAATCTGGTCTCAGACACTTAACATTCCCTAGCTGTGTGACCCTGGGCAAGTCACTTAACCCCAATTGCCTCAGCAAAAAAAAAAAAAAAGGAAAAAAAAAAAGATAAGAATTGAAATCTCCTTATCTTTACGTTCCTCAATTATTTAGTAATAAAATCAGGGAGTGAACACGATGGAAGGAAAAGTATTTCAAATCACATTAATATCAGAGGAACAGTCCTAGGTCTGCATATTATAATCATAGTCTCACCTAAAATGACTGTTCACCTTACTTTTGATTTGTACTTTACCAGGCTTTTCTTATGGAGAAGCTAGGGCTGATGCACCATGGAGAAATTTTCTTTATGATGACAAGATTGCTGAACACAGCCCCAATTTCAGATGAAAACCTTACAGTGACTGACACAACATTTGTCGGAGTTCCCGTACGTTTATATGTGCCAACAAAGAAGCTGGATGGGCTGAAGAGAGCTGTGATTTATATTCATGGTGGTGCAATTTCCTTTTGAAGTGCTGGTGAGTATAATGTTTCCTTAGGAAACAATGTGGCTCTGGTAGAATTGTTACATAACTTTTTTGTTTGTGAAATTCCATGATTGGTAATACAAAAATCATCCCTCTCAGCAGAGAGAAAGACATCATAAATAAAAGAAGGACAAATATTTAGTTGTGCCTTAAATTATTTCTTTGGAACTAAGGTGTTTTTTCCTCCTTAAAGTTTTTTATGTTATTGCATTGATATATATATTTTTTATTTTAACCATGTTTATTTCTAAATATGGGGTTTCCCTTACAATCAAAATAAGGAAAAACAAACACAAAAATATTAGACAAAACTAACCACACTCTAAGGATTTCTGTCGACAATATATTCATTATTCTATGCCTAAAGTTCCTCACCACTGCAATAATAAATAATGAAACAGTCAATTAGTGAAAATAATCTTTTATTTTATGTCAACCCCTGTGGTAAGTGCTAGGGATGAAATAGATGGGAATAAAATGCATGTTCTCAATCCTTTTCCATTTCAAGTATGAGTATGATAATTACTCAGTCAATTATTGCTGATTATTCCTGTTGTTGCCTTCTTTCTCCTTCTATTTCTCCTTTTTCCTTCTTTTCTTTCTTTTTAATTCCTTTTCCTCCTTTTTCCTTCTCCTGTTTCTTCTTCTCTATCTCATCCTTCTCTTTCTTTTTTTCTTCTTTCTCTTCCTTCTCTTTCTTCTTCCTTTTGTATTTATTTCTAATCTTTAATATTTAAATTGAGTTCAATATAAGGTAATAAACAAAAAGCCTAAAAGCTTAGGCTTTCACTAACTGAAGCAATATACAAATGCCATAGGAAAAGTAGCTCCCTTTGGACTTTTAGTGTGGTTTGGTTTGAAGACACATTTCAGAAAGCTGAATAGATAATTTCAATAACATTAGGCAAATTAAAACATATTCTCAAACATGAGTCTATAAAGCAAGATTTAGTTGGCTATAATTTTTGTCCATCAATCCTTGACTAATTGTTGATCTAATCTACTTATCATCCATACTCAACCAGTAAGTCACCAAGATTTACTGAATTTACTATGAGGATCTTGATGACCTAAGTGCATAAAGTCCTGGCTTGGAGTCAGGAAAACTCATTTTCATGAATTCAAATCTGGCCTCAGAAACTTACTAGCAATGTAACTATGGGCAAATCACTTAAATCTGTTTGTCTCAGTTCTTCATCTGTAGAAATGAACCGGAGAAGGAAATAACAAACTACTTAAAAATTTTTGCTGAGAAAACCCCAAATAGGGTCAGGAAAAGTCAGGCAGAACTGAAAAATAATGAAGCAACAGCAAAAATGGCAAAGTATGTGCCAGGCATTTTTTTAAGAACTGGGGATACAAAGAAATGCAAAAACAAGGACCCCCTTCAAGGAGCTCACATTTGAATGAAGAGGAAAACATTTTAATAACTATGATCATAAGAGACATCTCCAGTGTCAATGGAAGATACTTTTAGAGGGAAGGCAGTTGGGAGATGAAGAAATGGAAAGAAAGTACAATTAGAACTGAGTATTTAACATATAATTTACAACAGCAAATAAATACAATCACTTTATATGTGGCAAGTGCAAAGACTTAAAATTTGTGAATAAGAATTCATTACTTGGTAAAAATTGTCAGGAAAACTGGAAAGAAGTATGGCAGAAACTGAGTATAAACCAATATTTCACACATTTACCAAGATAAAGTCAAAATGGATACATGACCATAAAGAGAAACATTACAAGAAAATTAAAAGAACATTGGACTTATGGATAGGTGAAAAACTTATGATTAAAAACAAGAGATATGGAACAAAGTTAGGTATGAAATGAATAATTCTGATTAATTAAATTTAAAAAGGTTTTACAATGTAATCAAGATCAGAAGGAAAGCAGAGAATTATTGAGAGGGGAGGATTTATAGAATTTCTTAGATAAAGATTTCATTTTTCAAATATATAAAGAAATGAATACTTAAGAAATCCAGGAAACCTAGGAGTCAGAAATGATGAGGAAGAACATTCTCAGCATGAAAAGCAGTCAGAAGAAAGAATCAGAAGAATATTGTATCTAAGGAACAGCAAGTAGCTGGATCCTAGAGCCTGGTCAAATCATGTCAACAAGCATTTATTAAGCATTTACTGCACAAAGGAAAAAAAAAACTATCATGCTATTATTCCTGATATATTTGCTATAGCCTCTCCCCACCTTCCCCTAGAAGGGACCTCCTTCTAGTTATTCTAAGTATTCTCCAATAAAATCCTTTCATGGCAGAAAAGTGCTTGACCAATATCTTGGCACTTTTTTGAAACCCTTTTCTCCAACTGTATTATTTCTGTCGAAATTCTGGTCACTAAATCTCCAAAGCCAACACATGACTGTCACAAATATAATTATAATTTTTTAAAATTTATTTTTCCCTTAAAATACTTGAAAATCTTTAGATTCCTATATATCTGGTGGCAAACTACCTGGAAAGAAAATTGCATATAACACTTGGAAGGAAACCTGGGTGTTCAAAGAAATTGCAAGAAAATATAAAATTCCAACTAAATTTCCAAGATCTCTGAGAAAAAAAAATATGGAGGTATATGTCAGTGGCTAATGGATGCCATTAAGGTAACTGACAGTGAATTAATAGATGAGTAAAAATAATTTTCAGCCACTTACTATGTGTTAAACCCTGTGCTAAACCCTGCCTTTGAGCATAACATTCTCTAACTTACCACTGATGGAAGGTCTAGATATTGGGGTATGAGATGATTCTGAAAGTGGTACACATTAAGCCTTATCCCTATATCCCATGGCCATATCCAAATGTCTCTCACTTAATCTCAGTACCAGGATATTGCTTTTTAGAAGCTGTCATAATGCTGAACCTCTTTTTTCATTTTGTAGTCCTTGTTCCGAATGAGATGTTCTGGACTTGGTAACAATTGAGTCAAGATCAAAATTTGGCCCTCGTCATTCCTGCACATTTTTACTTGTGTTGGCCAATGTCATCAACGTGATATTTCTCCTTCCAACAATGCTGCCTTGACCAGAAGGATAGCAGGTGAACTGGATGCTGTTGTTGTGTCATCTGAGTAAGAAGTTTTTCTTATAAAATGATGTTTATGTTTTGTTTTGGCCAAGGGGAGGAAACATAACTCATTTTTACCAATGTACCAAATGATAGTTACATCCCATTATTTTCATTAAGGTTGCTTAATGCTTGGGAAGTTAGTATACATCTCCCAGGGAGCACTATTTATGCTGTCACTTGCCTTATATACTATGGAACATAGAATAACAATTGTTAGTAGATATTAGTGTGAGATTTTACTAACTCCTAGTGAGACTCATACGGTAAGATGAACTCCATTTTTTAATTATCCCAGTAAGAATTACTTTTTTCACATGATAATTCAAGATTCTCTTCTTTTGGAGAGAAATGGAGTCACCTGAGAATCTTGAACACTATGCAAGGAAGGAATACTGGAAACAGGTGGATCAGAATCTTAGTAGACTCCCTACAACCAACTCAAGAGTAATTTAGAATCTTTGGTAGATCTTGCAACCATCCTATCCATATTAGAGTATCCCAAGTTTCCAATGTCATCCAAGATCACAAGGAGATCCAACATCTCCTGGCTTTTTCCTTTTTCATGATGGCTGTAGAAAATGGAAGACAATGGAAAACAGGAGCTTAATATGAAGAATGTAATTTTGGTATATTGACATTCTCTCACTTACACTATTCTTTTACAGAGAGATTCCTACATAGTCATCAATGTTCTATTCTCTTTAAAGCTACAGACTTGCTCCTAAATACCATTTTCCAACTCAACTGGAAGATGTCTACAGGGTAGTGAAGTTCTTTCTACAGGATGAAATTCTGGCAAAATATGGTGTGGACCCCACTAGAGTAGGCATTTCAGGAGACAGCGTTGGAGGAACAGCAGCAGCCTCAGTGACTCATATGGTAAGATGCTCTCCATTTTTTAATTATCCCAGTTAGAATCACTTTTTTTCATGTGGTCATTCTTTATTTCATGTACTATATTTTGCTGAGGCAGAAAAGTCTGAAAATCAAGATTCAAATTTCATTTTTGTTGACTCTCAAGAAGTCATCTGCCTGTATGAGTCTCATACCTACAAAGTGAAAGAGAAGGGAAGGATTCAAATAGATCAGTGGTTCTCAAAATGAGGTCTAGGAATTCTGAGGATCTCTGAAAATTTTTGTGAGAGTCCATGAAGGCTTTTTTTCAATAACACTAGAATATTATAAGATATTATAATTTATTATTAGTATATTATAAGATATTATAATTTAGCATACAGCAAGTATCAATAACTATTCACCTACACAAAAGTTTTCTTAGGAAAGGGGGTTCCTTAATAATTTTTAGGGTATAAATGAGTCCTGATATCAAAAAGTTTGAGAACTGTTGGCCTACATGAGTGAGTATTTAAGACCTTTCAGATCCAAAACTCCATGATTGTCCGGTCTTGTAAGCAGAAGACACAGTGAACCAGTATGTTCCATCTTTACCACTATAAAGTTTACCTATTGTAGACAAGAGTGCTGGTGAGTTAAGAGATTGGACAAAAGAGGTCCTTTTAAAAAATTTTCTTTCTCTATTTCTTAAGTTTTGAACATGTTGAATTAAATCTTACAAATATAAATACTTTTTATGTTCCAGCCACTATGCTAAGTTCTAGGTGCCCAAAGAAAGACAAAAACAAAAAAAAATAAAAATAAAAAACACTATCCTCAAAGAGCTTACAGTTAAATATGGCATTTACCATTGAAAAGTTTGATAAACACAATGAATTCTGTCTTAAAGGAAGTGATTCCGTCTGGTAAACTTTTTTTCAAATATAAGGACATCTAGCTATAAACACTCTCAGCAGAATTTCTTCCATATTCTAATTAATCATATTAATTAGTAACTAGTAATCAGTAATTATATTAATTAGTAACATTAAAACATAATTAAAAAACTCATATGCTGAAGAAATCTGTCTCATCAAATTGTTTGTATTCTCAAAGTGATTGTTTTCCAGATAATGTAGCGTTGTGAATGGGGTGAGGGTGAGGAGTGGAGTAAAAGGGAAGAGGATGAGCATCTATTAAGTACCTATCATGTACCAGATAATTGTAAATGCTTTACAAAGATGAACTCATTTATTTCTCATTACAACCCCTTGTAGGGACTAGAAAGGGGGAGGAGAAGAAAGAGGGGAAAAGTGAAAGAAAGAGAAAAGAAGAAATGCAAATCTAGCTGTGTGATTTCATCTACAGACTAAAAGACCTTGTGACTAAGTTCAAACATATATCAAGAAAAAATTATAATTTCACTGGCTTCCCCTTGCCCAACTTTAATTTTTCAAGGAGTTATTTTCTTCCTAAGATTCTGGATCTCCTTTTCCAGTTGATTGACTTTCTTTTCATAATCTTCCTGTTTTTCTTGTATTATTCTTATTATTTTTGTAATTTTCCCTCAATTTCTCTCATTTGATTTTCAGTATTGGATTTTTCTATGAATTCTTGTTGGGCAGATGATCATTTGACATTATTCTTTGGAATAGGAGAGATTTTTCTTTTTGCTTTAGTACCTTCTGAAGATGAACCCTTATTTTCTCTATTCCTATATTAACTTTCTATAGTTGGATTCTTTCTCCTTTTCCTGCTCTTTAAAAAAAAAAAACAGCAAATTGTTAGTGTAATCAATCACCTTTAGTCCTAGGGTGATGGAGACAAGGTAGTGACTGCCCTCAGGTTTTCTCCTCTAAGAACTAAAAACTCCACCCATGATAAGTGCCCGAAGGTAGTAGTATCTCTGTCCCAATGCTTCTACATTCACCAGGTGTGCTAGTTTCTTCCCACCCAGGGCAATGTCTCTAAAGCACAAGTAGACCCACAGAGGTCCCTTCACTCTTCCCTGGCTTAAATGCCCAACTTTCCACACTGTCCAGGGAGGTGAAAATTCCTGTAGCTATAGTCAAGGTTACCTCCCATCTCAGCTAGCCCCAAGGTTTACAGCTAGTTGTCTCAGTAGAACAGCCAGGAAACGTTTGCACTTTACAAGGGCCAAACCTCTGTCCTGATATCATTCTTCAGATCTTCTACAGTTGTACCAGAAGAACCACAGCCCTACTCCAACTCTAGTTTATTTTTACTGCTCTACATTTATTGGTGCTATTTTGTATTCTTTGTGGTGGACATCTGGAGAGCTAGGCATTTTCTGACCTATTCTGCCATCTTCCCAGAATCTTTTCCATTTGAAAATAGACAATTAAGAAATGCCTGATTCATTGACTGATAATTAATACATATCCTAATATTTGTAGATGATGGGTGATCCCAAAATCAAAAATAAACTCAAGATACAAGCCTTAATTTACCCTTTTTTAAACAAATGAATGGTAAAAACTTGCCATCCTATGAAAAAAAAAAAGAATTCAAAATTCCCAAGTATGGTTCCAAGGAATATACTTCCTCCCAGTCCTTTCTTTCAGCCTCCTTCTCTTACCCAAAGAGCTCCCCCAACACTCTGAGCTTCAGATCCAGACTTTTGCCTGGACATCTTCCTTTCATGCTACTGGATGGAATGAGAAAGGGGAAAATTTGATAGCATCTGCTCTTTTCCCTCTCCATGGAGTTGCCTCATTCCTGCTTCCATCTCTCCTGAGCTGGCAGTCCCAAGCCCCAGAGGCAATGAGGGACCTGTGGCATCTTCTAGGGAGCAGAGAACATTTCTTAAAGGCTCCCTCCATCTAGTCCTGAGAGAAGCTATAAAATCAGAGAGTTGGGGCTATAGGAGTTTCCTGGACTCTCTTGCCATGGACCAAGGATGCTTATCCCAAATCTCTGAAAGTAAGATTAATGCTAAAAGCCAACTCCCACTTTCACTTTGCAAATACCCTCTCCCCCAAAAACTCTTTCTCTCTCCTTCTCACAAACACACTAACAGATAAACTGAATCTTAGAAAATAAAGGTAAAAATACACCATGGCCAAAGGAAGTGAAGGCTAGATTTGGAATCCATGTCCTGAGTGTGAACGGCAGTCCTGCATCGAGTACTTCCATAAGCTTGATCACTCCAGATCAGTTTCTTCATCTGGAAAACGAGAAGTTAACCTAGATGAGCTCTGAGACAAAGAGTCTTAATCTTTTTTTGTGATCATGGCCCCCTTTTGGCAATCTGATGAAACCCATAAACCTTTTCTCAGTATCAAGTTTTCAAATATTTAAAATGCATAAGATTACAAGGAAATTAATTATAGTAAATTATCAATTAAAAAAAGTTCATTGAGCCCACATCCAGAGCCCCTTTTCCAATGCCCTCACAGTTCAATTAGTTTAACCAAAAACTATAGTAAGAATCATCTCTATAGCATACCCAAGAATGGTTTTCTAGGATCTGCCCCAAGTCACCTCTCTACCAGGAGAGGATGTCCATTCTCTCCACTTGTTAGAGAGCTATTTCTGACAAAAGCGATAGGTTATTATGTGAAATGGATGAAAGAGGCTTTCACTCAGTTTACCTTCAGAAACGTTTGGGGCTAATGCTTTGAGATTATTCTGTTTGGGATGATTAGCCTCAGGGTCATCACTTTTTCCACTTTACACAGAAGCTCCCTCCTTTGAGTCTTGATTCTGTCTGGTGCTCCTTGAAACTCAGAGACCTGAGTGGTCACCCTGAAGCATGGTGTAACAACTGTAGAGAAAGGCTCACCAGTCTACCCATTCTAGACTAAGTTATTGCATTTACTCAGTATATGTTCTAGGACTCAACACCCAGGGTTTTAGTAAGACAGAGGTCTTAGAGTCTTGAAATTTCACAACTGGAATGGCTCTTCAAGGTCATCAAGATGGAATTATACTTGAAGACTACATGGTGTCTTGCCCTATTAGAATGTGACCTCCTTATGGGAAAGAACCAGGTTTGTTTGGTATAGATATAAATAGATAGAGATATGTGTGTATCTATATATGTATATATGTTTATAGATACTATACATCTGCATATGGATATATAGAGATCCCAATGTTTTATACAATGTTTGACTTACAGTAAGCTTTTAATAAATGCTCATTGATTGACCAGCTGATCTTGACATTATCCTGGATAGGGGACAATCTACCATTTGCTCTCCTGATAACTTTAGTCCCTTGTTTGAAGCTCCAGAAACTCGGCAATGTCTTCCTACACTCCTGGTGTTTTTTCATTAAATACAGGTTGAAGGTAATGGTTTCAGGTCCAATGCATCCTCCACAGTGTTTGCAAACTTCTCCACTGTCCATGTTTGCTGGAGAGGAAGGAAAAGGGAAGAAGGAAAGGAAAAAGGAGTAGAGGAGATAAGGGGAGGAAAAAGGAGGTAGCAAAAGAAAAGGGAGAAGAGGAAGAAAATGGGTAGCTGTAGAAGAAGAAATGACTAACATGGAAATAAGTTTTACATAGTTGCACATGCATAACCTATATCTGATTGCTTACTATCTAAGGAAGAGAAGGAAGTATAAAATTTGGAAATTAAAGCTTTTTAAAAAATGTATGTTAAAATTTCTTTTATAAGTAATTGTGGATAAAAATTTTTAAAACCTTTTTAAAGAATCCCTTTCATAGAAAATAACATTTTAATGAAAAGTTAAAGCAGTTTTTCAAATAAATCTCAAATTTAAATTAATGATCACAAATAACATTTAATTAATTACAATGGTTTAATTAATTTCTTAAAGCTTATTTAATTTTATAAAAAAAGAAATGTCTATATTAAATGAATATTGAATTTGTCTAATCTTTTTGCATTTATTTAGAAAACATCAGCACTGGAATTATTAACTAATAGCAGCCACTTAGGCCTGATTTTTGTGTGTTCTAAATCAAAATGAACCTTTTTTTTCTCTTAGAAATATAAAAATTTCTGAGTAGGCAGTTAAGAAATGCCTGATTCATTAACTGATTGATTAATGTATATTCTAACATTTACAGGTGATGGTTGATCCTGAAGTCAAAAATAAATTCAGAATGCAAGCTTTAATTTACCCATTTTTACAAACAATAGATACAGACTTACCATCCTATAGGGAAAACGAACATGGGATTATGTTGCCAAAGGCCCTATTAATGAAATTTTTGATTAATGCCTTCACCACTGATAAAACTCTTGAGCAGGCTTTTGTACCCAATCAACACATACCTGCCAAATTTAGCCATCTTTTCAAGTTTGTCAACTGGAGGCTTCTGCTTCCTGAGAAATTTTTAAAAAGACACGTTTGTACCAACCAAACTTATGGAAGTTCCAAGATAGTGAAAAAATTTCCAGGGACTGTGGATTACAAAGCTTCCCCTTTATTGGTTAATGATTCAACATTGGGCAAATTTCCATTAACTTACATTCTTACCTGTGAATATGATATCTTAAGGGATGATGGGCTCATGTATGTTTCTCACCTACGTAACAATGGAGTCAAAGTTGTCCATGACCACCTTGAAGATGGATTTCATTCACTGCTCTTCTTTGCAACACCTCCAGTTACTTTACGTATTAGCTTTAAGTTAGTAAATCTCTACCTTTGTGGACTAAATGAGAATTTATAAAAAGCACATGAATACATGCCTTCTGCTGATCAAGAATGATTTGTTCTATGATTTCATTTGTAAATAGTTTGAAACTGAAAACAAGGTTTCTAATGAAAAAATATTGAACAATGGGGGTTTGGAGGGTAGATGGGCATGTGAGGTTCTCAGATCAAACCAGAAAAGCCCACCTTATAAATCATATTAATAATCTTATGGAATCTAATTTTTTAGTATAATCATGTTCTCTAGGAAAAAGCTTTCAAATTTCCAAGTATGGAAATCTGTCCAAGGAACAGTTCTCCTCTTTCAGCCTTTCTCCTACCTGGAGAGTTCTGGCATCCTGAGCTTCAGACCCAGACTACTCTTTGGTCATCTTCCTTTGGTGCTACTGGATGGAAAGAGAAAGGGGAGAATTTAACAGCATCCCTCTCCCTGGAACTGCCCCATTCCTCCTTCCAATCCTCCTGAGCTGGCAGTCCTAAGCCAGACAGTGAGTGACCTGCGGTACCTTGTGCTATTCTAGCACAGAATATTTCTTAAAGGCTCTCTCCATCTAGTCCTGGGAGAAGCCATATAATCAGAGAGTTGGGGCTACCGCAACTGCCAGGACTCTCTTGTTATACAAGTGTACTTATCTCAAATCTCTACTTAAAAGCAAAATTAGTCCTAAAAGCCAACTTCTATTTGCACTTTGAAAATACTCTCTCATCTAATAATTTCCTCTCTCCCTTTCTCACAAACACACTGACTGAAACTGAATCTTAGAAAATAAAGGTAAGGACATATCATGGCCAAATGAAGTAAGGGCCTTCATGGCCCTGGGTCTGAGTGGCAGCCCTTCACTGACTACATCCATGGAATCATCATCAGTCATTTTGACTTTTATCTTACTGCTGGACTCCAGTGATATTGGAAAAGAGGGTCCAGCTCTGACTTGCTTAAATCCAATTCATGCACAAGTCAAAAAATCACCCTCATAATGTCACTGATCCTCTTTGAGAAAGAAATAACAGAAACAACCTGTGGAAGGTCATGTTTTTACCTCTATAGGTCTTGTTTTCTGCATCTGTAAGATGAGAGATTGGACTAGATGAACTCTAAGATAAGAATTCTTAACTTTTCGTGGTCATGGTTCCCTTTTGGCTATCTGATGAAGCCCATGAACTCCCTGGTAATAGGTTTTTAAATGCAGAAAACAAAATGCACAAGATTGCAAGAAAACCATTTATAGTGAAATATAGTTATCAATTTTGTTGATTTAACATTTCATTTTTCCCAATTATATATAAAAGAGTTTTTAGCATTTGTTTTTCTTGTAGTTTTGAATTCCAAATTCTCTCCCTTCCTCCCTTTTCTTCTATCTCCCTGAAGGAGCAAGTAATTTGATATAGATCATACATATGCAGTCATATACAACATACTTACATATTAGTCATATTGTGAAACAAAATAGACAAAAAAACAAGAATTAAATTTAAAAGAATATGCATCAGTTTTCATTTAGACTTAGTTTTCAGTTCTTTCTCTGGGCATAGATATCATTTTTTATTTTAAGTCTTGTGGAATTGTCTTAGATCATTGTATTGCTGAGAACAGCTAAGTCATTCATAGTTGATTATCATTTAATATTGCTATTACATGTACACTGCTCTCCTGGTTCTGTTAATATCACTTTACATCAGTCTATATAAGTCTATATAGGTTTTTCTGAAAATGTCTTGCTCATCATTTATTGTTGTACAATAGTCTTCCCTCACAATCATACACCACAACTTGTTCTGCCATTCCCCAATTGATGGACATCCCCTCAATTTCTAATTCTTTGTTACCAGAAAAGACACTACTATTAATTTCTTGTATAAATATTTCCTTTTGGGGGGAGGCAGATGTAGAACTAGTTGTGGTATTGCTGGATCAAAAGTATACATGGTTTTGTATCCTTTTGGGCATAATTTCAAATTACTCTGCAGAATGGTTGAACAAATTCACCGCTCCACCAATAGTGTATTAATGTCTCAGTTTTCCCACATCCCCTCCAGTATTTGTCATTACTTTTTTCTGTCATTTAGCCAATCTGATAAGTGTGAGATGATACTTCAGAATTATTAATGTGTGATTCTCTGATCAATAGTGATTTGTAATATTTTGCATGACTATATTCATCTGAAAACTGCTTGCTTATATCCTTTGACAATTTATCAATTGATAAATGACTCTTATTTTTAAAAATTGGCTCACTTCTCTATATATTTGAGAAATGAGGCCTTTATCATTGAAACTTGTATTTTTTTTCACAGCTATAATTACTAATTGTGTATTTATCTCCATCCTATAGATATCAATTTTTTTAAAAAGTTATAGAACCTGGGGCAGCTAGGTGGCACAGTGGATAGAGCACCAGGCTTGAAGTCAGGAGGACCTGAATTCAAATTTCAGACATTTAATACTTCCTAGCTGTGTGACCCTGGGCAAGTCATTTAACCCCAATTGCCTTAGGGGGGGAAAAGGTTATGGAACCCACGTTCAGAACTTTTGCTTCAACTAATCTAACCACAAACCTTACTGGGAATCTCCTCTACAACATTCCCAAAAATATTCAACCAGTATCTCCTCAAGACTTCTCTCTACCAGGAGAGGATGCCTCCTATTATGCTTCAGAATAGCTCCACTTGTTAACAATCTTTTCCTAAAAAAAAAAAAAAAAAAGTGGTCTTCCATGGAGGGAATTCCCTTAACTAGTGCTAATCAAAAACTATTTAATGTGATGCAATGGCTAAAATTCTGGACGAGGAGGCAAGAAGATCTGAGACACAGTTTTAGATGCATCCAGCAAATCCAGTATGTCTTGATCTCATTTATCCCACCAAGGATTGGCCAGAGGCATTTTCAGAACTCAGAGTACCAGCTGAGAAAAAATAAGAGCCCATACCCTGTTGAGCAACAATTAATCTTAACTAATAATCTTATAACATAAATAAGCATTATCCAATTGCAGCTGGTTTATATGGCCTTCCCTAGTTGGATCTCACATTTTGCTTTATTTCCACCTCTTGCATAAATTCTGGGAGGATAGATCATGTGGCAAGAGGAAAGGGTAAACTAGAGACAGGCTCCATGTCCCATTGCTTAGCCCAGCAAGGGCAGGAGAAGCAGTCTCCCAGACATGTATCCAAGAATTGTCAATTAAGCTCCTACTCTGTGCCAGGTATTGTGATAAATGCTGGGGATACAAAGAAAATACTCCTCACTCTTAAGCCTAATGGGGAAGAGTTCTTGGAGTATTATAAGATAAAAGGATTCCAAAGGGCTACAATCTGCCTCTCTGGAAGAAATACTCACATTAGTGGGATTACCCATACCAAAAAAAAAAAAAAAAAAAGATGCCTTTGTTTATACCACATCCCTTTCCATCCCTTGCAATCCAGACATGGAATCAAGATGACCTCGGATCTTCACCTTGGCCACTTCTTAGCTTTGTGACCCTGGACTCTTCGTTTTTTTTTAACCTTAGAAAAGTTAAAGAAACTTGCTAGAGGCTACAATGGCCACTTGTGGCACAGTTTAGAATCCAATTCCAACATCAACCTTCTCAGATAATCCAAGATTTCCTTTGAGTGCTCTGTCTTTTGGAGGATCACAATAAAAACTAGGGGGTAGTAACATTCATTTAAGGTGACAACTCCTTTTTAAGCTTCTTAGTGATGCTATACAGAAATGTGAAATCCTTCTGTCTACCAGGATTCTTTTTCTTCTTTGCTTTGTCCTGGAAACACTTATTCCTTTCTTTCATGGAATACTTCATTCTCAAAATGACAGGAAAAGATAACGATGAATGTTGGAGGGGATTGGAAAGACTGAGACACTGATGCATTGTTGGTGGAGCTGTGAACGGATCCAATCATTCTGGAGAGCAATTTGGAGCTATGCTCAAAAAATTATCAAACTGCGCATACCCTTTGACCCAGCAGTGTTTCTATTGGGCTTATATCCCAAAGAAATCATAAAAGAAGGAAAGGGCCCCACATGTGCAAGAATGTTTGTGGCAGCTCTTTTTGTGGTGGCTAGAAACTGGAAATTGAGTAGATGCCCATCAATTGCACAGTGGCTGAATAAATTATGGTATAGGAATGTTATGGAATATTATTGCTCTGTAAGAAACGACCAGCAGGACGATTTCAGAGAGGCCTGGAGAGACTTACATGAACTGATGCTGAGTAAGATGAGCAGAACCAGGAGATCATTGTACATGGCAACAACAGTACTATATGAAGATCAGTTCTAGTGGACATGACTCTCTTCAACAATGAAATGCTTCAAACCAATTACAATTGTTCAGTGAAGAAGGCCATATACACCCAGAGAGAGGGATGTGAAATGTGGACCACAACATAACATTTTCATGTTCTCTATTGATGTTTGCTTGCATTGTGTTTCCTTTATCGGATTATTCTCTCTTATAGATACGATTTCTCCGGAACAAAAAAAATGATGTGTGGCAATAGCTATACATATATTTGATTTAAGTATTCTAACATAATTATCATGTAGTGGATATCCTGCTATCTAGGGGAGGGGTGGGGAGTAAGGGGGAAAAATTTGTAACAGAAAGCTTTGTAAGGGTTAATGTTTAGGAATTACCCATACATATGTTTTGCAAATAAAAAAGTATTAATAAAAAAATAAAAACAACCAAAAGGAATACTTCATTCTCAGGAGGCAGAAGAGAGGAGAATTTCCTTTCTACCTTTTCAGCTTCTCTAGTAGGAAGACCTACCTACTGAGGCCCATGTAGGTGATATCAGCATTGTCAGGAACACTACCATTTGTAACCATAGATCAATATATTAGAATATAATCTGATCTCTGCAGGACACAGATTATGTACTTTCTGAAACTGAGTTTTAATTCTCTCTGGTTTCTCAGAGTTAGATAGAAATAATCTCAAAGGCCACTTATTTGGGGAACTTACTTCTATAAAATCCTTAATAATAAATGGTAAATTTTCTCTTTCTCAAAAACTCCTGATCAATGTTAACTCTAACAAATGAGTGCCTTGAAAGCTTCAGGCTGCCAGGTTCTATTGGCTACCACAAGTTACTGATTGAAATTTTCCCTTCATTGTAATAGGTTTTTCTGCCTTCTGTTTCTCTTGCCCAGCTTCAATTGTGATCTGGTGTTAATTGTTAATCAAAAATAACCAGGCCATTAGCACTTCTGCTATAAAAATGATTTCACAACCAAGAACTAGGGAATCCAAAAGAAGCAATAATGGGAAAGAGCAGAGACTGAAGGCAAAGGGCCCAGGGCCAGATTCCACTTCAGGTGCTTCCTGTAATGTTGGGGAAAGTCTCTTCAAATTCTTGACCATCAATTTCCACATCTGTAGAAGAGGCATATTGGACTAGATCTCTTCTAAGGGCCATTCCTGCTGGATCATTCACCCTGAAATGCATCAAGTGGAATTTAGAAAATGAAGTAGTAATTATAGATAGCTTCTATAGCTTCATCAAGAACAGTTGAGGCAGACTCAACTCACTTTCTTTTTTATTAGGATTTTTAGCTAGTTAATGAGAGAAAGGTTGTGCATATAGTTTACTTAGTTTTTAGCAAACCTTATAATAAAATGTCTCCTGATAGTCATGCAAAGATTGACTCGTAGATTATACCCCAATGCAGCCTCATTGCTTAGATAGCTGGACTCAAAATGTAATAGCTAACAGTTCAAAATCAATGGCAAAGGAAGTCTCCAGTAGAGCTATCTCCAGGGCTTTTTTGCTTGGCCCTGAAATGTTCAGTATCACATCGATCATTGATAAAAAAAAATTATTTGAATGAAGACTTTAAAAGAAATAGCAGAAACCAGTCAATTTCACCTTCACAAAATCTCTCAAACACTAACCTTATCTTGTCTGGCTCTACAACAACTAATTAATAGGCCCTCACCTCATTTCTGGCTTTATATCTGGGCTACTGCAATAGCTCACAGGTAGGTTTGCCTTCCAGAAGTCATTTCTACTCCATTTCATTGCCAATTCAATTGCCAAAGAGATTTTCCTAATATTCAAGTTTGATAATATTTCACACACACACATGCACTCAATAGAATCCTATATTGCCCCTTATTACCTCCAGGGTGAAAGCTTCTGTTGGACATCCAAATTGCTTTATGACCTGACCCTGGCCTGCCTTGCCAGCCTTCTTGCCTCATATTCCTCCTCTCATGACCCAGTAGCATTGCCCTACTTGCTAATCATTGCACAAGGAATTCCTCATAGCTCCAGGCACTTTTACTGACTGTCCTCAATACCTACAAATGTTCTTCCTCCTCATCTCCACCTCCTTGGCTTCCATGGCTTCTTCCTTCAAGTCTCAGCTAAACCCCCATCCTTTACAGAAAGCCTTTCCTAATCCCTTTTGTTGTAGGTGTCTTTCCTCTAGTGATCATCTCCAATTTATCCTATATGTTATTTGTTTTTACATAGTTCTTTGCATGTTGTCTTTTCTTAATATTAAAGAACAAGGACTGTCTTTTACCTTTCTCTTTGACACAGGACCCACTACATGTACTTGGTATACAATAGAAGCTTAATAAATACAGATTAACTGACAAAAATTAAATAAATATTAGTTTTGCAGATAAAACAAAACTGAGACATATAATTAAAGATATAGATTTCAGTTCCTATACAAATGGATCTTGACATCTAGAGCCTTAAAATGAATTCAATAAGATGAAATTAAATAGGGACAAAAGTAAAGTCTTATGTGTGGATACAAAAAAACATTTTGTACTTGTTCTGGGAAAGATGTGGGGTTTTTAGTGGAATGAGATTGCAGTATGACTCAGAAATGAGAGATCTTAAAAAAAAAAAAAAAGCTAATAGAATCTTGGGCTGCAATTACAAAGAGCATGGCTTCCAGGAATGCTGAGATAAGAGTCCCACTGGACTCTACTCTCATCAGACATCACCTGGAGGATTGTCTACATGATGGGGCTTCATAGTTTATAAAGAGCATTAATAAATTAGAGAGCATCAAGAACAGGTCAATCAAGATGGTTAAAGGACTTTGAATCCATATTATGTGAAGATGGATTGAAAGAATTGGGCATGTTTGCCTGGAGCAAAGAAGACTCAGTTGCTGTTTGATAACTGATTTCAAGTATCTGAATGCTTGTCATGAGAAGGAAGGAAGTGACTTGATCTTTTTTTGGCCTCAGAGTTAAGAACCAGTTGAAATGGGTAGAATTTGAAAAGGTTTGCTTTCAGGAAAAACCAAAGGACCTGTCCAAAAATAGAATGCCCTGCCTTTGGAAGTAGGAAATTCCCCATCTTTGGAGGTCTTTACGCAAAGAATGGATGGCTACCAACTGGGGATATTAGAGTAAGGATTCCTTTTATGTATGGATTTAACTAAAGGCTACTGAGATGCAATTCTCAAATTCTGTGATTCTGTGAATTGAGAAAATAAAGATTGTCACGTGAAAGTAAGCTTATTTCCTTTTTTGACAAGAATCTTCACCAAGAAGAAAACTTTACTATGATGTACCTAAATCTAAGCAAAGTGACTGGTAAAATTTGTCAGACTGTGTAAAAGAATAAGGAATGTTAGACAGATAGTAATTTGGAAATCTACAATGACTGGATTCAAGGGGTAATCATTTAATAGATCATTATCAAATTGACAAGTCTCTCTTAGGTTAGCCTGAAGTATCAGTGTTTAAACCATACTGCATGATATTTTTCTTCAAAGACTTGGATGTAGGAATAGATGGTAAACCTGTCAGGGATTATAGAGCACAAATCTGGAAAGAGTAGCTAACATGTTGAGTGACAGGGTTGCATATGAAAAACAAAGTTATCATTGTCTAAGGCAATGATGCCAAACAGAAAAAGATATTAATCCCTGCAGCAATATATTGACTTAGAAAGCTACAAATTAACACTATATTGTACTGTATTTTTATTTATCTTAGTAAACATTTTGCAGTTACATTTAAATGCAGGCTATAATTGAGATTTAACAGCTTTCAGTAAGTTTGACACCTCCAGCCTAGAGCATTGGACTAAATCTAACAAGATGAAGTATAATAGGGATGAATTAAAAAAATCCAGTGAGGAGACATTCATTGTTCAGATGAAATACTGCTATTCTAAAGATAAAGCCTTCAACTTCTTATGGCTCTCTAGGTTATAAAAGTCAGTATGTTCATTTGTATGAAAAGACTGATATAATAACACCATAGAACCCAAAGCTGTGTGCCTTATGATTTCTCGTGTTCTCCTAGTTTGGGGTACAACTTTCTCAGCAAATTCTGAAGAACCTTGGAAAATGATGATTGTTCATTTTGTTTGTATAACTTGTCAACTTTTGGTAAGATGACTATTTCTTTCCATGTGCATTTCTGCTCATTATTGATTTCAAATAAGTGAATATATAGTCTATTAGTTTCTACTTTTTAAAAATGTAACTAATTTTCTTTTGTGTTAAATCAATAAAATTATATTTGTTAATATTTACATAGAAGAACTACATACAACTGCCTATTAGCAGTTGACTGCTACATGTAGAAGTATGGATAAGTGTAGGTCAGACAGTAGTTCTCCAACTTTATTCTCAGTTTCTTTATACTATTAAAATTATTGAAGAATTTTTGTTTATGTGGGTTATATTTCTGGATATTTGCCATATTAGAAATAAAAACAAATTTTGAATTTGTAGATCCTCTGAAAAAGTTTCAGAAACCCCCAGAATTTTCTGGACCACACTTTGAGAACCACTGGCATAGATTATGTGATTAAAGAAGACATTTTAATTTTGTTACATAAAAAGCATTTATAAGTTCTTTTTCTCCTTTTCTTTCTCTCTTGTTATTTTCCTCTTCTTTTACTGTCATTCTGATACCTTGATTACAATCAAAATCCCAATGACATCTTTTCTACCTTGTATGTCTCCTCATTATGGAATCACTGTGACCCTACAATGTGTTATAGTTAGAGCATGCTAAATTTGTAGTCAATGGAACTAGGCTGGAATCATATGTCCTTCCCTTAATTTTTTTCTGACCTTAGGAATGTCACAACATCTCTGAGTTTCCATTTCTCAAATCATGAAATGTGGGGTTTAGGTGAGATAAAAATCCGTAATCTAAGACTCTAGGAAGCCCACAACCACCTCAAATTCTCTTGTACTTGATTTCAATTCATTATAAAATTTCTAATCAATATGTTAAGGTTTTTCCTTAATGCATCACGTCCTTTCATTTAAATACTTCCATGTTGTCCAATTTCAGAAAAAGGGATTTCAGGGATTTAACTGAAATGCACTGTTTCTCTCTAGCAGGCAACTCTGCCAATTCAACATTTCTCTTCTAACTTACCAAAGCTAATTGACCATGAAATTATAATGAGCAATTTTAGCTCCCAGAGCTACTGATCACTGCCAGGGTGCAAACAATATCACATGTACCTTCAAATTGATTTATTTGAAATTTAGGCTATGAAATTATGTAAATAGTAATGAAAGGATTTGATGTCATCCTAGAAATGCTCACAATAGCATTGACAAGAAAAATTAAAGGCATAAATACAGGCAAAGAGGAGATAAAACTATCCCTATTTCCTGATAACATAATAGTTTGCTAATAAAATCTGAAGGGATAGCAAAGATACTAAATAATTAATAGCTTTAGCAAAGTTGCACACGACAAGAAAAACCCACAAAAATCAATATATTTCTGTATAATAATAACAAAATCTAAGACATAATAATAGAAATGTAAATTATATTCACATTAGCTTCAAAGTGCATAAAATATTCAAGAATTACCAATGTACATCAGCTATTTATATATGGTCAATACAAATACATGAATGTAATGAAATACTTAAGGAGATAAAAAAAAAACTTTAAATAGCTACCAGAATATTTAATGTTTATGTCTGAGCAATGCTAATATAAAAATGATAAAACTGTTGAAGTTCATGTATACTTTCAATACTCTACCAATCAAACTATCAAAGGAATATTTGGAGAAAAAAAATCAAGACTATCAAGAGAAGTAGTGAGGAGAGAAAAGGTAGGAATTAAAGGTGCATAGACACAGCAAGGTAGAGCAATAGATAAGAGTACTTGGTCTGGAGTTAGGAAAAAATCCTATTTCTAAGTTCAAATCCAGCCAGAGTTACTTAATAGCTGTGTGACTCTGAGCAAATCACTTAACCCTGTTTCCCTCAGTTTCCTTATGTTTAAAATTAGCTGGAGAAGTAATTGGCAAATTATTCTAGTATCTTTCTCAAGAAAACTCCAACTTCATATCATGAATAGTCAGAGATGGCTGAAAAACAACTGAAGAACAACAGTACTTCTAGACCTCAAGGTTATTATAAAAGAGCATCTTCAAAAAAATTGGTATTGTAAATAAGCAGACAAGTAGATCAATGAATCAGACTAGACAAAGGAGAATCAGAAATAATAAAACAACAAAATATTTTTGCCAATACATTTTATGATAACAAAGAATTGGAAGCAAAATAGATGCCCGTTAACTGAAAAATAGTTAAACAAGTTGTGGTAATGAAATGAAATCTTACTGTGCTATAAAAAAGAATGAATATATGGGGCAGCTAGGTGGTGCAGTGGATAGAGCACTAGCCCTGAAGTCAGGAAGACCTGAGTTCAAATCTGGCCTCAGACACCTAATATTTCCTAGCTCTGTGACCCTGGGCAAGTCACTTAACCCCAATTGCCTCAGCAAAAAAAATATGATAAATGTAGAGAGATATGGCAAAATTCATATGGAAGGCAAAGTCCAAATCACAGATTTAGCAATTTTGCCTTAGTTCACCCAAAACCTCCTCCACAATGACCTAGAAAATGTGCCAAGCTGAATTCTGATTGGGAAAGCTTTGAGAAAAGTCATTTAGTTATTTTTTTCTGTCCCAAGAAGTTTAGAAAAATAGACTGAGAGGTCTGCAATTATTGGGGTGGGGATGGTCAGGAGTACATCATAACAGCTGCAGCAGGTAGAAGTAGCACAAGCAATGAATTATGGTGGTGGCAGTGATGGGAAGCAACTAGTGGTAAGGGAACTGAATATCTGGGTAAAAAGAGATTTCAGGAGAGCCCTGTACTAACTCAGGTACAATCTGGCAGTTTTGTAGCCCATTATCCAGTTTCAGATCACAGTTCTAGTGGAGAGAAGTATTCTGTCAAAGTGACTAAGAAGAGGGGGATCTATCTGTTTAAGGAGCAAGAAACAAGTTCCAGAGTGAAAGATATGTGGCTCTGAGCACAGAAGCACAGGTATGTCTTAGTTCTAACCTGTAGCTCCTACATAAGTCTGCAGCAGAATGGAATAAATCAGAGTATGAGACCAAAACCAAGAGGGAGCTAGTAGTCTAGTCACTCTGACCCTGCAGAATACCCCAGCAGGCAATTGTGACTGAGTCCAGAAGTAGTCTGTGTAAACTTATCCAATGAACAAGCCCACAAACTAAAACTAGGTCAGAAATGTGAAGAATGAAGACCAGCTGGATAGTAAACAGACCTCTCCCCAGATCATACCATATAGGAAGTATGAAAAACTTAGAGAGTTCTCTGGCTGAGCTAAGAAAGCAGCAGAAATACATAAAAAACAAAAACTCAGGCCTAACATAATTTGCTTCCAGAGGAAAGTTAAAAGTCAAAAAAATAGGCTAAAAATGAGCAAATGCCCCCCCCATCATAAAAAGCTACTATGGTAACAGGGAAGATAATGACACAGAATCAGAAGACAATAATGGAAAAACAGCTTGATGCAAAGCCCCAAAGAAAAAAACTGTAAATAGGTCACAAGTCCAATAAGAATTCCTGGAAGAGCTAAAGCAAGAGCAAAAGTATTTTAACAATCCAATAAGAGTAGTAGAGGGAAATGGGGAAAGAAATGAGTGATTCCAGAAAATTATTTTTAAAATAATTAACAGTTTGGAAACAAAATGCACATAATTAAGAAAAATGTTACTCTTTGAAAATTAAAATTGGACAAAGGGAAGTCAATAAAGTTGTAAGAAACCAAGAAAAAATAAAACAAAATATAAGGAATGAAAAAATAAAAGAGAATGTAAAACATCTCATAAGAAAAACAACAGATCTAGAGAACAGTTCAAGAAGAGAAAATAGAAGAATAATTGAACTGAAAGCTATGACAAAAAAAAAAACACCTTGGGGGGCGGAGCCAAGATGGCGAACTGCACACAGCTTTCTCTGTGAACTCCTCCAAAATTCCCTCAAACCAGACAAAGTCAGCCTTCCAACTGGTTTCTGAGTGAGGGCCCCGCCAAGCATTTGGACTACAACGCACTTCTATAAAAGATCTACCTTGAAAGAACTCCTGAGAAGGTTAGCCTCAGGGGAAATCGGCCGCTGGTCGCGATCGGACTCCAGCCGGGGCGGAAGTCAGGGCTGCGACAGAGGGGCGGATTTTGGTCACCCAGGAAGCCCCTGGGAGACGCCTGGGCCACTTTGCTCTGCTTGCGGGCAGGTGCTTTGGCAGATCTGCCTTTGGAAGGGGGTGGATCTAGAACAGCTGAAAACGTGGTCCTAGTGCGAATCTAGCCAGACCAGCCTCAGACCGGAAGTCAACTCGGCAAACTGCCCGAGGGCAAATACAAATTGTTGCAGTTTTCTCGGCTTTTGACCAATATCCCAACTTTAAATCATGAGCAAGAAGCAGAAGAGAGCTCTCACCATAGAAAGCTTTTACGGAGAAAAAATAGAACAGTCCCCAGATCCTGACATTATGAAAACAATCCCAGATGAAGCCACAAAGGCAGACTTAAGTTGGTCTCCCTTTCAGAAGGCTTACCTGGATGATTGCATTAAGAATCTCAAAAGAGAGCTAGAAGAAGAATGGGGAAATAAATTGAGATCAGGGCAACAGAAATATCAAAAACTGGAAAATAGGACTGGTGAATTGGAAAAAGAAAACAGTTCACTGAAAAACAAAATTGGTGAATTGGAAAAAATCACCAATTCACTGGAAAATAAAAATGGTGAACTGAAAAACAAAATTGGTGAATTGGAAAAAGACAACAATTCACTGAAAAACAAAATTGGTGAATTGGAAAAAGACAACAATTCACTGAAAAATAAAACTGGCAAAATGGAAAAAGAATGCATTGAATCCAGAAATTCAATTGGCCAGCTACAAAAGGAGCTAAAAAAGATAACTGAAGGAAATAATACTTTAAAAATTAAAATTGAACAAATAGAAGTAAATGACTCAATAAGACTTCAAGAATCAGTTAAACAAAAACAAAAAAATGAAAAAATAGAAGAAAATATGAAATATCTCCTAGGAAAAACAACTGACTTGGAAAATAGATCCAGGAGAGACAATTTAAGGATTATCGGACTCCCTGAAAGCCACGATGAAAAAAAGAACCTGGATGCTATCTTCCAGGAAATCATGAAAGAGAATTGCCCTGATGTTTTAGAATCAGAAGGCAAAATTGGCATTGAAAGAATTCACCGATCACCTCCAGAAAGAGACCCCAAAATTAAAACCCCAAGGAATATCGTGGCCAAATTTCAGGACTATTGCACCAAGGAAAAGATATTGCAAGCAGCTAGAAAGAAACAGTTCAAATACCGAGGAACTGTCATTAGAATTACACAGGATCTGTCAGCTTCCACATTGAAGGATCGAAGGGCCTGGAACCAGATATTCCGAAAGGCAAAGAACTTGGATTACAGCCAAGAATAAGTTATCCAGCTAGAATGAGCATCATCTTCCAGGGAAGAAGATGGTCATTCAATGATACAGGAGAATTTCACCTATTTCTAATGAAAAGACCTGATCTGAACAAAAAATTTGACCTCCAAATAGAGAACTCAAGAGAAACATAAAAAGGTAAAAAGGAAAACTCTTGAGAACTATATTCCTACTATAGGTATCCTTTAAAGAATGGCAGTATAATTTGATTTTTCTTTGATAATAATGGAAAAGAAATTAGAGGTGGAAGGGATACCATATTGAAAAAGAAAAAGGGGGGAGGGGG